>ML675614.1:20922741-20938671 GCA_007922155.1 Mesoclemmys tuberculata | reverse complement strand
CCAAAATCAATTGCTCAAATTAAACTATCCCATCATAACATCCCCATCCATAACACTTTTACTTTCAACACAGACACTTTGCCCAAATCATGGGTACTAGGATAGCTTGAATGGCCCCTTAGAATATGTATGCAATGTAGTTGTAGCCCTGTTGGTCCCAGAATAGTAGTGAGACAAGGCGGATGAGGTAATATCTCTTATTGGACCAAAGAAGTTGATCCAATAAAAGATATTACCTCACCCGCCTTGTCCTTAGAATATGGGTTAAATATTTATGCTAAACACTGTTTTCCACCTTGTACTTAACTGAGACACACTATGTATCTTTCCCAGACCTGAAGCAGAACTCTGTGTAGCTCAAAAGCTTGTACCCTTCACCAACAGAAGTTAGTCCAATAAAAGATAGTCTCTCATCCACCTTTTCTCTACAGTTTCCTGCTATTAGGCTAATGTAGAGTTTATACTAGGAATATTATATTGGAAATGTAACTGATAACTGTCAAGGCTGAACAAAGCTGTAGTGGAATACAATATTGCAAAATGTTCTATTTATTCCCACAGCAACAATTAGTTAAAATGGCAAACCATGCTCTCCTCTTACCTCAAAAATGATGGAAAATGGCGAGCCATGAGTCACAGAACCATTTCTGCCTAAGACCATTATATAGTTAATACAGCATTAAGACAACGTCACACTGGGGTATAAAGACATATGTTGGCTAGATGAGGCATTGTAAATGGGTATGCCTATTATGTAGCTCCCCCTTCTGGCCAAGTATGGTTCTGCCTTGGCTGGCCTCAGTTTCTCCTTCAATAAGGGAACAATGAGGTCACGTTAACACCTCAGTCAAGAAGCTAAGCTCTCTAATTAACTCCAATATATCTCTATTTAACAAGACATTCTCAAAAGAGCCCTTAAGCAAGGGTTTATCTCAGAGCTCAGGCAAAACTTAACAGTCTGAAAACAAGAGTCTGTAAATCTGCTCAGACAACCCTTTGAGGGAGACAGACCAGGATCAGACTCCCTGGTCAGTTGTGCAGCTTCTTAAGCAGTTAGGCACAGCTTCCTCAAGCAGCAGCAGCTCCTTTTGCTGTAAAGGCCAAAGGCTTCTCTTTTGCCTTGATAGCTCTATACTCTCTCCCTTGCTCGGTCAGGGTCTCTCCCAGGCCTTCCTGCTTGGAGAGCTCTGTAATATTTAATTTATTTACTTACTTACTTTTCTTTTCTTCTCCCCACCCCAACCTTGCAGCTTCCTGCTGCCCTCTTGTAAGGCTCCAACCAACTGGTGTGACGGGCAAACTAACTAGCCGGTTCGATGCCTCTTAAAGGGAGGCCACTCCACATGCATAAAGTCAAAAAGTCCCGTGGTTTTTAGCCATCGAAGTTATAGTAAGATATATCCTGGAGGGTGTTAAAGTTATTAATATAGAAAGCCTTTCTTTTATCGAATTGCTCAGAAGTAAATAAAAGAAATGCAATAAACCCTCCTTCACAATCTACTACTTTAGGCTGATTTTAAAATGTTTCCGAATATTAGGGTAACCATACTTCCCATTTTGACTGGGGCAGTCCCTATTTTAAGCCCTGTCCCAGCCGTCCCAACTTTTTTTTGGCAAAAGTGATATTTGTTCCATTTGCTCTTGCCAACCTGATCAGGTGGCAAGAGGAAACAGGACAAATGCCCACTTTTGTAAAAAAACTGGGGTGTGGAGGAACGTGTGTGTGGGAGTAAGCGGTAACACTAGCCCCATGTAGTGGCAGGCAGGGCTCAGGTGAGCCCCAGCCTCACATGGGGGGAGGCCAGGCTCAAAAGAGAAATGACACCAGCTCCATGCGGAGGGATGGGGGAGCACAGTGCTTGGGCAAGCAGTGATGCCATCCCTGTACAGAGAGGAGGGGAGCAGGGCTCAGGCAAATGGCTTGGACCAGCCATGCATGGGGAGGGGTGCTCGGATGAGCAGCTCAGGCTAACCCTATGTGGGGTAAGGGAGGGTAGTGACTAGCTCCATGCGGTGTTCCATTTTCCCTTTGGGAAATATGGTCACCCTACCAAATATTATATTTTGAGTATTTGTTAAAGTTGACATGACTGCCTTTGGCTTTTTGATTCTCCCGTCCTCAGCATACTAACAGCTCTTCACTGCTCGTTCTTTTTAAGAGTCTCTTTCTAAGTAAAAAAGCTGCAGTTAGATCTGTTTAATGCCAACATTTTAGGTACTCTTTGTTTATTTAATTTTAAAAAAAGAAAGAAAACCTAAAAGAGACCCAACTCTGAAGGGATAGCTTTAGACCTGCTTCTGCTTTTTTCTTGATTGCTCAGATGCCTAGCTGCTGCATTATCCTATGTTTCCTGCAAAAAGGGGAGTTTTTCAATTCTGAGAGTTGATTAAAAAAACTAAATCAAAACCTGAACTGAATAAGGGCTGACAGACAGGGTTAAAGGGCAGGCTTAAAACAGCAGGCTTGTGGGCTGATATGTATTCTCAAATCCTGGAAATCATTTTAAAATAGTAGAGGAAAAGGCTTCACCAAATTTTTATTTATAGTATTTTATTTTATATTTATACATAATGAAAAGAACACCTGGCAATTTCCTGTAGATGCCCTGGACCTTCCTGTTATAATATTACACACACAATTCATAAAAAGAACATTAATAAGGTTGCAAAGTCAAGTAGTCAAAAGTTAGGGCATGCCAAAATGAAGATTGTCCTTTGCCCAGTCTCCCCTCTCCCTGGCCAATCTCTTTACCCAGCCAATCCCAGATTGCCCCCTTCACCCAGCTCCTCACTGGATCTCAGTGTCCATCCCCTCCCCTCAGCTCCCAGTCTCTTTGCCCAACCATATTTAACCTCACCTCCTCGTCCATGGATTCCAGTCCCAAACTCTCTGCCTAACAAACCCTAGTCCCAGTCACCCCCACATCCCAGTCTCACCAGACCATTTCTCCCAATCTACTCCTCTTCCTTTCCCCCAGTCTAGTTTTCATCCTCTTTGCATGCAAATCAGATGGCTTCATCCTCTAGGCTGCATAGGTGCCAACTTCCATAGGGAAGTCATTGAGAGCACAGAACAGTCAGGCTTCCTGCTCTCAATTCCTGTGCCTCACCCCACGCTAGCCCAGGCCTGTCATTCATCCTTCTAGCCCTGAGCTCTAGCATGCTCAGTTGCTCTGTGGGTTTGGCACATGAGCAGTCTGGTCACCATTAGGAGATGTGAGAGTCTTGAGCGTGTTCAGTGGAGGACAGAATCTCCAGATATCTTAGCTGCTAAAAATCGAAGACGTCTCTGGTGAGCATACGCAAACTCCAGTTTTTCAAATGGGCCCAGTTTGAGCAGATTTTCACAGTGAAAGGCACTTCCCTGACACAAAAGCCACTCCCTGACAGATTTGAACTCCCTGCTGTAGAGCATGGAGAAGTCCTAGAACTGTTTCAAGAAAAGATTGCCAGAATGCCTTAACCTGGACAAAAACATTTTTCCCTAGCCTTTGTTCTCAGATACAGCTGAACTGTTTTAGCTAATATTTTTCAGAAACATTCAGCCTGAGGTATAAACCATGCATGGAAAATTTCAGCTCAAACAATAAAAGTATAGCAAAGTTAT
This sequence comes from Mesoclemmys tuberculata, assembly GCA_007922155.1. Lineage (NCBI taxonomy): Eukaryota > Metazoa > Chordata > Testudines > Chelidae > Mesoclemmys > Mesoclemmys tuberculata. Next base: position 20,935,064 of record ML675614.1, on the reverse strand, counting down.
AAAGACCTGAATAGAGAGTCTTATAATGAAAAGTGTCAGGCAACCTTAATAATAGGTGGGGCTACCTACCCTGTCTAGAACATATATCTTTTGTATATACATAGTTTCATAAGATTTATAGGTAATGAAAAAGAACAGCTGTTCCATATTTGCTCTAGGTGCCCTTGATGTAACTTCTTGTAAGAAAATTTCAGCAGTTCCATCCCATGCAATTCCCAGCCCAGGCAAATTAAAAATTGACTCATCTCCATCCACCATCATAATGATCTTACAAACTACCTTTCAGATACTGGCTACAGCAAATAGCATTATCTTCCATTTTAATAAGAGGATGTGGTAGTAATGTATGTGGATTTAAACATGGATATAAACTTAGAAAGTTATAACATTGGACAGACTGGCAAAAAATACGTTTCAGAATACTTTCAGTGGGTTTACAGCACAGTGAATTTGGTCCTCAGTGTTCAGAGCCCTAAGAGCTGTCTATGGCTCTTCCATTACATTAAATCACAGATATCAATCAACCTGGGGTGTTTAAACTGATTGCCCACAGTTTGTAATTGCTCTTTTTTCCAGCATATTCATTGTCAATTCTCTACCTTAATTTGAATTTCCCGTGGTGGCCATACTATCCACTGAATGGATCTCCACGGGATGAGTGATAAAACAGATCATTTAGATTGTTGTCATTGTAAATCACAGGCATAGTTGTTTTACTCCTCCCAGGGTTATCTAGAGAAACAACAAAAGCTGCATTTCAACTCACATGTTGTTTTTCAAGGAGTAACTGACTGCTTATTATTGATTAAATAAATACTCTTGGCCTCCTAAGGAGTTGTATGCAACTGCTGTTTTTCTATAAGATTTTAATAAGAGGCAGGGAGAAATGATTAATTACAGTGCATGTGATGTAAACCTTGGGAAAGCATAGCAAAGCAAAGCAAAAAAAGACTTTTCTTTATACAGTTTTGATCCCTAGTCTTTACATGTTTTTTCTCTTGAAAATAAAGGGCCAGTTCTGCCCTAATATATGCATGCCTAGCTTCTCTTGGTTTCAGTGGAAATTGCAGAGGGTTTGTCTGAGCGCTCATTGGAACCCATAGGATCTCATAGACTGTAAATTAATGAGGTTGAACAGGCCTAACTGACAGCCAATTTCACCTCCTTACTGTGCCTTCTGTCTTCATTAAAGTCTATCACAATCTGCTCCCTGTTTTCCCATTGCAGCCCCACTGGATTGAATGGAGTTGTACTGATGTAAATTAGAGCAGAACTGTGCATTGCGTATTACAGCAAAGGCAGCCAGAATACAGGGGCAAGAGTCAGTCCCAAATTACATTGGTATAATACCATAGTCTTCAATGAACATGCACAGGTGTGTCTGAGAGCAAACTATTGTTAATGTAGTTTTCTTCAAAGCTGACAAGGCTTTTCCAGCCCTAAAGCAAGCAGCAACGCATTCTTGTGCTGCCATAGAAGACTGGAAGGCAGACTGTTATTCCAAGAGTCACACTTTCCCTCCTGGTTTCCCCTTGCAGTTGGGAGAAGCACAGTGTGCCAGGTCTATATATGGTGCAACATACTTCCCCATGGACATCAGCATCTCTAAGCTGGCTGGTGCGGTTTGAGGGGAGAACCAAGGGTTCACCTTTCCTCATGTTCCCATCCACATGTGGCATTCCCACCCAGCATTGCCAGCAGATCCAGGGAAGTGATTATTCCCCTCTATTCCACAGTGGGAAGGCCTCTTTTGGAGGACTGCGTCCAGTTTTGGTCCCCCCCACTACAGAAAGGATGTGGACAAATTGGAGAGAGTCCAGTGGAGGGCAATGAAAATGATTAGGGGGCTGGAGCACATGATTTATGAGGACTGGCTGAGGGAATTAGGCTTGTTTAATCTGCAAAAGAGAAGAATGGGGGGAGGGATTTGATATCAACCTTCAACTACTTCAAGGAGGGTTCCAGGGAGGATGGAGCTAGGCTGTTCTCAGTGGTGGCAGATGACAGAACAAGAAGCTATGGCCTGAAGTTGCAGTGGGGGAGGTTTAGGTTGGATATTAGGAAAAGCTTTTTCACTAGGAGGGTGGTGAAGCACTGGAATGGGTTACCTAAGGAGGTGCTGGAATCTCCATCTTAGAGATCTTTAATGCCTGACTTAATAAAGCTCTGACAGGGATAATTTAGTTGGAGCTGGTCCTGTTTGAGCAGAGGGGTGGACTATATGACCTCCTGAGTTCCCTTCCTATCCTAATCTTCTATGATTCTATGTTTTGAATTGGAAGTACCTGCAATTAACTTCATGGCAAGCTAGATTATACTGTCATATAGAACTCAGTCTCAAATGAAATAGACTTTGACTATTGTACCAACAGAGAAAAGCAACGGAATATGGATTGAAAAAAATAACTGCATAAATGAGAGACTCCATTGATATGGAAAAATATGGTTTTCATGAGCAAGTAAAATGAATTTGGACTGTTACACTGCAAACACATTTGCTTGCAGCAGAAGAGCAGAAATACTTACACTTTTTGGCCACTTCTCAAATCAGAAATTTCTTAGGAAACTGTTTACTATCACTCATCTTCTTTTGATTAGATACACTATTATCTTTCCACCCCACTGAAATTGATTTCACTGTCGTTCCCCCCTCCCACAAACAGTACGTAAATATAAAATCAACTGTAAATGTTAATATGTAATCAGACAGAAATGATAAATCTCTTCAGCCCTAATTATGCAAGCTGATATGAGTGGCCAGACCCATCAGTGGGGCTCCATCTCCGCTTGCATTACAGAGGACTTCTCTACACTGGGGAGATGCAATTTCATACTGACCTGGCAGTGGGTGGGAAGTTAGAAGACTACTGCCAAAATAGTCAGGTCTAGGAACATATAGGGCCTTTATCACTATAATATCAGAGCATCTGGAGTTTCATGTTGGGCACCCACAGATTTTGAAAGTGTTGGCCTTAGTACATGCATTCCCAGAGTGAGGCCATGGAGACCTATCATACATCTCTCAGCTCCACTTTGTATTTATAAGATCTGTATGTTCCTAGATAGAGAAACAGGTTTTCAGAGTTACGGAGCATCCACAATTAAAACTACAGGAGCTATCGGTTCTCAGCAGCAGTTAAAACCAATCCCAGGCTTTTTATGGGCACGTAAAAACAGAGATACCTCAGATCAGCACCCAGTTCCGAACAGATGCCTGAAAACGCTGCCTCCACCTCCAGTGCAGATGGAAGAAGTAAAATAATGTATGAAAACTAACTAATCCCTGCACAAAACCAAAGAACGTACAGTATTACTTTACTTATTATGCATAGTCTCTAAAACCCATTATGCTTATTAAACTGGTGGTTTTAGTGGATGCAGCTGTAAAGTAATTACTTTCAGCTTGCTTTAAACAATTGAGCCAAAGGACTACTTGTACATTTTGTGATTTCTTCCTCATAAAAATATAGGCCTCTCTTGTTCTTCTCAGCCTTTTCCAACTTGCTTTAAAGGCACAATGTGAGGAGGCAGCCCCACCAGAGTACCCTCCAGCAGCAGGCAATGGCATAACCTTTGCCTGCCTCAGTTTCTCTTTTCTTCTGGATTCCTCTCCACATATAACCAGCTCTTGGAGGGTTAATATATCACAAAAGTCCCTTGAATGAAAATCATAGCAAAATTCCCATAACCATTATCCAGATTTCCCTAACACTGTTCAAATAGAACCTTCACTCTTTCAAGTCCCAAAAGTCCAACAACACACCTCAGATCATGGTTTAAGACTTCAAGGTACAGAGAATCCACCAACAAATGACCCATGCTCTAGGCTACAGAGGAAGGCGAAAAAACCCCAGGACCGCTACCGTTCTGCCCTGGGGGAAAATTCCTTCCCGACTCCAAATATGGAGATCATCTAAATCCTAAGCATGTGGGCAAGACTCACCAGCCAGACACCCAAGAAAGAATTCTCTGTAGTAACGTAAAACCCACCCCATCAAACATTTAATCATAAATCACAAATTAGGCTGTCCCATCACACCATTCCCTTCCATAAATTTATCAAGCTCAGTTTTAAACCAGATAGGTTTTTTTGTCCCCACTGTTCCCCTTGAAGGCTATTCCCGAACTTCATTGGCTTGAAACCTATGTTTAATTTAAAGTCTAAACATTGGCACTGGACTTAAATAATTCTTCTCCCTCCCTGGTAATTATCCTTCTGATGTATTTATAGAGAGCAATCATATCTCCCGTCAACCTGCTTTTGGTGAAGCTAAACAAGCCAAGTTCTTTTAGTTTCCTCTCATAAGACAGGTTTTCCATTCCGCAGCTCATCCTAGTAGCCTTTCTCTGCACCTGCTCCAGTTTGAATTCATCTTTCTTCATCATGGGGGACCAGAACTGCACACAGTATTCCAGATGAGGTCTCACCAGTGCCTTGTATAATACTACTAACACCTCCCTATCTCTATAAGAAGTACATTATTTGATGCATTCTAGGAGCGCATTAGCTTCTTTCATGGTCACATCACATTGACAGTTCATAGTCATCCTGTGATCAACCAATATGCCCAGGTCCTTTTCCTCTGACATTTCCAATTGATGTGTCCCCAGCTTATAGCAAAAATTCTTGTTATTAGTCCCTAAATGCATGACCTTGCACTTTCCCCTATTAAATGTCATCCTATTTCTATTACTCCAGTTTACAAGGTCATCTATACTATTGTATGTTATCCCGATCCTTCTCTGCATTGGCAACTTTGTGTCATCCGCAAACTTTATTAGCACATTTCCACTTTTTGTGCCAAGGTCAGTCATAAAAAGATTAAATAAGATTGGTCCCAAGACTGATCCCTGAGGAATTCCATTGGTAACCTCCCTCTAGCCTTACAGTTCACCTTTCAGTATGACCCATTGTAGTCTCCCCTTTAACCAGTTCCTTATCCACCTTTCAATTTTCATATTAATCTCCATCTTTTCCAATTTAACTAATAATTCCCCATGTGGAACTGTATCATATGCCTTACTGAAATCTAGGTAAATTAGATCTACTGCATTCCCTTTGTCTAAAAAAATCTGTTATTGTCTCAAAAAAGGAGATCAGGTTAGTCTGGCATGATCTACCTTCTGTAAAGCCATATTGTATTTTGTCCCAATTACCATTAACTTTGATGTCCTTAACTACTTTCTCTTTTAAAATTACTTTCAAAAGTTACTACTTTCTCTCTCTCTCTCATCTTTAAGCTGTTTTTCATTTATAACTCCCATGGAGCAACCCACCTTCCTCCTTACCCCAAATGAGGGTGCCCCTGGACTGGAACAGGAGAGCCGGGCCTAATTTCATTTAAGGGCCCAACTACCCTGTTACAGACAGTATTTCCGATTACTCATCCTGAGAGAAATGAAATACATGTTTGCATATGTCATCAATATGCCCAACAGTGTGATGAGTGTGCAGAGGGTGCAGCCACCAAATTAATTGCCATGGTGTGACCAGAAATGAAACATTAGAAAGGATGTAGGGCTACTGAATCCAGATAGACACTTACACGTCTCAGTCACATCATTTTTAGTTGCCACTCATTGGCCTACCCGGATTTGTATATTGTCTACAATCTCACTGGTCTCCCTCCAACACAATGCAGTTTTAAAATGGTTTCTGCCATACAGAGTACCATTCTGGCTCTGACTGGAAAATCAAACCACATGCCCAGAGGTACATAGTGGAGAACTCCAACTGACTTCCAGGAATAGGGACACATTCCCAGGTCTCCAGCAAACTGGTACTATTTGAATAAGGTCTGTACAATTGTGCAGGTGGGCAAAGAAGCACTGTACAAAATTTTCATTTTTCAAGCAGCTGGAGTATTGGGACAGGGGATGGACTTCAGCACGGAGTACAGATTGACACATCCCTTGCCAGAGCTCAAATTGTTTGCATGAAGAAAAGGCAGTTTGGAGAATTTGGATCTGGGCCCAATCCCTGTGATTGAGCTGGGGATCTATTTGGAATTCTTCACCCATTGATGTGGACCACTTATGACCAGGAAGTAAACAATGAATACCACAGTGGATGAGGTAGCTCCTGGGCAACATTAGAGGGGATGCTTACAGTTAAATAAAGTCCTGTGATTTATTGGTTCCATAAAGTTGCAGCCAATTGTCTAAATCATAGCCAATGCACAGTGCACATTGCATTCCATGGTGTCTGTACCAGTAACATAGTGTCTTTTCTGGAGCAACATTGACATCAGGGTTAGGTCAGTGTGTTGCGGAGTGCTTGAAGGATCCACACCCAAGATGAACAAGAAGTCTTTGACTTGTGAAGTATTGTTTTCTTTCCACTAAACCACTGAAGATCTATCCCTTTCAATTCCACAACAGATGAAAAATTGAAACCAGGAAAAAACCCATTAGCTTAAAGTGTACACCTTGGGTGGGTCTATTGAAACATCATATTTAAGAATTAAAACCACGTGGAAATGTAATTTTAAACAAGAAATTGTTGACATTAAGGAAAAACTACAGCACACCTAGTAATGATCCTGTAGTTAGCTTTCACCTGCAACATTGTGTGCTTGATATCCACTCACCTGTTACAGTATTCTGACTGGAATTCAATATAAACATTTTTTTGAATAAATCCCCTCCTTAAAACAATGAATGATCTAGGATTCCTAGTGGAAATGTAGGTCCATTTTTCTACGGACTTTTTTTTAGCATAAATCATTATCTCATAACATTTAAAAAGCATCTCCTTGTAAAATTAGTTTCTCTATTATTGTGTATAAAAGGAATGCTGTAGTTTATGAATAATTACAAGAGCAATCAGAAGGACGATAATTAGAATAGGGTCAAAGCTGACCTGTATGGACTTATGAAACAATGATGCCTTTGTTTTCTGTGTGCTGCTCTTTTAAATTTATAAGAGCTCTGCCTGTTTTTAGAGACAGGAGCCATTTTGTTCTCAGGGGTGCAGCAGTCTTCGATAGAAGACACAACCATGGTGCTCTTTCGAAGCCTTTGCTTGTTGGTCTTCCTTGGAGTTTACCCTAAAAGGTCACTTTTAGGCTGACAGCATGTGGTTTTAATTTGTGTGCTGAAAAAACATAACACAGGTCAGTTGTAACTATATATTTTGAAAATGATTTAAAATAAAGGTAATCTCAACATTGAAAACCTTAGAAAAAGAATGTAAAATTTGTAACATTTCCAAAACCAAAGATTAAATCCTATGTGCCAAGAAACAGAATTGTAGAATCATAGAAGATTAGGGTTGGAAGGGACTTCAGGAGGTCACCTAGTCCAACCCCATGCTCAAAGCAGGCCCAACCCCAAATACACCATCCCAGCCAGGGCTTTGTCAAGCTCGGCCTTAAAAACCTTTAAGGATGGTGATTCCAGCTCCTCCCTAGATAACAGATTCCAGTGCTTCACCACTCTCCTAGTGAAACAATTTTTCCTAATATCCAACCTAGACCTGCCCCACTGCAACTTGAGACCATTGCTCCTTGTTCTGTCATCTGCCACCACTGAGAATAGCCTAGCTCCATCCTCTTTGGAATCCCATTCAGTTAGTTGAATGCTGCTATCAAATCCTCACCTTCCTCACTCTTCTGTTCTGCAGACTAAATAAGCCCTGTTCCCTCAACCTCTCCTCATAAGTCATGTGATCTAGCCACCTAATCATTGCCCTCTGCTGGACTCTCTCCAATTTGTTCTCATCCTTCCTGTAGTGGGAGGCCCAAAACTCAACACAGTACTCCAAACGTGGCCTTACCAGTGCCAAATAGAGGGGAATAATTTCTTCCCTCGATCTTCTGACAATGCTCCTATTAATGCAGCCAAATATACATTAGCCTGCTTGGCAACAAGGGCATACAGTTGTCTCATATCTGGCTTCTTGTCCACTGTAACCCCTCCCCGTCCTTTTCTGAAGAACTGCTGACTAGCCAGTCAGTCCCCACTCTCTAGCAGGGCATGGGATTCTTTTGTCCTAAGTGCAGGACTCTGCACTTGTCTTTGTTGAACCTCATCAGATGTCTTTTTGTTCAATCTTCCAATTTGTCTAGGTCACTCTGTATCCTATCCCTACCCTCCAGCATATCTACCAGCTTAGTGTCATCTGCAAATTGAGGGTGCAGACCACCCCATCCTCCAGATCATTAATGAAGATGTTGAACAAAACCAGCCCCAGGACTGACCTCTGGGGCACTCCGCTTATTACTGGTTGCCAACTAGACGTTGAGCCTTTGATCACTATCCACTGAGCCCAATAATATAGCCAGCTTTCTATACACTTTATAGTCCATTCATCCAACCCATACTTCTTTAACTTGCTGGCAAGAATACTGTGCAAGACCGTATCAAAAGCTTTGCTAAAGTCAAGGTATATCACCTCCACGCTTTCTCCACATCCACAGAGCCAGTCATCTCATCATAGAAGGCAGTCAGGTTGGTCAGGCATGACTTGTCCTTGGTGAACCATGCTGACTGTTCCTGATCACCTTCCTCTCCTCCAAGTGCTCTAAACGGATTCCTTGAGGACCTGCTCCATGATTTTTCCAGGACCTGAGGTGAGGCTGACTAGTCTGTAGTTTCCTGTTTCCTCCTTCTTCACTTTTTTGAAGATGGGCACTATATTTGCCTTTTTCCAGTCATCCAGGACCTCCCCCAATCACCACAAGTTTTCAAAGATAATGGGTAATGACTCTGCAATCATATCAGCCAACTCCCTCAGCACTCTCTGATGCATTGCATCCAGCCCCATAGACTTGTGCTCGTCCAGACTTTCTAAATAATCCAGAACCTGTTCTTTCAGCACTGAGGTCTGCTCACCTCCTCCCCATTCTGTGTTGCCCAGGGCAGTAGTCTGGGTACTGGCCTTGTTTATGAAGACAGAAGCAAAAAAAAAAAAGCATTGAGTACTTCAGCTTTTTCTACCTCATCTGTCACTAGCTTGCCTCCCATATTCAGTAAGGGGCCCACACTTGAGCCAGGCCTACCCTGACCCTCTTCTTGTTGCTAATATACCTGTGGAAACCCTTCTTGTTACCCTTCACATCCCTTGCTAGCTGAAACTACAATTGTGATTTGACTTTCCTGATTTCACTCCTGCATGCTCAAGCAAGCTTCTGCTTCTTGTAAGCTTCCTTTTTGTGTTTAAGCTCACCGAAGATTTCTTTGTTAAGCCAAGCTGGTCATCTGCCATATTTACTATTGTTTTTGGACATCAGGATAGTTTGTTCCTGTGCCCTCAATAAGGTTTCTTTAAAATACAGCCAGCTCTCCTAGTGGATCATCCCCTGATAAGTATAATACACAAAGATGCAGAATAGTACCTAGGTATCTTAGAGTAGGTTGAATCCTCACCTTTCATTTTCTGTTAGCATAAATTTGCTGGTTATGTAAGAACATAATCTTACTGCTCTTTTAATATATATTTTGGGGGCTGTTTCATAATATCTAAATTGTCAATTATCCTGTAGTTTGCTATATATTTAGAAACTGAGAACATGACAGGGAAAACAATAAACAGGAAGATTGTTAATTGATGTTCCCATTTTTACAAAAGAAATCCATCAGCATTTGCATTTCTTGAGAAAGAGAATAAAAACTTCATAGGCTGACATTTTACTGCTGCCTTCTGAGAAAATTAACCAATTCTTCATCCCTCCTAACTCTCACATATAGTTGCAAGTAGCTTTTGTGTTTTTTCCTTTAGAAAAGAGGACAGAAACTGAATAAGGCAAATGATATGACTTGGCAACGAACCAGAGTGTGAAATCAGATAACTTTTAGACTGAAGTTCTGGAACAGCCTTCCGAGGGAAGTAGTGGGGGCAAATGACTTATCTGGCTTTAAGACTAAGCTTGATAAGTATATGGAGGGGATGTTATGATGGGATAGTTTAATTTGAGCAATTGATTTGGATTATCGGCAGATAAGTCTGCTCAATGGTCTGTGGGAATGTTGATGGGATGGGAACTGAGTTACTGCAGAGAATTCTTTTTTCGGTGCTGGCTGGTGAGTCTTGCCCACATGCTCGGGGTTTAGCTGATCGCCATATTTGGGGTCGGGAAGGAATTTTCCTCCGGGGCGGATTGGCAGAGGCCCCGGAGGTTTTTCGCCTTCCTCCGCATCGTGGGGTATGGGTCGCTTGCTGATCAGTTCCCTGCAGCTTGAGGTCTTCAAATCTCACTTTTGAGGATTTCAATAACTCAGTCATGGGTTCGGGGTTGTTATATATGTGTATGGGTAGGGTTTTGTGGCCTGCCTTGTGCAGGAGGTCAGACTAGATGATCATATTGGTCCCTTCTGACCTATGAGTCTATGAGTCTATGATAAACAGATGTAACTAGCTGATGTTTGCCAGACTTGTGCTCTTCTGATTTTAAGTAATTCGAGACACTGAAAAAGTGAATAATAGGCCAAGCTATATTTATATTATGTTGCGAGTATTGCTAGGATGAAGTTTTATGTTTAGCAAAAATAATACATTGTTTGTATTTATTCTTCTCATTTACTTGTAATAATTATGTCTGTATTTCCTCAAACAACATGATCAATAAAAAGAATGCAGAATTACTTAATTAAAAATACCAAATACTCTTATATTATTAAAGGTTTTATGGAACATTAGAACACTTGCCTTACTCCATTTTTAAGAAATATATTCCTGGATGATGTGGTTTCTGATTGGTCTTTCCAATCTTGATAGAGAATGAGAACAGACTATTACCTGTGACAAGTTATATTTATTTTTCTTCTTCTGGACAAGCTGAATTTTTAATATTTTAAAAATATTTTTAAAGCACCAGAAGTAAGTGTCCATTTGATTTTTAATGGAAATATATATAAGTATGGCCTTGTAGTTTAAATTATGTAATAAAATGAAGTAATGAATCCGTGCACTCAAAATTAATCCTTTGATATATCTATTCCCATATGATATGTTTAATAAAGATTTCTATGCATCAATTTACTTGCTATCTGGCATTTGGCATAACTTGCAATGACTTCTGGTCAACTTTACTTTTGTGTTATTCACGGACAAATCACATTCAGAGCCCAGTACATATCAGAGCTGTTTCAGAAAAGTAACAAGAGGACAAGATTAAAAGAAACCTATTGGACTGTAGGTTCTAAAGTAAATTTGTAAGACTAGAATTTAGAAAAATAAGAGTATTTTTACCTGCAAACTAAGCTATTTTTAATACAGAAATCTGTAAGACATAATGAATATGGAATCCCATAATGTTATTTTTACAAAGCTACTTTTCTGTATAGAACCACTCTTGGCCCTGAGCCAAAGCCCACTAAGTCAATGGTAGTCTTTCCATAGACTTCATCAGCTTTTGGATCAGGGTCATCATGGCAATGCATCAAAACTTACCGATACAACCAGGGACAACTTTGTCAAAAATCTTTGATTAGCAAATAGAGAGAGACCATTTTCTTTTCCACGTGTTCCTATTTGTATATTTTTATTAATGTTAATTTACTTGCATTTTTATTTTAAAATAAAATCTATATCAAAAATATTCAGTGGAAAAAGTAGAATGTTGTGCTCCCTATCTATCTCTTTCCTAACCATCAGGTTGGATCTGTGCCAAAGGAGGTTTACACTGCGGCCTGACAAATGATAGCCCTATACAAGGCTCTATGGTGTTATGCTTATTTGCCAAATAAATACAAGAGGTAAACAAATCACAGCCAATAAAATAAACTTTGAACCAAAATGGAACTTTTTTTTGGAAGTTTGCAAACATCCAAGAATTTTTTTCTCCCATTTCTTCATTCTTGTCTCCACTCTGGTTTCAGATAAAGCCCCATTGTCTTTTCTTTCTGCCCTCATTTCACCCTATGCTATTTTCTTGCAGGGAATTGCAGGTGGGCATAATCTGGCCTTGGGCTCTTTATTACTCACTATGAATTGGAAGTCAATAACCCATCATGATGAAGGATACAATTACGTCATGGAGGTCACTGAAGTCATGGATTCCTTGACTTTCACAGACCTCACCCCCAAGGCACCAGGCCAGAGCTGTCAACCCAGTGAGGGGGGGAAGGAGCTCTCCACTCCCAGCCATTGCGGGCAGCGGGCTCCATGGCTCCCAGCCATCAGAGGGCTCCCTGCAGCTCCCAGCCACCATGAGCAGTGGGGGCCCTGGAGCAGTCAGCTACCACTGGTAGCTGGGGGACCCCAGAGCTTGGAGTTTCCCCAGACTGTGATTGCTAGACCCTTCCCCTCCCGCAGCTGAGTTAGAGCTTTCATTTCCCATCCCCACGCCTGGGCTTCAGTATTGCCCAGTCAGTTCCCCCCC
>ML675614.1:20852338-20922731 GCA_007922155.1 Mesoclemmys tuberculata | reverse complement strand
CTGTCTGTGACTTTTACTAAAAATAACCTTGAGAAAATCTTAACCTTAATCATGACCATCAAATCTAAATTTGCAGGGGTGAAAGAAAAAAAAGGTCTTATTTGCAAATCAAGCACATTTTATATGGATAAATTAAGGCAGAATAAACATGGAATCCCAAAGTGCCAATTGTTTCAGCCATAGAACCACACATTAGCTGCCACCACTCAATAAAATTGGATAAAACTAGGGCAGAGAGAAAAATAGTTTTTGCTTTACAAAAATCAAGAAACCCTATAACACATTTCAGGCATTTTTCTCATTTGAAGTGTAACCTCATTCCATCATTTTCCTAATTTTGCCATCATTTGCAGATAATTGTTCATATTTGCAAAGTGATAATATAATCTGCCTTAATTTTGCAGCAACCCTTCCCCCCAACCCACTTAAACTGAACCAATAAGGAAGATTTTATAAAGCATTTGAATTAATGAGGCTCTAACAAAAATTCAGTGGTTTCACTTTACATGCAAATAGGATCTAATAAGCTGTACTCAATACATAATCTTTATGGCATTAACAGTAAATGGAGGCCAGAATGCTAACTGATCAGCTTCTTTATTCATATGGTGGCTAATACCATTAATAGCAACTGTCTGAATTATTTCAGATAGCCTGGCAGATCTCTGCTGAAAACTATTTAAATTATAAATACATGCCCAGCAAAACTGTTTTTCATGCCCTGTTTACTACTTACTACTTTATAATCTTTGGCTATAAAAGACATCCCTTCTGGTACTTGGCATTATAAATTAAATATATCTGCAGATAATACCATTTTGTAAGTATTTTGTAAGTTCTCCTAAAAAAAATTCTGTCTTTTCAACATATGTTATGTCCAGGTTTTCATCTGGGGATTTTGAATCAAATTTGGGTGTTACACATATCCCCAGAACAGCCCATGTGCACATTACCATAACGATCCATGTACGCCTGTTATATCTGGAAAACCCATATTTGCATACAGAAAAGGGCATTTGCATGTGGAAATGACAACTACACATGCAAATTGTTAATCACATGCTTGCACAAATGCCTGATTGTAGAGGAAAATGCCGATTATTATGGGCACAGGAAGGGCATGCATTTTTGTGGGTGCACAACTCCTATCAAGGGGCTGATTTTTCAAAAAGATGAGACATAAGGGGCACACACATTTATACGTGTACATTTCTATGCCTATTTTAGGTATGTGATTACAGTGACAACACTTAAAAACTGGCAGGCCAGGCATGCATAAGTTTATTTTTATCCATTTGTGTGCACAACTGGATAATCTGTTTGCTTGTGATAATTAGACCTACAATGAGGGCACATAAGGTCCATATGTACCTTGAACATGAGCTTTCTAAAAAACAAAACCCTAACAATCTTTGCATTGAAGGTAGATGCATTTATAATAAATATAAGGAAAAGTGTCTTTTTATCTGGGTACAACACAAATGTTCACCAGAATGGAATTTTCCTGCTTACCCAAAAAAGCATTTTACACAGTTCTATCCCTGCCTCAGAATATCTGTATATAGGCTTCCAAATTAGTGTTCACAATGAATAGAAGCACTACATTTCATTCAGCCAGCTCTCTGGCCTTGATCCCTCATTTAAGTGTAAAATGTGTGCTTACTCCTGCACATTGCTAAGTGGCTTTAGCATTGAGCCATCTTACAGAATTTCATAGGCATTCTCTAGCACCATGCAGGGTCAGAGATGTAATCGGAAGTGTAACTATTTAACATTCTGAAGCTCAAGTCAAAATGTAATTCACTGCCTTTGTGACGTGATAATGTAGGAGGTTGTCGTGTCGGGTGGTGTAAATCGCTGATAATTTAAATGTATTTTTCTAATTAGAGCAATTTGTTTTAAAAAGTATCTTTCATCAGAATGGAATAAATTCTGAGTATTGCTGTGCTAGAATGTTTACCCCATGGGTTACTTGTCATAAACAACAGACAACTGCGGAATAACTTAATGAGATTTAATTTGAATCCTGGCAATTCTATTTGAAAGCAGCCTGCTTTTGCCCCTAGTTGTTTTTGTGTTAAGAAAACACACTGTTCTCTAGCTCTTAATTTTTGATAGTCACTGGTGGAATGAATATTTTGAAATTCTCGTTAGAGGGAAATGAAAACCGGAGGTTGGATAAATGCTGCTCAGTTGAACATCAGTCTTGTGCTATTTGAAAGCAGCCTGTCATCTCTGAGAAATATATAATCGCAAGGCTTTTACTTTACGCTCCACTAAGGGGTTAGAGTGCAGGAGGGAAGCTACACCTACAGGTCCAAAGTGTTTGGTGAATATGGACAAATAGCAAATACAAAATCAAGAGGCTGAGTTAATTACTCAATATTATTCATTATGATATGCTTTTGTGTGTGCCTTGGTGGAAACCTGCCAATGTCTGTCTTACTTTTACAGAGAACACATGCTGCCTTTTTTCCTGATGGTCATTTGAGTTCAATTAATTAATAAAGAGGAGGGAGGAGGGAAAAGGGGAGACATACAGAAAGAGTGCCGGACTAAGAATATCAGGATCAGTGTTTGGTTTGGTACTCATCAAACTAGTACTAGTCAACACACCAGAACACATTCTGTCTCCTACACTACAATTATTATGGTTATGTTGCATTTGATGACACCACAGTTATATTTATCAGCATCATTTTGTACTTATAGAAGACTTGCAAATGGGCAAATGAGAGTATCCTCCATTCTAATGAAAAATGTAGACCAGGCATTCAAAGCTAAAGGAGAATTAAGACTCCATGGGACAGACATCCCCAAAGCAATATGGGTGTGAAAAGTCTGTGCCATTCGGAGGTCGTTTCCCATAACTAACATTAATGAACCTTTGAATAATTAATGAAGGGGAAGCAGCAACTGGTGCTGTAGACCCAGAACTTAGTGTCAATATAGTTAGATTGACTGTTAAAATTAAGACTAGCATATTCTTATAAACCTGCACCTTAAAGGGCATTATATTCTGTTTAAATGGCAAAGTTGATAGATTTTTGTCTCAGAAGTCATTTCAGCTGCCTTTAATAATTGCCCTGTGTAAAATACATCTCATTTCACTTTTTAATGACTAAAACATAAGTCTAAAAATAATGAAGTTCTGAAAAAATGAAAAAGCAATTTGTGTTGGCTTTTACTACTACTTCATCATTCTTGGTAACCACACTGATTATATTAATATTAGAGTTGGGAGGATATTTGAAATGCCTAATCCAGCTTTCTACAGCTCTTCATTTTATCACTCAGAAAAAGCAAATATAGACAGACATCTGAGAAGAGGAAAAAAAAATGTCACCCATCAATATTGGATAACAGTAGGTGTTTTGTTGAAGACAAGTCTTCTCACAGATGAACCACAGGAGAAGGGGAGGAATCCATGTCCTGAGACTGGGTCTACACAGACAGTAGCAAATTCACCGCTTTCAGATCGCTTGCTCTGGATCGACTGAGCGGTCTGTGTAGACACGCTCAGTCAATCCAGCAAGCGACGCAGGAAAACCACCTGTGCAGTGCATAGCACTGCATCAAAGGGAACAGCGCAGTGTGGACGGTGCACGGAGGAGATGCTGCACAGTCGATAGGAGATACGCAAGTGATTTATGTCACTACTGCCGCCAAATCGCAAAGGTAAGTGTAGACCGGGCCTGAGTAGTCTAACCACTAGGCTATAGTGTCATCTCATACTTATGCTCTCACTCTTGCACTCTCTCTCTCTGGCCCAAACTACTCTTGACTTATTTCAGGATGCTACAGTTTAAACAGGAGAGATTGAGGGAGTCCCTTCATCAGAATATCCCATAGCCCAGTGACTGGGGTACTCACCTGAGACATGGCAGATCCCTATTCAACATCTCTTCTGTCTCTCAAGTGGAAATGAGAATCCATGGATATGGAATTCACCATATCTCAGGTGAATGCCCTTACCACTGGGCTAAAAGCTAGGAGGGAGGTTCTTCTCTTCATTTTTCTGTCCTACCCATACTGTTTTGTGTGAAGTTGCCTGAGGGACCCAATCCAGTAGACATGCTTAGAGTGTGCCTAATGGATTGGCCAACACACACAGCTCAGGTGGTCAAATGCCTATCTTCCCCACTTAGTGAATTGTTCAGGGATTTAGGTGGAAGATAGGTATCTGGATGACTAGAAGGAGGCATCAGTGCAAATGCTCAGAGGCAGGGTATATAGGCTTTCCTGTTACTTTTTTGCAACCACTTTGAGGAGATTGCAGTTCCATTTTCCCTTTTACTAGTTTTTCAAGCTCATCTTACAGTTTAAGTTACTTTTTCCAAAATCCACATATCAGTGATAAGATAAGGTCCTTGTGGTCTAAAAAAATGTTGAGGATTCATGTGTAGGCAGAGAATGAAATTAGGGTGAAGAAGGCTTGGTCTACACAGCATGGTTAGGTTGATGCAAGGCAGTTTATGGCAACCTAGTTGTGCCCATCTCTTCACTTAAGTTTGTCTCCTGCCAACATAAAGACCCTGCTACACCAAATTAATAACACTAATTCCCAGAGCGATGCTGAGTCATGGTTGATGTAGTTATGTTGATGCAGTGTGAGTGTTGACACTGCATTACTTACATCCACTGTTACTGGCCTCCAGCAGCTGTCCCACAATATCTTACACTGACCACTCTGCTCACCATTGTCAACTTTGCTGCCCAGGGCTTAGGTAGATAGCCAGTCTCGCCTCCCCTTTAAAGCGCAGATAATTTTTTGAAATTCTGTTTCCTGATTGCCACCTAGCAGCTCTCCATTGTTGAGTGCAACTGGCCAGCTGATCATGCTGGCTAACACACTCCAGATGCGCTTGTTCCTGGAGTAGACAGGAGATATTGGATCTTATGGGCCTGTGGGAAGCAGAGGCTGTGCAGGCCCAGTTCCAAACCAGCCATAGAAATGTCGATATCTAGAAGCAGATTGCCCAGGGAATGCAGGAGAAGGGCTATGATAGGGACCAGTGGCAGTGTCACGTGACAGCAAAGGATCTGCGGCAGGCGAACAGAAGGCTGGGGAGGCCAACAATTCATCCAGTGCTGAACCACAGACCTGAAACTTTTACAAAGAGCTACCTGCTAGCCTCAGGGAAGACCCGCAACCAATAGCACTGTGGATGCTTTTGAGGAGCCCTAGTCACCGTCCCCTGCCATTAACACCAAGGAGGAGGAGATGGACGAGGAAGAGAAGTTTGCGGGACAGGAGGCCAGGGGATTCAGCTGACAAGCGAGCCAGGCCCCTTTTTTGACTCCACCACAGTCCAGCCAGTACCAGTAGGTGAGCCCGATGCAGGAGAAGGAATCTTGGGTAAGTGTGCAGTTTATTTTGAAATTTCAGGGATGGCAAAGTTGCAGGACACATCTTTTGATTTCCTAATTTTTATTTGTGCTAGAGGAGTTAGTGAAACAACCGAGAGAGGTAGAGTTGCTATCTGCTTTTCATTCCTCTCTACAGTTGAACAGTGGGTGCCATGTGGAGCAGTTTGCTTATGTGTACTGGGATGAATCCCCCGAAGAGATCTCAATGAAACTTTCATGGAGATACTTTGCAGTTTTCTGCCAAAAGCTTCTGGGGAGGGCAGCCTTATTTCTTCCACCATGATAGGACACTTTCCCAGCCACTCCTCAATAACTTCAGCAGGCACCATTGTAGTGCATAGGCCAGCAGCATATAGTCCCGGGCAGTGTTGGGACACTAGCAGCCGTTGTGCTCTCTTTGCCTCTGTAACCCTCAGGAGTGAGAGATCAGCTCAAATCACCACCACTATGCAGTTCCAAATGGTGCCAGGATTCAGTTCCATTGCCCTATACAACTAGAACCATGCAACTGAACTATTGCCTCATTTCCCTAAACCCCAGAGGACATGGTTGGTGCTGTGTTCCATCAATCCCAAGCAGAAGTGAGACTGTAGTGCTTACAACTTTTGGGAAGTAAAAGGAGTGAGTTCGGCATCTTAAGTTTCAATATCCATTGTAAATACACTGACCATGGCAACTCTGTGTGTTGTATATGTAGCTGCTGCCATTGCGGCCTTTAAGGTCTCTCCCACCACACCTGCAGAAAACGTGGGCCAGCAAAGGAGGAGAAAGAAGAGGACTCAGGATGACGTGTCCCAAGAGATTCTGCAAGCCAATGCTGCCTCAGAGAATGAGCACAATGATCACCATTGCAGACAGCCTGGAGAAGGACAGAGCAGAGAGAAGAAAGGCACAGGAAAAGGAGAGGCATCTGCCGCAGGACATCCTTGTGCTTCTCAGGCAGCAAACAGAGATGCTTCAGACTCTGGTTGGCCTTCAGGTTCAACAATCCCATGGTTGCCCCCTTCTGCAGCCCACAGAAAACTCAATATTGGGCCCTCCCTCTACTCTTTCCTCAACAGATCACGTCAGTGGACTACCCTTAGCAGTCCACCCCAGGGGACGTTAAAGCCAATCTCAGCTTCAGATACACTGACCAAGGTTGGCATATGTGTACCTGAAATGTACATGACTTCGTAAATTCTATTTGCTTAATTTATTAAGTTTTAAATGGTTTTTTTAGTTGGCTCGTTTATGTTAAAGAATAAAATTCAATTTTTTGGAAAAAAAATAGTTCATATGATTACTTCATAGCATATGCTGGCTGGTGCTGAGCACTTCTGACAGATAACAATTACCTGTTACTCTACTGTGCCACACAACTCATAACATCATTCACAAACAATATTAATAGGTGGCGATTAATGGCCCTGCACACTTGCATGCCAACAGCCACTGTGGTGGATTTCCTGATTCTAAATTGATTCCCAATCTGGTGTTCCAAGTTCCCACAGTGTAATTGCTGCTCGCTTCTCAACTGTCAGAACAGCTCTCATTTTGGGGTCCGTGAACTGAAGGGCTGAGGCAAATTCTGCACACAGATCCAGAGATATGGCCTTGCACATCTGAAAGTTCTTCAGCCACTGCTTGTAATCCCAAACCTGCATTATGATGCAATCCCATCCCACTAGTCAGTCTTGTTTCTTAGGCCCAGAACCTGCATGCCACCATTCTCAGCTGCTCTGTGAATGCCATCAACAACCTTGAATTGTTTTGTTCTATGTCCCACAGCAATCTGTCCTCCAATGACTTGTCATATTCCCTGCAACTCCTCTTATGGCTCTGCAAATGCTGCAGGATCATGCACCTTTTGCTTTCAATACTCAAGACAATAGTGCATAGCTGTGTGGGCTCCATGCTTCTGTCAGAGATGGTGGACAGCAAGGAGGCACTTTGGACAGAAACGCAAGAGTTTCTGGGATTTTGAAAAGAAGGCACTAAAATTATGGGATGCAGATCAAATTACGGGATGGAGACTATTACATTATGGAAAGTTGACCCCACAATCCCATGCACCCTTGCATGACTCATTTTGGCCCCATCAGGCATTGCAAAAACTTCCCAAAAGGCCATGTGATGGAGGGTGGCTAGTTGCATGGGCAATACCTACCTTTGGTGCATAGCACTCTTCATTGACACAAGCTCTCCTGGCGAGAATGTGAACTGCCAACACAAGGAGCCAAATATGCAAGCATACAAGCGATGTGCTAACTGCAGCAGCTCGATGCCAGTGAACTTAGGTTGACATAGCTTTGTTGTGTAGACATGGCTTAAGTATTATGGTACCCAGTGATCAGTCAGTGCTTAAAGTGCTGGCAAGGACTCTGGTTTATTCCAACTGGCTGTTCTGGAGTTTCACAGAGCCCTGCCCAGATTCAAAGACTGAGAAGCAGAGTCTTTACAGGCATAGCCCCTAAGTACAAAGAACAGATGGTGCAGCAACATCTCTGCTGCTGGGCTCTTGAGGTGAAGATTAAGGCTTGTAGGAAAAAATTATTTGCATGTGTTCTGAATATACTTGCTTTGCTTCAAATGTGTGGCTTTGTTCCCCCAGCAAGAAGGCACTAAAAAAAAAAAAAAAAAAAAACCACCATACTGACATATTCCATTATGAAAAGCGACCAACTCAAGTGAAGTGATGGAATGCAAATTTTTGAAGTGGCTCCATTTTCCAGTGGGTACAGAATTTGCACTGCAGGGTGCTGATTTCTCAGGCTACTTGTACGTACTATATAGTGCTTGGGAGAGCTTTGCTGAGCTTTTTGCATCATTTTCAGGTGCTGCATCTAGATGCCTCTCAAGTTAATATTCATTATTCATGTCCTTTTATCAGTCATTAACCTTTCTTTGTCCTCTGTTTGATTTTTAGTTCCAGCTGCCAAATTCTCTAGTGTATTTCAAGCATAAATGATCAAATGATATTCAAGGCACATTTGTAGATATTTGACTCATGCTAACAACTTCATTCATTCCGGCACTTTAATATTAATATTTCCTACAGATAAATTAGAAAAAAATTATTATGGTTATTTTGTCCTCACAAAGAATAGTCTAAATTCCTTCAGCTCTGATGGAACTCTGACATTATTTCAGCACTTTTATGTCTCATATGTGATACAATGTGATTGCTCAATAGTTCTGTCTTTTATTTTGATGATTAGTTTGTAATAATATGCTTTACTATGTAATACCCATTAACTACATGAATAGCGTATTATAAAATTTCCTAAAATGGTAAATCCACTATTATGGAATTGGAATAATGTTGTGAACATATTTGAGTTTTCCTTTGAAAATTTCCTTCAAAAGTTCTCTGCATGAGAATTTTCTCTTCTTAGCTAAGAGTAATTTTTTTTTTTTTTTAGTTATCAACTCGACTTCAATTCTGAAAATTAATCTTATAGGACAGAAAATAACATTAAAGACTACATTTTACTGGTAATTAGAGATGGGGTAGAAACCATTATCCTTTCAATTTAACAGTTTTTATAAGTGGATAAGTGATCTAATTTACATAATTCCCTAAAAAAATACAACTGATGCAACTCACGTGAAAATGAGTAGAGGAAAGGAGTACAAGTATTATATCACCACCACTGTCAGGATTTGTATTAAAATATGCTGTGCCATGTGATTAATTATCAGGAAAAATAAAGTAATACGAGTGAAAATACATATTCCTTTCTATAAAGGAGATATCTGCATGCTGCTTAAACTGTGGAAAAGAGTTCCATCATGCAAAGGACCTACTGAAAGTTAGACTTATTTATTATTCCACCACGACAGGTTATGATGTAGTGGCTAAAGCAGGAAAGGATTCTACATGGCCTAGGTGGAATTTAAACAACTTTTATCTATCATTACCATAAAACAGAAAAGTAAACGTAATGAATGGCCTACCCCTTCAAGCACCAAACTAGTTCTTCAGGGATTCCCTAAGGGAAAAGTCCAAAGTAAATTTAGAAGGTATAGCTCATTTCAGCCAAATTTCTGAGGGTAGCGGAAGGAAGATGAAGCTTCTTCTAACCTCTCTCATTTGCTGGTGGCTCAGCGATGGTGATGAGGTGGAAAAATATTGATATGCACCCAACCCATTGGCCTAACTCTCACACATTTGGAACTACCTTAATTGTTTTATTGTATGGATGACCTTCATCCAACTACTTTTACAACCATGAACTAGACATGTAAGGGCCAATTTCATCCTTGATTTCATCAGATCTGAGAGATGAATTTGACTCTTTGGCTCACGTATGCAAGGTTTCACAGTCAGATGATATATAGAAATACTGTGATATGTAAGAAATTAACCTGTCAAACATGTTAGAAGTCCTACATCTCCCTGTGTATTCTCCCTGGCCAAAGGGCAAGCATGAAGAGTCAAAGTTGATGTACAAGTAGGTTTTCTAAAATGTGGTTATAAATGGAGAAAGCAGGAATCGTTATAAAAGGAGAAAGCATCCTAAATAAGATGCACAATTATTCATATTAGTAAAAAAATGTATAAAGATTTATATATGTATTAGATGTTGCCTAAAGATTCTATGAACAGTTAATGTAACTGGAATATTTGACTCATTCACCATGAATATTGATTTATTTGAATTAACAGCAAATGAAACTTCCTTTACCTAATGCACAATTTAGGTATGCTTTCCAAAACATCTGCTGCTAATATTTTACTAATATTAGCCATGTCAACTCACAGACATAAACAAGAATCGAAGATTAGGGTTGGAAGGGACCAACAAATAAGGCTAAGAAAAAAAGGCTAATAAATCATCCTCATATAATCCCTCTTTTCCCATTGCTATTCCCTTTACCTCCTGAGAAGTGTATGGCATCGCAGCCAAGTGTTGAACAGGCAGTTCAAGAAAAGCAGAGATGATCATGGGTGGCATCTGTGGCTGTTTCTAAAGCAATTGGAAGATGGGCTTGCAGTTAAAGCACTAGTGTAGAACTCAGGAAATCTCAATTCCCAAATCTATCAAATTTTACATGACAATTACATTACAATACCTCTATGCTTGGGTCTGTTAAATGCAGATAATGGTATTTCCCTACCTCACAGGTGGTGTTGTGAGGAGAAATTAATTAATGTTTGTGAGATGCTCAGATACTATGGTAGTGGGGGCCATGTAAATATCCAGATATAGAGAAATCTTCCTCAAACCCAAATATCTTAACAATTTAGCACAAACCTTTCTTTAAAATAGAAATAAAATATTTATCAATAGTACATTTTTTGTGAGGACTGACCCAAATTAAATAACTACCTAAGAGTCCAGGGATTGCATTTAATGTTAGTGTCCTCCAAACATGGATTTTAGTCCAAATTCTCTCTTTTCTTTTAAGAAGGGTGGTGGTATCAGAGTTCTTAGTTTATACATGAAGTTCCACTGAGCTGGCCATTTATCTCATCCATACTATTCCTTTAACAGGAAAAAAGTCCAATAAAATGTTTAACAAATGGGTTCCCTCCAGTCCAATTTAAATAACCATCAGTTTTCAAAAAGGCCATCATTAGTCAGTCCCTATGGTTTGTTCTAACATTAACCAAATGACCTTTTTCCTAAGCCATAGAGAGAATTCCCAAACAGGGTTACAACTCTAGTTGGGAATCTATGTCAAAATTCTTTCTCAAGGAGAACATCCCTCTCCCAGCCAGGCTCCTTGCTTTTAAGAAGAAAGCTTTCACAGAAGTATAATCAGTTCCAGCTGAACCTTCTCAGTGTCCACATTAACCCCTTCCTTGGTGCTTGGCATATGGAGTGCAGAAACTCCATTACATTCAGAAATAGTCTTTTTCCCTAGAATCAACAAATGCAATGAAACCTATTTCACTTGTAGCATTTTCAGTCCAGGAAGCTTCAGTGAAACTCAAACTTTAAGATCCATTTGCCTTTTTGGTAACTTTAGATACATTATTGATTTTTTGAAACAATGCATTGTACAAAATGCTGCCAGCTCCAAGAAATTCTAGGAACGAGAGCTAAATGGCAAACGTCTCTGGAGCACAAGATAAACATCCCTATCCAAGTGATGTCCTCTCTTTCTACTACAAAACAAGCTGAGTCTTGCATTATTCAATTAATGCACAAACATGACAAAGAAAATACTTCAGTGATCTGGAAACAAAATAATTGTTCTTGTCCTTTGTTATGCCATTATACATGCTGGATGATCATTTCTAGTGCAATACTTTGTTAATCAAAGATAAGGCAGTTGCCTTTCTCAAGGTCATTGGAGTTTAATGCATCCAACTGCTGATTGAGTAGCACTATATCTTTGATGTTTTGCATTTTTTCATTGTATTTGACAATTCGTCAGACATTTGTTTATGC
Source organism: Mesoclemmys tuberculata (assembly GCA_007922155.1). Classification (NCBI taxonomy): domain Eukaryota; kingdom Metazoa; phylum Chordata; order Testudines; family Chelidae; genus Mesoclemmys; species Mesoclemmys tuberculata. The sequence goes on along the minus strand of ML675614.1, from coordinate 20,910,978 downwards.
TGTTTCTCCCTGCAAGTCACTGAATAAGTTTCAAAGTAATTTAATATATGTAACCATACCCATGAAACAGTTCCTCTCACTATTAGATTATTTTTTAAATATCACAATCAGTGATCTTCCTTTGATAGATATGTTAAATAAGAATCTTTTAACGGCAGCTGTTCAGCAGAGTTGCAAGCTCCAGAATTTCTCAAGGATCACAAATTCATAGTTATTAATTTGGTAAACTTGTTACTCATCTGAGTCAATATGTTCTTTAAACTCACTGTTATAGATACGCAACTGGTCAATAATATTCTTCCTCAATGGACAAAATACTTAAAGGCTTACTTTAGATAGACAGGTTTTTCCTAGATTTGAGCTAGAGAGAGAAGTGATTTCTCCAAGACATGATATACTTAAAAAGAAATCTCAATATGCATACACCAACCATGATTGAATGTGTACCCATATCTGTCTGTCAGTGACTTCCATATAACATATCCTAAAACTACCTTGACAAACTAATCTAGGTTCTGAGGCTTAAGGTAGATTCTTTTCTGCTCATGCATGCTCACTAATGATTTAGAATCTGCAGGACAAATTAAGCATTTGCAAACCCATTGTCTCCAACTTATGTCCTCAGTGACAGCTGTGCAGCTCCATGGCTTTTAATCAATCAGAGAGCACAGGTAAAACTGATTGGAATTTAGAAAAGTTTTACTGATCATGCCTGATCATCAGCTGTCATACATCAGCAAAGCTCCATTGTGTGGGATCTGCAGTGCTAATAATGGTATAAAAGCAGTAAACTAGTATTTTTTTTGTCACTAACATAAGCAAACACTATTCTGAATACATGCAGGATACACATTTGTGCCATTTTGACACAGCCACTTTTCAGCAAAGTATGGCAGTTTAAATTCCTCAGAAAATAGGTTTTCTAAGCTTTCTGACCTCTGTTAAACAAAAGACTATTATAATCCATCATCATCATTTGTGCTACATCAGTACTCCAAGACAGCAGTCAGGTCACACTCATGGGTCAAGACGAAGATCATAGTGACAGCATTTTGAATACACTGAAGCAGGTGAGCTGGCTTTCAGTAGGTGCCAGGAAGGGCAGAAAGAAACTGATCACAGTAGTCAAGACAGGAGCCTATGAGGGGCTCAATTAGGGTTTTAATAATGAATGCAGAGAAAAGGTCAGATCTTACAGGTGTGATGGAGGAAAAAGCAGAAACATTTGGACTAGAGCTTGATTGTGTTGGACAAGTGAGAGGAGAGGTCAAATATAGAACTCAGTTGTATGGGCCTGAGAACCAAAAAGCATATGGGTACAATGTATTTCCCAAAGGACATGAAACTTTAATATACAGATGAAAATCTCTAATTTCGGGTTGCTTTCTGAACTTTCAGAAAGAACCTTTTTTTTCCTCCCCTCTTCTGCTTTTCTTTGAAGAGTTTGGAGACTCCTTACAGTCACCACAATCAAAGCACTAAGCTAATAATGTGAAGTATGACATTTCTTTCTCCTTTTCCTGCACCTCAGCATAGTTCTCTGCTAGGGTACAGACTAGAGTTTAGTCTTTTCAGTCTTTAGCTCTCCACATTATACAGAGTTAAATTTCTGAAAGAACAAAAGTGACAGGATCTCTAAAGGCAAAAAACATTACTAAATTTATCTGCATGTATATAAACTCAAAACAGTTTCTTTCTAGTCCACAAAACAATTGTGAATATTGTCAATGCCAGCCTAAAGATAATGCTTCTAGAGATTTTCCCTCAAGTTTTAGTTCTAGTTACTAGCACAAATTCAAAATATATGTATGCACATGCATATATACATTCCCTTACACCCTTCTCTCAGAAGATTTTCCCTTCTCAGTCTCTGTGGAATGGTGTCCAAACCCTCATTAGGGAATGCCAATACCTTTAATTGGGGGAACAAATAGCAGTCCCAGATTTTCCTTAAAACTTCTCTTGAGTATCTGCAATCTCAGGCTGCAGTTTGCACAGCGTGCAGCAGCTCTAATTTTCTTATTCTTGCATTGCTCCACCACTGAGTTTTCAGTTTGGCTCCAACTCTTCTTATTTATAAATTTCCCTCCTCCCCTTGAATTCCTGTTGATTCCCCTCTCAGACAGCAACTGTGGGTTTGTCCTGCCAGGCTGCTTGCCATAAGAGAAATCACCTATGTGGCTTCAAACAGCTAAGTGGCATGCCAAGCACCAATCACATCAATTTATGGGTAGTTCTGGTTCTTCCAGTGGTCAACCCAGTCAACTCTGCAAGTCTGCTGGCATACAGTACCCCAAACCAAAACTATGTACCCTACCCACTGTTTATGAGCTTATTTATACCACTAAATACTGCAATGAAAGAATATGAATTACACCAATCTTAAACTGCAGAGGCAGCAGATTCTTGGGTGTGGCAGAAAATCCTCAAGGTGTGTGATGTCCTTTCTTGAGTACCTGCACATGTGTGTTTTACTTGTCTGTGATCCCTGCCTGTTCTCTGCCACTGCCCCCCTTTGCTCTGGGAGGGTTCCACAGTGCAGTGCCATGTCCACAAAAGGTTTGTATTTTGACAAGCAATATGGGACAATATGGCCTTTTGAGAGATGTAAACTTTGAAGGAAAGTGTGAGTTTTAGCACTGTGTTTTATGTAACACTCTGATTTACTTCAGCTCACAGTAATAAAGCCACATAATGCATACTGTTCTCTTGATTAGTCTGTAAAGGTTATATGCTTAATTAAAATAACATTTGCCATGAAGTTGCTCTTTTGTTATAATAAATAGCACTTCTATTCATGAGTTATAGACACTGTCCCAGACTCCTGTCTTTTGAAATATCTTTTACCAACTTTCCAATGAAAAAACTCTTTGTAGTAATTTAGCCTCTTACTTGTCTATACAGATTCATCTTGGAGAGTCAAGACTTGCTATCCTACAAGTTCCTAGAACTATATGGGCCAGGGCCTGAGTGCTGGGCTATGCTTTCAGTGAGTAAAATGACTGAGTTAAGAATTTCCATTAAAGTCAAAATTACAGAGTTTTGTGAAACATCTTTAAAGTGACAACCCTTTCTGAATATTAAATAATTTTATTGGCATTAAATTTGTTGGCAACAGCATTATAAATAGTAAAATAAACTAATTGGTATCTACGTGTTAAAGGCCAAGACTTCCCAAGTGATTTAAGCTCTTAAATAATTTCAGAGAGTCTCTTATTAAATATTGAAAATATTGGAAAACTCTTCCAAAATATAAATTACAGACCTTGTTAATTAGGGAGCTAGAGGAGACACTTTTTTTTATTTCCAAATTATCCTACAACCCCTATTAAGGCTGTACACTTTGTTATGGATTGTATGAATAATTCATATCCACTGTTAGAGGTTTGCCAATACTGCACAAAATTATTTGCGAACACTTGTTTAAACTTTAAACTCCTTCCTTGGCTGTGTTAATTCAGAATCCCAAGTGTATACATTTCCTAGCTGGAATGTTTCAAATCGGTAACTGTAAGCAAATTGTGAATGATGTTTGTAGAAAATGATTTTCACATCTGTATTACTAATATTTGCACTAAAATCTGATTCTGCACTGATTCAGCAAGGGAACAGAAATATGCAGTATCATATCATCTGTGTAGGCATATAAGCTGAAAATAGAAACCCACAACTCTTACATGACACAGGTCTTAAAGTGATCAGGTATGTGGCATTACAGCACACCAACACTTCTCTCAAGCTGCAGTTATGAGCTTTAGAATCTCAGTTTTTAAAAAGAGCAATTAAGTCTCAGGTGTTATAGTTGCAAAGAAAATCTCAACTATGAAACAAGTGTAAGCAACTCAATGACAACTCATTGACCTCAGTAAGTTAACTCAGATGCCCAGTCATGATAATGTAAATGTTAATATTGTTAGCTCTTTCAGTGCTCATGAAATCATGCATTAAGGCAAACTAAATGCAAAACAAAACTTCAATGAAGCCAGGTTGTGCCTGGCTTTTGGTTGAAACAGGGCGAAGGAATAAATGCTTAATTCTTCACATGGAATCTATGGAGAACTCAAAAGTCAGCCCTAGTTCAGCTGAACAGTCTGTGGACCTTGATCAAAGCTTTTATCAACTTAAGCTAAGATTCAGCTTTGTAATGAAACCCAACGGCAGGTGATTTTTGAATGGTTTCTGACTGCATAATGGAAAATTCACACAGATCTACCCATAAAACATCTGCACCAGAAGAAAAGTAAACATTTTATTAATAATTCTAGTTTTTAAATGGTATTCTCCAGTGTTATTTGTTGAATTTGAATCAAGTCATGGCAAGCCTGCGACACAACTACGTGTTTGTGTTTTGATGATGAACTCTAATATAGTAACATGCATCTTTGTTTGTCACAGGTACTTGAAGGACACTATCATTTTCAGCTCCTATTCAACGTTAGTCTGTCTTTTTAATCAGTGCTAACTCACTCAGATACCAATGCCTAGGAACACCGGTGGTGATACCCAACAGGGCTTTTCAACATCTTTATGTAAGAGACCATAGGGTAACTCCTGATTTCCTTTAAAGCTGTTCTTCTACTAAATCCCTGAAGAAGCAAATGGTAGCAGTATGTGTGTCAAAAAACACTGAGTTTGGATTTAATATGGCAGTTAAAATACCACTCAAAAAGAACACATACTGCAGTTTGATGAGTATATGGGGTGTATCTAGTTGAGAAGTCTGCTAGCAACACAGCTCACTGCCCGCTTCTCAGAATTCATTCTCTTTAGGAAGTACATTTGGGTTTACATTTGTGATTAACTTTGCAATATAAATTGCACTGGATCTCAGGAAACTGTTTTTAATATGGATTTGTTACTTCCAAAGCAGATGACCTGTGCTCATTGTGGTGACTTAAGACAAATAAGGCCATACAAGCTGATGCAACTGCAGGATATTGCCTCCCACTTGCCAGATTTATTTACCCTAGTTACCCCGCAGAGGATTCATTTTAATCTCAAATCCAGCCCTGCAAGTCTTGCCAGTTTCTCCTCTGCCGCTCTCCACATTACTCTCATATTCCTCACACCTGGCCATCTCCACTGTCATCTTCCATATTGTCCATTTCTGGCTTTTTTCTATGCTTCTAAGCACGCTCCAATCTCTGCTTTTTCACTGTTTATCATTAATTTGGGGCCCAACCCTGTGATTGCTCTGCACACAGAGCTGCTGCCAACTCACCCCTAGAACTTCCAGTTGTGCTGGGCAAACGAGGGCTGTAGCCAAATCTTTCATTAGCTGGTCAAATGACAAAAGTACTCTCTGTCCAAGCAGTATACAAACGTGGGCACTCAGGAAAAAGAACAGTGGAAACATCAGAAAAGTAATTGTAATAAGATTATGTAAATCTATTGTCAAATGACTCACAGTATATCTGTAGCAGCTATCAGAGAAGTATTATTATCCATTTGGAGCCAAATTCTGCCACCCTCACTCACACTGAATGGAACCATCAGAAGCTACAGTGTGTTGCTAACCCAGGAGCATTCAGGGAGGAATTGTGGTCCATGGACAATTTTCTCTGTATGATGTTTTGAAAATCATTTTAGGAGTTACCATGAACATATCTGAGGATGTCTCGTCTTATTTCATATCCTTTTAATTAGATACCAATAAGGGTCACATTTTCAAAATTGCTCAGCACCCAGCAGCTCCCTTTGTGACATCTACTGCCAATATGTTGAACTTTCTGGAAAATCTGGCACTTTTTTGTTGCCTAAATGGGATCTGAGCTCTTCTGAAAATCTGACTCAGATGGTGTGATTTTTGAAGATTTAGGCCTTATGCCTAATTTTCCAGTCATTTACAGTTGAGTGATTCCAGAGAAGACAATGAGCCTTTATACTGGTACTGAGCTGATATAAGTGAGAGTGGAATCAGAGACCCTAGTCACTCTGTGACTCAATTACCTTATCTGTAAAATGGGATTAACAGCACCTACCTAAAACAGGTGTTGAGAAGCTACATGTGTTAATATATATTCAGCACTTTCAAAGCCTTAGATGGATGGCACCATATGTGCATAGCATTATTATTAATTTTGCTAGTTTGCACTAACTTTTAATGGTCCCCCCTGCTTTGTCTCTCTCTATTTTTGTTTCTTATCTTGGGGAAAGAGAAACAGTCCATATTTTAAAACACATGATAATTGGATGAAACCTCAGGAAATAAAATGGTTAAGTGACCTTGAAGATTAAGAATCTTTATGATTGAGTACATTTCTTTCTGGGGCTAGTGCATGTAAACTAAGAGGAAATGGGAATGTAAAAAGAAAAAATGGTATGTCTACTAAATAAGCATTTCTTGCAGAAAGAGGAACAATAAATATTTAATAAAAATGCAAATGTAAAGCTATCTGAAGTGCAACCACTGCTACCGGTATAATTTTACAGTGAAAGACCATGTGCAGCTGTGTTAATGTTCTAAACTTACTTGAAGAACTAGTCCTTCAGCAATTCATTCTCCAAGCTCTCAGAAAGGAGAGACAGAGATCAGACTGAATTATTTATGTTTTAGAATTCACTGGCATTTTGTATTCATCACTCTGACAGAAGATACACAATTGCAGTGTATTGTTCCAGCTGATGTTGCTGGGCAATCTCTCCTCACACATACAATGGAACAATGGGATGGAGTCTACTTTTACTTTATCACTTTTTTTTTCCAGCTTATTCAAGTATGCACTTACTTCCACACAGGATCAATTCACGTGACTGAATCTGTGGGAGAAAAAAGCCTGAAGAAAATGAACAGAATCAGAAGGGGAATAGCTGGTTTAATGCTTAGTATCTGGGGAGCAACTGTTTAGGAGTTATGTACAGAGGACTTGAAGACATTTACCGGTATGTTGTTCTTTTTGTTGTTCTCTTTTCGGGTCACCCAGACACATGACCCACATGCAGGTACTCTCTGCAGAAATTAAATAGCAAAACCTACAAATGTGGTCACATCTGCAAGAAGCTAACTGAAAACGTGTTATTTTATTACCCTTTGATTAATGAAGGACCATTTGTTGCTTAAATGCCTAGAGTCACTAAGTTAGAAAAAGCTTGTATGTACAAATGGACCTGATTTGCACTGTACATGTGAAGGGTGTTTTATCTTTCAGGGCACAGATATTACCCTTATCATCTAGAAATGAAGATGAATATTACTAATGTGTTAGGCAGATTCTGAGCCATTAACTTACAATCAGAGCTCCTCTTGATGAATGCAGAATGATTTGCGCACACACTTTGTCACCCAATTTGAAACATTCAGGGCTGATTGTGCAATACCCTTCTTCGGCTGAACCTGCCTCCTGGGGAATGAAGGTTTACAAAACAGCACGCATGACACAATTCACACACAAAGCTACTGCATTGTGCATTAAATTCATTGCTCTGTTTCATACCGAGGAATGCCTGGAAAGTCAGCGATAAAGCTGAAATTCAAAATTGAGCTGCCCCACAATAATTAGCTGGGAAGAAATGGAAAGAGACTTGCTGTGGAAGCTTGAAGTCACTTAATCTCTCTGAGCCTCAGTTTTCCCCATCTGCAAAAGAATGATAATACCCACATTTGTAAACTGTGGTGAGACCATCATAATGTACGCCGTATATAAATGTGTTGTTGTTGTTATTATTATTATTATTATTGTTATTTAGGCATTTCAGGCCAAATTCTCAGCTGGTGTAAATCAGCATTATTCCACTGAAGTCACTGGACCTACCTTGATTTACATCAACTAAGGAGCTGGTCCTTGGAGTGCAAAACAGATAATTCTTCTTTGAAAAGTAATCCTATGAAGAATGGGTCTCTAAATATGCATTTTGTAGGTTGTATTTTCTCTCTATGACTTCTTCTAAAGAAAAGGATGGATTTTCCAACTACCACGTCTGCAGACTCAGCCTGACATCTGAAAGCCAAGCTATGATATGTCTGGCTTTTATATCATTGCCAGCAACAAAGACTCCGCATGTGAGACACTTAGTTAACAATTCTGTTGATCATGTGCAAACCAGAAGAGATCCCAGCTCACTCTTCCAGAGCTGCCTGGGCTCTGCAGGGATAAAAGGATAAATGGGAGTAAAATCTTATTGGTGTCAATAGTAATAACAACTCATAACGGACTACATTAAAAGAACATTATTGTAGTATTATTGAGGACACAGACACAAAAAGCATGCTTTAAGCAGCTCCTAAAGACCTCCCTAAGCAGGAAGTTCCCCTTTTTATTAAGTTCCTTGCTGCAACATATCCTGGTCTTCTCTAGCCCTCTCCTGAGGGCCAAAAGCTCTAATACCATCCACATCTCCCTTAAGATAAAACTTAAATTATAGATGCACACACCAGTTCAAAATAAACTCCTACATCTGCCTTGTTAGCTGGACATTGTTGCCAGATGTGGTTTGGTATCTTGATGCATCTTCCACAGCTTTTCCCAGCTTCCTTCCTCTTAAGGTTCTTTGGTCTCTGGAGCAGGGAGGTGTGGCCTCCCTCTGGGATTGACACTGAGGTAGGGCCATCCACCCCTGCTGGGCAGAACCAGGAAGTCCCTGCCCACCAGACTGGAAGCAGAGGGCAGGGACAGGAAGAGGAAGTATAAGAGACAGGCCCTGTACATCAGTTGACAAGGAGATGTCAAAGGAGATAGATGCCTTCCAACTGCTGCCAGCACCTCAGCTCACCAGAAACTCCAGCCAATCAAGCAATGACCCTGAACTACTAGTGTTACCGGAGATGCATGACACTGAGGAACTGCTGGGGTTACCATTAGCTGTGTACCATGAGGAGGTGGAGGATGACCCTGGAACCCAGGTATACTTCAGGGACGGGATAGGAAGAAGCCCAGGAATAGCCAACCACAGGTTGGCTATTATCATAATGGAGTACCGGTTGGCATGTTTTGGCTGGAGCCCTGCCAACCCAGAGGTGGAACACTCCACTACTGTTAGGACCCTGGGCTGGGACATAGTGGAGTCAGTCAGGTCCACATCCCCTACACCTTTGTGACACCAACCCTGGTGTAGGAGACCCCCTACTAGGCCAGGAGGCATGCATTAGTGCTAATCCCTTGCTACCCTGCCTAAAGGCCAGGGGCGATGGACTGCCACTTGCCCAATCCTGCCTGAGGCCCTCGAACTTGGTACTGTCATACCCAGCCTGGGAATCCCAGGAACTGCTAATCTCCCCTCTGACTTCAGTTGTTAACCCAGGAGGTGATGGCTGTGAAGTGTGGTCTCCCTCCAGGATTGACACTGAGGGAGCACCATCCCCTCCCTTGCATACCTATGCCTGCTACAGTCTCCAACTCTTTAGTTGTGCACTGGTCATATGTTGTAAATTTAGCCTGACTAATCCTATCAAATTTATGTTTTTTCCCCTTTTTCTGTCAATATTGTCTGATGCAGTCTCCGCTAGGTGACTAGCATGTAAGTCACATTACTGTTTCTTTATTGTTTCTTGCATTCTCGCTTTTGCTACAGCTTTTGCTAGTATGAGATCTGGATCTATTTGAAGCTGTGCTGATACACTGGTGTTTCTCCTACCAACAACTATTCTGTCTCAGGCCCTGTCACACCTATTAGTTCTTCTTTTAACATTCTATATTTCCAATTATCAGCAAGACTAAGAACTGCAGTAATATAAGTCTCAACTGTTCCCTTTTGTTCCTGGCACCTCCTATTAAATTTCGTTCTTTCATATATAATATTCTGTCTGCCTATGAAATAAGCATCAAAAGCCTCTTTCACAAAGTCAAACACTCAGAAGTTAGGAAATGCCAGAATTAAGGTTGCTCGTGTAACTTTATGTTTACAACAGCCCTGAGAGATTAAGGAATATTATTATCCCCACTTTACAGATGGGGAACTGAAGCACAGAAAGTTTAAGGTAAAAAATATCCACTAATTTTGCGTGCCTAGTTTGAGATACTTAGGACCTGATTTTTCAGTGTACTTAGCATGATATAGCACTTTAAATGCTCAAAGCACAACTTCCTTTGACTTTAGTCGCAGCTGTGAGTGCTCATCACTTCTGCAAATGAGACCCCAGAGTCTTTTTGCCCTGCCATTCCCAGTTCCCAGTTCTCACCATCCTCCAGATGCTTGTCTCAATAAATCTCAGTTCTCCGTCATACCCTGGCTTCTCATCAGATCTGTCTCTCCTCCTCCCCCACCTCTTTTCTCCGGGACCACTGACTCCCAGTTCCAGTCTCCATGCTCAGAAAATCCCAATACTTTTTCAATGTAATGAAATGATAGTGCCAGACAAGTTCAATTATTTGTATTTCATCCTTCCTCTATTAACTACATTGCTTTAATAGCCTATACAATGAAATTTAAATGGTATGTCATTGATACTAGATAACTTCTCTTATATTATGGACTCTTTATATCACCCTTTGCTATACACACTCAATAGTATTTGTTTTCACTGACTTGTTTTAAAAAGAAATTTCTAGATTGATTTGAAAACTCATATGGGGGATTGATTTGTCATCTTTTGTCTCCCACATGGCCAACATTTTCTGTTGCCAGACACATTTAGTTAAAATTAGAGCAAAGCTGATTGATTCTCAACCAATTATTTATTCAAAGAAACTTCTTCTGTTTGCAATCAGACTACAAAATTCTCAGATCTATTTGTCATTCAGAATTATTCATGGGTTTACTCAGTGACAGATACTTGCTCTACTGGATGCACTTTTCACAACTTTCTGTCTTAAGAAAGCTTGAGCACTCAAACACTTCAGAATATGACATCTTAGGTGATGAGAGACATAGTATTAGACAGGCAATTTGTGACCAAGAGGGTAAAGAGACTCAGGAGGCAGTCAATCTGTCTAGAAATAACAAATTATTATCAGGTACTGAGTGAGTCAACTGCTGAGCAACCTGTCTCCAGAGAAATGGAACAGAAAACTACAGGGGACATACCTGATAGGCATCTTTGCAAACAATAACCCTGGGTGACTGTATGGTAAGAAGAATGGGCAGAGAATTCAGCCAGAGACACAGGAACAACAGGACTGGAGCAAATATATGTTGTGTATCCACAAAATTGGATGGGATTATGAATTCATCTGGCAAATCTCCACTGGTGAAGATACTCATTGGAATCAATGACCTGGTGTCACCTGCATTTACAGATTATAGAAGACAAATTAGGGTGAGATAATATCTTTTATTGGACCAACTTCTGCTAGTGAAAGAAGCAAGCTTTCTGGCTTTTATAGGGCTCTTTTTCAGGTCTGGGCCTGAAGATTATAGAAGACTTCAGGGACCGTGGGAAGGAGATGAAGAATAGTAAAGTCTAAGTGATACTCTTGATATCCTTCTGGTCCTAAAAGTGAGAGAAGAGAGAAGGCAGAAAACACTGGAGGTGAACAATTAGCTGTGCGACTGGTGTGAAGCTGAAGGTTTTGGTTTTGTGGAGCACTGGGCCATGTTCTAGTGAGATGTCCTATATTTCAAAGGTAGGGTAGCTGATCTTCTTAGGAAACTAGGTGACACAGCCAGAAGGGCATTAAAATAATGATACAAGGGGAGAGTGCTAAGAAGATAAATGTGCTTCAAACTCAAATTCAGTGTGTTGCAAACGAATTGAACCAATATTACACAAAATTTGAAAAGAAGAATTTTTTCAGTTCTTTATATACCAATGATAGCACTCTGGAGAATAAACAAAAGGAATTGGAAATTCTTATTGATAAGAAATTTTATATAATTGTCATTACTCAAACCTGGTGGGATGATTCATTTGATCGGAATGTTAATCATTGGTTATAATCTGGTCAGGAAGTATAGTTAATGTAAAGGATTAAACACACCATTACGTGTTCTAGAGTATGGATCAATGTATTAATCAACAAAGTTCAGAAGGGGATACTTGTGGGGGTTATAATTATTACCAGTGAGCATGATTTTGTGGAAAACAGGTCTTGTCAAACAAACCTGATTTCATTCTTTGATGAGATTGCAAGTTTGGTTGATAAAGGTAACTGCACAGTGTGCATGACATTCTGATTAAAAATTAGCACTATACAATATCAATAAATCACATGTTAAATGAATTATCATAAATTAGGGTTGGAAAGGTCTGCAGGAGGTCATCTAGTCCAACCCCTTTCTCAAAGCAGGACCAACCCCAACTAAATCAACCCAGCTAGGGCTTTCTCAAGCCAGGCATTAAAAACCTCTAAGGATGGAGATTCTATCACCTCCCTAAGTAAGCCATTCCAGTGCTTCACAACCCTCCTAGTGAAAAAAGGTTTTTCCTAATATCTAACCTAGCCTGCCCCACTGTAACTTGAGACCGTTTCTCCTTGTTCTGTCATCTGCCAACACTCGGAACAGCTAGCTCCATCCTTTTTGGAACTTCACTTCAGGTGGTTGAAGGCTGCTATCAAGTCCCCCCCTCTCACTCTTCTCTTCTGCAGACTAAAGAAGCCCAGTTCCCTGAGCCTCTCCTCATAAATCACGTGCTCCAGTCCCCTACTCACTTTCATTGCCCTCCGCTGGACTCTCTTGAATTTGTCCATGTCCTTCTATAGTGGGGGGCCCAAAACTGGACACGGTACTCCAAATGTGGTCTCACCAGTGTGGAATAGAGGGGAATAATCACTTCCCTCAATCTGCTGGCAATGCTCTTACTAATGCAGCCTAATATGCCGTTAGCCTTCTTGGCAGCAAAGGCACACTATAGACCCATCTCTGATTACTTGTCCACTGTAACCCCCAGGTCCTTTTCTGCAGAACCGCTGCATTACCAGTCAGTCCCCTGTCTGTAGTCTCAAAAAGCAGTTGTCAAAATGGAATCATCGGTAAAGGATTCTGCAGGAACTGACGCTAGACATGATTTTATGCAACATTTTCATTAATGAGCTGGAAGTAAATTCAAAATCCCTGCTGCTAAAAATTTCCAGATGGCACAAAGAGTGGCAAGTGACAGACAATGCTGAGGGCAGTCGTGCAGGCTAATCTGGATCGTTTAGTAAAACGGGCCCATTCAAAGTAAACGCATTTTACTACAGTCAAATGCCATGTAGTCATAGACCGAACACCATATCATTCAGTCTGATCTCCTGCATATCATAGGCCACCAACGACACCCAGCGAGTGCACACTAAACCCAAGAGCTGAAGTTAGACCATGCATTACAGCCCACAGGAGACTAGGCTATTATGTGCCACTGGCAGAGAATAGGGGGATCAAGGTGCGTTAATGCCCAAGGCCCCCACAATGGCAGGGAAATGATTGAGTGAAATATATAGCTAGATAATCCTAGCAAGTGGCCCACGCCCACACAGTATGGAGAAAGGCAAAATACCACAAGGTTATTGCTAATTTGATTTGGAGAAAAATTTCTTCCCAATCCCACATATGGTGATCAGTTATGCCCTGAGAACGTGATCAAAACCCAGGCAGCCAAGCACCTGAGACAGAGAAGCTCGGTGCCACTTCAGAGCCTTGGCCCACCCTGCACAATGTCCCATGTCCAGTTATATACACAGGTCCAGCCATATACACAGTGTGAAGGTCATACGTACAGAATGGGGGACTGCATCCTGGAAAGGAGTGACTCTGAAAAGAATTTTAAGCCAAAATAAGCCACCCAAAATAAGCTGTCAGAGTGAAGAGTGGCAAAAGGAGCCAATGTAATCCTTGCTGCATAAACAGGGAAGTAGTGAGTAGGACTAAAGCAGTGATTTTACTATTTTATATAGCATTGGTGGGACTGATACTAGACTACTGCATTCAGTTCTGGTGTCCACATTTTAAAGAGGATATAGAGAAAGTGGAGAAAAAAGCCCCCAGTGTCTTGAGCAGGTCTATAAGCACATTCTTGGGATGACAGACCTTCTGTCTAGCACCCTTTCCTGAGAGCTGCAACCATATGGGTCAGCTGCCTAGCCTCTGAAACTAGTGATGACTTCAGACGCTCCTAGACCATCAAAGGTGTGAGCCTTCTGGGTAACTCTCTCAGCAGACACATGGTAGGTGTAGCACAGACATTTTGCACAGAGTTCTACAACACTGTTGCTATATGACAACATGAGAATTACACAGATCCATAGAAAAATAATAAACCTTACATGCTTGTCTCCTCAATCGAGCTCATCCTTCCCTTGGGGGACCATTTGTGTTCAGCTAAGTAGATAAGCAGCTCCTCTAATCTTAAACAAGATCAAATGGTTAAGATCCTGCCCTCTATAATCTCCAGTCCTTCTATCAGGTGAATCCTGGATCAGCCACCCCAGGTGATCCTAGACTTTTCCCAAGTGACTTGGTTGCTAGTTGACCTCTCCCCTGATAAACCAGTTCTCCTGGTTGGGATGGGAGCCAGTCTTTTGTCTAGTGCCATTACATTTCAACTGTCAGGCACTTAAGTCAATAACCCTCTTTTTTTATCCCTTTGCTGCCGGCCTTTGGCATTCTAGTACAAAAGGGAGGTAACAGGACAAAGAAAGTAAAGAACCCCATATCCAGATTGTGCAATCTGTTAAAGATACATCCACAGATAGTTCATAATGTCACAAAAAATTCATAAATTGTACCTACAGATTCCCCAAATCATCACACCTTTGCTTAGGAATTTCACTCTGAACTGCTCATAAGCTATGGTCTTTAGTAGACTCTAGCCCTACTGATTATAGGTCATAACCCTTTCGCTCTGGAGTTAGTTATTTCCTTCTCTAGGAAGGTTTCTGACATCATTCTAGCCTCGCCCCCTCTATACGCTCATCTTCTGTAACTCAGTATGATTTTTTTCTTTTGCTATTTGGCTAATCTTTTGTCAGACTAGTAAAGCGCTGATTGAATCACATTTGTTGCTGCCTGATGCACTCTAACAACCTTTCTAATTTCCTTCCTACAAATTATAAATTATAATAACATTAACTAAGCAAAATGTATATTAACATTCATCTTATATTTGTTTTACAGAATGCCAGTGCTGATTTGGAATCTGTTCTACATCAGGGTTGAATTTTCAAAGGAACTCTGTGTTGGCCTAACTCTTCCATTGAAAATTACTTCACTGGAAGCAGAGTTAGGCCAGTGCTGACCATTTTTGGAAATCCCAACCCAAGTCTTCATCAGCTTTATTAATTCAAACATAAACCACAAATCAGGATTTCCAAATATTGTGATTATTTGAACCCTGAGAATGAAAAAAGACCATTTGCAGAACAACTACCATTTATGTCACTGCTTATTTAAGGCACAATTTTTTTTAAATTCTAAATGATTTAGGAGCCATTTAGGTCCAATTGAGGTCCAATTGTCAAAAGTGACTTAGGCAGTTAGGGCCAGATTTTTAAAGATATTTAGGGGAAATTTCAAAAGCACCTAGGTGCCTAACTCTCACTGCCTTCAATAGTAATTAAGCACCAAGGCACTTTAAAAAATCTCACTGTGTGTCTATCTGCAGCTGAAGGTGCCTAGATATCATAAAAAATATGGCCTAACTGCCTTTTGAAAATGGGACATGACATTTTTGAAAACGTTACCTCCTTCCTCCTCTTTAACTTACTGTGATGGTAAATAGCAAATGTTCTATTATCTTAAATGCACCCTCAAGTGGGGGTCATGCTAACCCACTTTTTATAGGACACAAATGGTGCATAACAAAAGAAACCGGCATAACTGCTTCCTGAATGCTATACATCTACTCGCCTTTGTAAATCACATGTTCTTCCCTTGCATCCTCTCCGCTGCCTTTCACCTTCTCTTTGCCTTACATTCCCATCTGCACCTCATTCATTCTTTTCTGCTTGCCTTCTCCCTTCCGTCCCTCCTCTTTGTACTGTCTCAGCAGAACCAGTTGCAGAGGCACCTTTAGCAGCAGTCCATGGGTGCAATTGCACGCACAGAAATCAGGCATGGATTAAACAATATGCTCTGGGTGAATTTACATAGGGCCACCATGTCAGTTTTGGCCTGTTCACCCCTCTGTCATGATGGAGGGCCAACCAGGCCAAATTTGAATGAGTGGTGTTATGATTTGGTGCACAGGGTCATAGCGCCATTCAGGCTTGGTGCCCCATCATCAATTGCTCCCTGCACTTTCACCCGCCCCAGATGAGCCCAGATCCCACTGTTGCCATCACTAGCATCATCACGCCAGGCCTGAGCTGACCTACAGGCCAAGAGCCCAGATGCAGGATCAGGGATCAGGAATACTGCTCTCATTGGTTGCAGTAACAAGGGCTGAGGGAGAGATGGGACTGGGAGCGCCTCCCTAGCTGCATTCAGGGCTGAGCCACCCCCTCACTACAGAGAGGACAGCGATCCCATATGCCTGGGCTCTCTTTGGTCTCTCAGACCCCCAGCGAGGATAATGACCCTGCAGGCCTGGGTCCTCTCTGTCCCTCCCATCCCCTCACCTTATGAATCAGGAGTCTACATTTGCCCTGGAGTGACAGTCTAAACCATAACCTCTTCCCTTTATGAAGGGTGGGTTTAATGAATCAAGGGAGTCATGGGATGATATTAGTGATATCTGGAATATATCAAGCTGCCAAATTTGGATGGTATAGGCTTTGAACTAGACCCTGTAAATCTAGTTCTATATTTCAAAAAACAACAATAACCTACTGTTTTCCTTTATTCTGTCAAATCTTGTGCAAATTAATTAGTTAATGAAGATTATCAGGCACTTGAATATTCATGGATTAAAAATCTGGTATGTTAACAAAGTAAATTATTATTCTCTACCCACAGGTGGGACCAGATACTGGAATAAGGGATAGAGAAATCCAACATTCTTTACCTACCAGCTCTGACTAGTTCAAAAACTGAAGAAAACCAAAGTACATTGATTAGAAACTGAGCCCCAAAAGCCAATGGCATATGCAAAGTCCTACCACTTGGAAGACTAATGTTCATCAGTAACTTCAGCAATCTCACTCTTCAGACCTGCTGGCTGCAGTTATCTGTGCCAGCCAGAATGTAATATGCATTCAGCTTTTGCTCGCCACCCCTTCATTGTCTGGATACAGATCAATACTGCATTCACTGGGAGCTGGTACCATATACCACAGATAGGAAATGACAAAAGTTCTTTGAAAATATTTTGAGGATTTTTATCCGACACAATTATGTAATTAGAAATGTAATTAGGGCTCAGGTTATAGGCTTCATTCTGTTAACAAATATAGTATACACAC
Organism: Mesoclemmys tuberculata; assembly: GCA_007922155.1. Classification (NCBI taxonomy): domain Eukaryota; kingdom Metazoa; phylum Chordata; order Testudines; family Chelidae; genus Mesoclemmys; species Mesoclemmys tuberculata. Next base: position 20,893,786 of record ML675614.1, on the reverse strand, counting down.
TCAGACACATTATGATAAAACAAAACCTTTTACCATGCTCATAGCAATGCTTGCCTATTTATATATATATATTTAGAGAGAGAAAGAGAATAGAAGAGCAGAAAAGGATACTGAACTGCTATTTGCATGCTCTCCCATCCTGCTGATTTGTTGGCATTTAACAAAAGATACTGAATTTGCTCCATGTCATGCTGTATAGTGGTGATCATAGCCCATACTAGAAAGGCTGATTAGAGTTTAAAGACTTTTGGAATGGAGAAATATATCTGACATTCATTTTCTTTCTTTGTCTTCCCCCTGCACCCCCCTAGAGAGAAGCTGCATCAGTGCAGGAAGAATTTGACTCTTTCTGAGGGTGACATTTAAGAAGACAAATATAATACATGGATCAAATGAGAAGGCAATCCCAGGAGTCCACCATTCAGCAGAGGATGGTTGGTAAGTATAAACTGTAAAGAAAAGAAAAATAGTGTTAAAGTGCATGGAATACATGTGATGGGGTGACCTTAAAAGATTCAGAGGTTCCATTCAGAGTTGCCCACACATGTACAGGAACAACTCACCCTGGATGCTATTCCAGTGTATCCCAAACTCTCTGGTCTGGTGAATGGTTAGGAAAATCTCTGGGAACAGTGAAAGTTTGGGAAGATTTCTAAGACTGGAAAGCTTTCTGGCCAAAGAATGTTTTTCACATATTTTCTTGTCTTTCCAGGCCAACAACAGGAAATGTGAGAAAATGTATTTGTTTTAACCAAAAGTGGATTTTTGAACAAGGGTTAAGTTCAACTGACTGAACTTACAGATTCTGTGTGGAATTTAAATTCTTTTTTTCTACACCAAAGTGCTCATGCCTAGAAGATATTTGAGAACAAAATATCAGCAGAAAACCTGAAAGCTATGGCAGTAGCCAGAAGAGCCAATGGATACTGACTGCTCCATGTGAGAGGCCTGTATTGAGCCCAACCTGATGAAAAAGGGTGATAAAGATTAAAATGGGAGATCTGGGGTTCATCCCCAAGCAAACTGTGAAATACTGTACCAGGCACAATTGTTTGCACTTCTGAAGATTTTGGGCAAGGAAAAGAAAAAAGAAAAAAAAAAAAAAAAGCTACTTGCTATTTGGAATATTAGCATAATGTGCCTTTGGCAAATAAAATACTGTTGCCCCCTTCTATCACTGACAGTGTTTCAGTCTGACACCAGTGTTACTCCTCCGGTAAATGGTAGCAGAATTCTGGTGCCTCACAGGTTGGCTTTGAAAATGTAGTGCTTTATTTACACATATACCAGTCCTGGAACAAGAATTATTACAAACAGCATGTAGGCTATCTCCTCTTCTAGATATCTCAGCTCCCACACCAATGCTTGATTCCCAGAAAACTACTTTGGCCCAAAAATAGACTCCACATATAAATGATATGAAAACATAGTGCAAACTCTCTGCTATCTGCTTCAGCTTCTCTCACACAACTACTCCATAAACAATACAGCATGTCTTCAAATACTAAAAATTTGCTCACGTATTAAAAAAAAGAATTTTTGAGACTATTTGTAACAGGGCCATCTGGTGACTTCTGCCATAAGAATACTAAATGTGCAACAAAAAGTCCTGGGTTTCTGAGGTATTTGTAAAATTTGTACAATAAGGCACAATAAAAAATGACTTTTTTTAAAAACAGTTTCAAAGTGGGTTTTATATGTCTTGGTTTCAAACAGTGTAGGATCTCCACTTTACCACACCCACTGAATGGCAATTAGGCTTCCATGACTATCACAGACAGGCATGTCATCCTCATCCCATACCAACAGGTGCTATCTTCAATTTGATGTAATATTTTTATCGCCAAACTTTCTGTTACATGGGTAAAACAAATTTAATACGTACTGCACAAAAGTCTGACCCACCTGAAGTCAATGGGAGTTTTGCTACTGACTGTAATGGAGCAGAGATTTCATGCATTAAGTATCCTTTCTTTTTTATTTTTTCCTCTTTTCATTTCTTCACTCAGCTTTCTTTCCTCTTAAATCTCTCTATTCCTGTGTCCATTTTCCTGTTTTCCCTTTCTTTCTTTAAAATAAAATTATATGAAATTACAGAATCACAATTAGAGATTGTCAAGTATTCTGGTCGATTTTAGCTGTCTCCAAATTTTGAGGAACCACTATATAACATTGATGCTTCTTTTCCTACAGAGATCGTAATGAGAGCTGCAGGGAATACTTTGCATCAAATTCCTAGCTCAGGTAAGAGATACCTGGCAAAGGTTTTAATAAAAAGTAAGTATGAGGAATATGTGCAGCAGGTAAGTATTTTCAAGACTTGTAAGTCTCTATTTTTACTGAATCAGATTGAGCTGAGGAAAGCCTGAGACCTCTATTGAAATATAAGTATTTATATTCCATGTAGAGACAGTCCACCCTTAGTGAGCATAACAGTAGTTTTGCCATTGGTACTGTTGAATAGCATCATTGTACCAACTTCTTCTTCCTCTTCCTCCTCCACTAGGCAAAAAGGAATTTGTAAGTGAAACTGGGTGATTGTTTGTCTAGTAATCTGTTTTATGCATGCCAGTGCAGATTTATATGTGCAAATAAGTGCATGCCTAACATCTGTAGACCATATTGTGGTCCTTTCTTGGGTCCATCGTTCTGCTCTGGGGATAAAAAAAGGTCATAAAACCACCCTGTCTGTATGAAGGAATCCCCAAATGATGTACCTGACTCTACACCACAATCACTGAGCCTCACCCACCAAGATACATAGCTTCTCAGAGGCTTCTCTGGCAGATGGGCCAGGGCTGGAATGCTGCACTGCTCCAGCAATTCCCTCCTGGGGTAATACTTAATTTGGGAGCCATTATCAGCCACCATAAATTATATTAAACCTGAGGCTGCTCTAATTTATGCTAGGGCTTTGGCAACCCCAAAACATAATGGTGCATAACAGTAGCATATAGTCCGAATTACCTAAATATATTGTTATTCTCGTGCGGCATTACCTAGCTTCAGTTTAAGACACATCTAGCTTCACTTCTGATTGCTATCATGCTCTTTGGCTTCTTCTGGACTATTTTCAATAATCTCATTCTTTGTCTATATTAAAAATATGTAATTCTTCTTCCTTTTTTCCTCAGTGGTTAATAAACTTCTTCAAAACACAAAAGGGGAAATACAGACATGCTTGTCACATAGGTTTCTCTCAGCTATGTAGACTTTTTTTTTTTAAGTATCTCTGTTGCTATTTTTGGATGATAAAGTGCAGTGAATCATTGTACAATACTATTCTAGTGCTACCATAAGACACATTTGAATAGTAATTTTTTAGTTCTTAGTTTTCAAAAAAAAAAAAAAACCCTAACATTTAATTACCTCTATCATAGAGATTTTCACTGTAAATCTTATGAACAAATGTTCTTGATAATCAAGTTTTACAGATCAAACCAAGAGGATTATATATAGTGGATATGTGGAATCTTTGCTGTCACTGGAAAATATGTGCATAAGCCACTTTGCATCCTTTATGAACAAGCACTATTATCCTTTGCCTCACATCAAGTGATCTCATAAATTAGACATTCTGAATTATGAACCTAAGAAGACATAGATCTAATTCTCAGTTATTGTGGGACATCTGAATTTCCCAGACTCATTAGCTCTAATGGTGGGAAGAAGATAAAAAGTGGAACATATTAGAGAGAGTGAAAAATGTAATGTTATATATGTAATATCAACATTTTTAATGCTGGTCTTGATATAGATCAATATATAACTGTATAACTGGTAGAACCATCCTCTTAAATTCTTGCTTATACTTCTTATTCCTCATTCATTAATGCTAAGTAGCTTGGACAGTTCCTTGCTCTCCTGTAACATACACATTGGCAAAGCACTTTCTAATACTGTGAAAATGTTCTATTTCTGTAATGAGACTTAATCAGCATCAATACATTTCTTATTCGCTGAAAAGGCATTAGTCATGTTAAAGACATTCGGTATTAATATGGATCTGTGTAATTTCATCAGAAATGCACTGTATTTTACCACTCATAATAATACAACTAAGGCCTACCAAGATGTCTATTTCATTCAATCCTATATGTTCTAGAGGTTTCTAACTGATCCATATGCATTTGTTCTAGGCTTCATTCAATGCCTAAGATTTAAAAATGAGCACAAGCCTATATTTTGATCATTTTTACACCTGGCCACCATCATCCTCCACTTATGTATTTTTCAACCAATTATTTTCTATCCACATAGGTCAATGAGCATACCTACTCTTTTCTGCCATCATTCCTTCCAAAGCTGTGCTGGACAAAGCAAGAAATCTACAGTGGGTTTAAGTAAGAGGTTGACACCATCTTCAATGACAAAGAACTTGCAAAAGCAAAAGTGTTCATTTTCAGTAGTTCATTGATTCTTCTGAAAGTATACATTCAATGATCACTGAGGATCTGAGTGATATCTAAGTGTTTATGTGATGGACGAACAGGTTGTTCATAACCTTACTTGCTTCTGTTTCAGCTTTTGGGTAGTTAAAGTTAACAGTCAGTTATCACTGAATGGCAGCATGCCACATCCTGAGCTGGTGTAGGTCGATGTAGCTATATTGACATAAACTGAGAATCTGGCTGTAGGGGAGACACCTCAATATTGGTGCAAAAATCATTATTAATTAAAATTATTATAATTTATTCTTATGATTTTATATTATAAAAGCTTCACTGGGTCTTTTGCTAGATTTTAAGAGAGTTATTGTCATAAATATGAAGCTTGGAGAAGACATTAACTCAGGTGCTTATGTTTTTAGTTGTTTATTTAAATAAGTGAAATGTTCAAGCTAATGAAGGCACTTTCTGGGAAATCTCAGCTTTGTCAACCAGTGACAGCACCAAGCGTCAAGAGAGAAGACATCTCTTTAAGCCATAAAACCATATTCATCGCCTCCATACAGATCCTGGAAAGCAGCATTATAACTTCTATTTTGCTTTAATAGACTACTCTTTTTAAAATGTATGTAAAGTGTTAGTTATTGTGATTCATGCTTTGTACTGAATATTTGATAGGAATCTTTAATTGCAATGTATATGTATTGCAAATTGCAGGTTGCAAATCTAGGAACCATTTGGTAAAACAGGCATACAAAACAACAAGTATCTTCTCAAAAAGCAGGACACCTTGTGAAAGTCCTTTATCTCAAGAAAACAAACTTCTTAGGACATTGATATTTAAGAAAGAGATCTGGTTGTGTAAAAGAACATGCAGATGTTCATCATGCCATATATTTCAAAGAAGCATTATGCTGATGATGTATTACCAGAGCTATAAACTAAGTCATAAAGTGGCCTTATTCACCACTATTATTTGAAAAGAAAAAAAACCACTAGTTTTATACCTACGCAAAGAATTCTAGAAACGTTCTTATTGAAATCAATTCTTTTATAAACACTCAAGTTTTAATTCTCCAAATGTTAAGGAGAACATTTATAACTGGGAAATGTTTTACAGATTATATGTTACTTCTACATCATGTTTCCACTTAAAGGTGACAATTTTGTTGTCCCTTGAATGTTTAATGTGGTATAAGTTTCTTTTGAGATGTATATTTACAAATACATCGTACCTAAATGCAAAACTTCATATAATAACTTGCTGATGCCATTGTTATGTGAACAGTAAGATGTTTTATGTACAAATATAGCAAGGTCATTTGATTCTAAAACTGGTTACTAAAGTAAGAAGCCATTTGAATATAGAGATATTTATATTAATTTGGAAATTAATTAGTTATCTGGTGATGCTTAAGCATCTCACCAAATTCAGAAAGACAAGAAAAACCACTTCTCCAAGGACTAGTAAAAAGAAAGGACAATAACTTCTTTAATGATCATTTAAGTTTGAAGACTTTCCTTAAGAATCATTTCAGTTTAAAGAAGACTATTTTAAGAGATGAAAAGCTTTTACATAATATAGGAGCGTTTGGACTCAAGAACTTCAACTCCTATTAAACTCTGATGGAACTAAAGATATATTTCAAAAAATGAACTGAATAAAAGAGAATTTAAAGCTCTAACAAAGATTTTCTTGTGATTTCCTACCACAAATGCAGAAGAAATATGACTGCAAAGTTGAAGACCTAAAGGCCTGCTGCTTATGTATTAAGTCAAGAGCTGAAGATACCACCAAGATCATTTAATTAAGTGTTGATCCAATGAAAGGTGACAGCAGCTGATATTAGAATCCAGCCAAAGCCCAGAAAGAGGTGTGTCTTTCACCTTGTGACAGAGTCCTGGGTGAGAACAGCCTGACTCAGCCCTCTGCTCCTGGAACCGTAATTAAGGGGGAATGGGATCCAACTGAGGGAGTCTGCAGGGCCTGGGGTAACGGGGAGTAGCTGTGGTGTTCATTAGCTGGGCATCTGTCATAGAGGGAGAAGCCACAGTTGGAGGGTGAGTTTCCACTGAGGCTGATGTGAATAGCTGGTGGTGGGTGGCATGCTGAAAATAAAGAGCACTGGGGTGAGCACAAAGCAGAGGTCTCCAAGTGGTGTTGTGGAGCAGCAGGAGGGATACTGTGTGAAACTGCTATTCACCTTCATTGAGACTATGGAATTAGACATATAAACTCCTCTGAACTGAGACTTTCACTCACTCACTTCTACCCACTTTTTTTTACACACTCTTACACTCTCAGCTCAGCCTGTTGATCTCAGCTCAACAAGCAAGCAAGTAGTGGCGGCAGCAAGATAGCTAAGAACAATGAATAAACCACAATGAAACAGCAAACTTCCAGCTTACTTCTGTTTCTGAAACAGGACATCACAGAGCAGTGTCATGGGTGCCGTGGAGTTTGCAAAAGTACTCCCAAGAAATTAGATTTTTTATTTCCTTGTAAGAAATTTCATGGGATGTTGAAAAGTTGTTGTAATTTAAGGTACCAACAGCTTCTCCTCTTAATCACCAGATTGTTCAGGCACAATTGTAGTGCTGCAGCTATGCCACTGAAGTGCTGTAGTGTAGACATTTACTACAGTAAAGGTTTTTCCATCACTGTAGTAAATCTATCCCCTCCATTGATCTAGCTGCACCTACAGTGGAGGCTATATTGTCCTCAACATAAAATGTTTCACAGATTTGAGTAATGTAGGTAGATCAACCTAAGTTTTAGGTGTAGACCAGGCCTTACACTGTGTATTCCCAGAAATGAGACATAAGCAAATCTTGGTAAACAAAAGAAATAGTGACATTTAGTATTCGTTAATTTGTCTGTGTGAGAACCACACTTTGAACGGCTTCTTTTAAGTAACTGAGATAAAAACTTTCTTTGGTTTCACAGGACTTAGCATCTGGCTACACTGAAATCAGAAGGTGTGACTGCAGCACATGCAGAAATACCTGAACTAGCTATGATTCAGCTAGATCAAAACCGGATTGAGTAACAATAGCAGCAAAAGCTCTGAGAGCACAGGCAGTAACAATGGCTAACCCTGTCCATTCGGGACCTTAGGTGCATACTCGAGCAGCTGGCCTGTTCTGTTGCTCGTGCGGCCACTGCTTTCCATATTATTGTTACTTGAGCTACCTTTGATCTAGTGAGATGAAAGATAGTTTGGGGATGTCTACAAGAGATACAATCACACCTCCTGGTTGCAATGTAGACTCACCCTTATTTCAGTTCATTTCTTTCTGTCCATTTATAAACTGTGTATGTTACCCAGGATGAACCAAACAGGATTCACCTGCCCTTTACCAAAACACTAAAAGCTGATTTAGTTACTTATGGTAGACTGAGACAGGACTCACTACTGATTTGGAGAATAATATACTTATCTAGAGAAGAATGTCCCTACCAGAGATGGATCCACCATTATAATGTAATCTATGTGGCAATCTCCCCACCAAGACATGAAGAAGAAATTGCAACTGAAGTAACAATTGCTTATTACTTGTGTTTCATTTTATCTTTTTCCTGCTCCCCTGTACGTGTTCTTTTCCTTCTCTTGATAATAAAATAGTCACTATAAAATGCGATTATTTTGTTTTAATTGTGGTGTCCCCTACCGCATGGAAATAATTCCATGCGACTAAAAGAGAGGGAGTCACATTCCTGAATTGGCATTAAAGAGAGACAATTATTAAGATTTGACCCTACTGCTTGTTTCTCTAGACTATAATTTTCAAGTGATTTTTTTCTGGATAAAATTACTTGGCACTCAGAACCTTACAACACCCCTTTTCTATCCCAGGTAGCCAATATCATCAAGTAGATTATGGTACAGATTTCTCTCATTGCTACAACCACAGTAGCTTCTGGTATTCCAAATGAAGTGAGATTCTGATTCCCTATTTGGAATCAAAATGGCAGAGATTTTACCAAAAGAACAACCACATGCTTCAATCTAAATGTCAAAGACCAGATTCATGCCATTTGCCCCTGAGTGGGCTCAAAAGTAGTTGAGAATGTGCAAGAAAACCTTCACACCAACCCCTTATCTGCTGTACTCTAGGAAGCACAGCAACTGCTCTTTCCATGCCCCTGAAGGGACAAATCCATCACAAAAGGGGCAGGACCATGCTTTTGTCCCACCCTCCCTCACACACACCGCCCCAGCCTGAAAAGCTATCTGGTTGCACCAAGAGGCGCAGAGCACACCAGCAAGAGCACCACCAGCTTTCTCCCCCTGCACTGGAAGAATTATTGCTCCCAGAGGGATCAGCTACTAAATGCCCAAGAGAAACAAGAAGAAAAGAAATAGAAGCCTCCATGAGAGAGCACGGGGTGTATCTCTTCTGTGATGATCAGCATCTGAACTGAACATGCAATGGCAGCTATCTCTAGCAGAAAGACTTCTAGAAATATACAGCTGCAGCATAGAGAAAACAAAATATAACAGTCACATAGCTACAGCCACCACAATAGTAGAGATAAAGAGTTAAAATGATTTATGTTGTTGGCTTTTTATTAATTAACTAATTATTATTATATTTATTATTACTTATTATTATAGGCCAGGCATAGAACAAAGAATAAGTGTGCTGATTATTTCAGAGAGCATGGTGTCTTGATTACGGGGACTTCAGGACATTACTGATTGAGCAAACCAGATGCAGGTACTATTTCTGTATAAATAGAATTACCCAATTACATTAGCTATATGTCTATAAAATGTAATGCAGTGAAATTTTATAGATATAGCACTATGGAGATTTGTTACTAACTTTGCCTTCATTCAGACTCTGCACTGAGAATTGTTTTGCTCTGTTCAGTAGCCATGCTCATATTACACCATCTTTACTCTAGTTACATTGGCTGCATATATAGTGGAGGATTTAGTCTTAGCTGGCTCTGTTTTACACTGGTTATATTTGAAACCTCCTTAAGTCTCGTCTCTGGTGCTTTGGCATCACAATCAACAAGAAAAACAAATTAAAAAACTGACATTTTTTCTTTTCTTGCTTTATCTAAAATCTGTGAAAATTCAGAAGTGACATTTTTCATTTCTTTTTAATTTTTTCATTGAAATTACTTTCCTTTTCTGGCCATCCTTATGGAAGCTTCTTCTTGTCTGCTTTGATTTGGTCAAAACTTAGGTCAGTAGTCAGAAAATATTTTAAATATTAGGATATTGAAGTTAGTAGTGACTTTTGGGAAGACAAATAAATCAGTCATTCTTGTACCTTGTAGAGTGTCTCACCTCAGTGCCACGAGGAGCTGTTTCTTCCAGGTGCCTTAACGTCAATCTTAACTTTACATTTTGAAACAACAACTTGAATCAGAATGAGAATCTCATGGACATGATCGTTCCATCTCATGGGAAATGGATCTCTTTTGCTGAGTGCTACAGCCCATAGAGTAAAGATTAAGGGGCAGCATCCATTGATAATATTTAATGACTCAGTGGTAAAACTAATCCACAGGTAAGAGGCAGGATCCTGTTGCTAACTGAACTCTTGTTCTTGATGGGGATGCAAGAGGAGGTTGTAAACTAGTCATGGTAACCTGAGCGTGACATAGCACCACAAAGCATTGATTTAGAGCTCGAATATAACTGGGAGTAGCAAAGCTTCCAAAAGCAGAATGAAGCACTGAGAACTTCACCTGACTTTTGACCAAGATTTTCTACAGTACTAAAGGACAACTTCTGATCTTGGAAAAATATTGTCCTGAAAGATTCATCTCTTGTATGCTAGGTGTAAGCATAGATAAAAGGTGAACCAGAGGATATTACAAATTCCAGGTCCTTACAACCTTCAGATCATTAGCCTTTGTTCTACAGGAAGTGCTATGTGGGTCGAGAGAGAGACCTAGTCCTTGTGTTGGAGATCACAGATGTCAGGCAGGAAGTGAGGCTTTCTTATGGGTATGGGAGGGATGTTTATCTCTGCCATTTTATTAACTGTTTCGCCCATAAGACAGCATTGCCCAGAAACGATATTACAATGATAAAAATGTTAAACATCTGTCCTGATAATTGCAGAAGTGCCATGCTTTCTGATTATATCATACTGCAACAAATTAATGAGTAGGATCCTGGTAGTCCACCATTTCTATCAGTGGGAACTGGCTTGTGAATATTTTAATGTTATTTATTAGTACGACTCAAATTATTATAAAACAAACATTTTTAATATTGAAAAAACTACACCCAGTTTGCGCCTGATTCACCATTACATCACTTCATTGAAGTCAATGGAGTTACACCCGTATAAGACTAGAGTAGTGCAAACCCCTATTTTGTAGATAATTTTCTGGTGGCTGGGTGCAATAGGTATAATGTCACATTTTGCTTCCTGGGTTCAAAACAGCAGGTATTAAAAATTATGCTTTAATGAATCTTCAGACAAGTAGAACTCTCCTAGGTTAGAGTAGACTGGGACTGGCATGGCTGCAACAATGCTGCCTACTAGTAATTTAAATAACTAGCCATTGCTCATTCACAAGCTTTGATATAAATTGACTTCATTCTACTTTCCTACAGACATAATGGACATTGTTCTGATCCCATTGACAACAGTGTAAACAAGGGGAACACCCACCACCAAGATCACTGAAGATGCATTATCAAGTGGGTGCAAGTGAGACTGCAATCAGACTCAGTGAGCCAAAGCACAAAATTCTTTGCTGGTTTAAAGTGGGGACAAATCAATTTAAGTCAGTGGAACTGGTTCCTATATCACACCAGCAGAGATACTGACAAAAAGCCTACTTAGTTCATTTGATTGTTTCCAACTCTCCTAACACAGGTTTTTTTTGTGGGCATTTCTTTAGGACAGCCAGATTTTCAGAAGGAGTTAGGTGCCTGACCTGCTTAGGAACTTTTGAAGATATCATTAGGCGCCTATCTACACCTTTGGGTGTCTAAATATTTTTGTAAATCTGACCCAAAGTACTCAGGAAAGGTTACCATCAAAAGGAGAGGGTAACATAAAATCCTGCAGGTGACTTTTCCTGGAAAATTTCATATATTTTTAGTCCTACACGTCGTACAATCCAGTCCCTTAGTAGTGGCAAAAACCTGCTCCATTAAAGTCAAGGTACAAGTTATCATCTAGCTATTGAGTTTAATGGAAGTAGGATCTGGAGCCAACTAAAGATCAGAAAGGATTACAACAAAATTGAAGAACTTATTCTAAAAATTTATTCTTAATTTGATCTCTGGGAATAAGACAACAAACATATGATGAGTACTTTAGCTAATCAGCTTCTGTTTTATGTTTGAAGTGTTGCAAAAGCTGTTTTGTTACCAGCATATTAGAGATGTAAGGTGGGTGAGATAATATCTTTAATTGAACCAGCTTCTGTTAGTGAAAGAGACAACTATTGGAAGCTTGGTCCAATAAACAATGTGGAAGTTGAAGCCTGCCGAATTCAGACTGGAAATTAGGCATAATTTTTTAAATGTGAGTAATTAGCCATCGAAACACAATTTACCAAGGTTTTTGGTGGATTCCACTTCACTGGCAATTTTTAAATCAAAACTGGATATTTTTATAAAAGGTACAGCCTAGGAATTATGTTGGGGAAGTTCTATGGCCTGTGTTATATAAGAGGTCAGACTAGATGATCACAATGGTTGTTTCTGGCCTTAAAATCTATAACTCTATTAATCTCTCAAATTTTCCTACCCATCCTTTAAGTTTGCAATAACCAACCAATTAAAATGCAGAATACCCCAAAGATCAACAGATTACATCTTACCCTATGTTATTTGGTGTTAACATTTGAATAAATCCTTTTTTAGAGACTAACAAGGAGAACAGCATAGAGCATGAACAGAGCATTTAAAAAGGGCTTTTCCGTTACTAAGGCACCAATCCTGCAATTGACCTCTGAACAAGTGGTTCCTTGCACTTGGATGGTATCCCCCAGACTTCAGTGGGATTCCCCAAGGGCACAAAAGCCTGTCAAAATAGAGTTAATTACAGGGCTAGGACCTTAAATTGTGACAAAGACTCAAAATACTCCCTTGCTAAGACTTTGATCTTGTGGTTCTCATGAGATGCTATGTCTTGAGTGTATTCTTTACAAGCTGTATGACAAACTGTTACTAAAATCCTAAAAAATAGTGACCTTTAACTAACAAGTGATCATTCCATTCATTCTGTGGGTCACATTCTCAGCAATATGTGTAATGGAAGATGGAAAAACCAAAAAAACATCCAAGCCCTTTTAACGCCTTCCTCTGCCCTCTCTTTCTTTTCTTTCCTTTGGACTGCTTTTTAGTTTTAGTACTTAGGGAATTTATATCAGACTTGTATCTGCTGCCTTTTCTGTGCTATCCCCGTCCTTTGAAAGAAATCTCACACAACAAAAAGGTGACTTGATTATGAAGCTGTGTAGATAATAATATGGGTATTAATGCTATGGGGGAAAGGAATCCGATGAGTGAATACCAGCGCTTGAAACCCATGAAATTAGCAGAAAGCTAACTGATTTCTCAATCCTAAAAATATAGATTTAACTCTAAAATCCAGGGCTTGGAGGATGCCAACCACATGATTCCAAATTCAGAATGCTGATTTGTCAATAGAACACTTGATAATGGACTTGGTCCTTTCACATCTGTGACATCTGAACCAAACCCTTAATGATAACAGCTGTCTGACACTCAGCATCTTCCCAAACATTTGAAAGCCAAATGCATTCACAAGAGGGGATTATTAAATGCATCAGAAATGATGGTTCAGTCAGATGGGAAAAAAAATCATTCCTTTGATGCTTGGAATGGCTCTTGTTACAGCCCATTGTCTGCTTAACTCTTCAAGTCAAATGCCTCAGGATGCGTAGTGTACCTCACAGAAAAGAGCAAATCTATGGTCTCTTTCTGAGCCTCCTTCTTTCTATATATCAGATTAAATTAATTTTAGCGACCAAAGTATTTCGTATGTGGACATAGATAAAGATATGTGTGTATATAATCTAGAGAGATATTTTGATAAAAACTCTCAAAGAGCATTGTACCTACTGAAAGTACTTCTTTAGATATAGCCTATCCTAGCCATAGAGACTTGAGAAATATTCATTTTAGAGTTACTGTGGAAGGAGTTGTTCATTTTAAAGATAAGAGTCTTAATAATGGGATTTGATATGTCAGAAGCCAAGATCCAATCTCCTTGTCCTAAGTCAGGAAGGCAGGTCTGGGAAATCATAAAATAAGATCTGGATAAGATTTACCAAGTGTTTTTTTAAACCTTCTTTTTTACTGAGTTTTCAGAGTATTAATAAACCTTGTAATGGGAGCAGTAACTGTGTTAAACCTTTCTAAAGCTGTTTATTTTAGGTATTTCTAAGGAGCCTACCACAGTGATATTTAAGTGTCAGACAAGAATTAAATATAGCACTGAGCTAAAAAGGCCAATATTATCACAGTCACTCCCTGTTCCTGGAGCGTGATGTGGAGGGGAAGGGTTGTTTCTTTTTTCTCCTTTCCTTTTTGTATCCTATATCCCCTACACCACCCCAGTTGTGGACTGGTTCAGGAGGGGGATGCCACAATGCACCGGGCAGCATGAAGAAATCCATTGAGTCCTCTGAACAGAGTATTTTTTCAAGGTGATCATGACATGTATTATCTCAAAGTCTCTCAGGCTGGAGTTTGTATTTTGGCTATCTAAAACTTGAATGCCAGATTACCCAAAACCATTGGTGAACCATTACCTGTGAGTCCACCAGATATCAGACTGAGGCCATGGATGAAATTCTCAACTCTGTCTGTTTTAAACCATGCAAAATGGCCAGAAAAGCATAAAGGAGCTTTAAAAGCCCTGGTTCCAGTCAGGGATGATTCCCAGAGCACAGGCACTACAGAGACAACTTTAAGAGGACCCCTTTGCAAGGCTTGGCGTAGGGGTGATCTGAGGTAGACAGGCATGGTGGGTGTGGAGCATCATTATGCAGTGCTGTAGTGATTCTGGGCAGTGATTCAGCTCCTCAGGGAACCCTCCCGGAATCTGCCTTAAGTTGGACAGGGCTGTCTACATTAATCTGGAACAGTTCAGGATTGGAAAGGTGCAAAGAGGACTTAAAGCCACATTAACCTGCCTGGGATATGAGTGCTGTGCCTCTTAAAAGTGCCTCAGAGGGTCTCAACACATGAGTTTATACCATTAAGTCATTACACCATTACTATATTGTTAAGGATGTTGAGTCACTAGAACAACTTGGATTGAATTTTAATTAGTAATGCAGAGACAAAAGGCACCTTCTCATTTTCCACAGCCAATCTCCTGAGCCATCCATCCTCCAGAGCTGGAGATCTCCAGATCATGTCAGTACGAATTTACCCATGGATCCACAGATGTTTCTTTTCCAAAGATGCTTTCAACATAAGAAGCAAATCAACAAGTACGAAATCAGATTGTTACACACAACATGAGATACCAGAACACAAGTGTTTTTCAGCTAGATGACTTCATTCCTTTTGTGGCTACCAGAACATAATTCTTTTTCAGAAATAGACATTTTACACCATAAAGTGATACAGTATTCATCATGTCAGAGTCCTCTATCATTGTTTTAGAAATTACTAATAGGACCTGGCGGAAGCTCCATCCGTAGAGGTTTTTAAGGTGCGGTTTGACAAAGCCCTAGTTAGGATGATTTAGTTGGGGTTGGCCCTGCTTTGAGCAGGGGGTTGGACTAGACGACCTCCTGAGGTCCCTTCCAACCCTAATCTTCTATGGTTCTATGATCAGCTATCATACCATCTAATATATAGCAAGTATCATACCCTGGGGACCTATTGTATTCACTGCAGTTAAATCCTTTGCACAGGTGTAGCAGGGACTTGATGATGATGTAAAAAAACATACTAGTGATACCCGCTTCTGCCTCAGAACAATATTATAGTGTGATCAGTATACATCACTGGATATAAAAAAAAAATTAAAGGCTCAGGTATTAAAAGATCGGGCTCAAATATTTACTTAGTGAAAGAGGATAATCATAATAAAATAATAATTGTTTTTATCTTCCCTCAAATGATCAGATTATGTAATGCTAACTACTGCTAAAATTTTGTTAGGACTTTTCTTCAGTACTTGAGGATTGTATCTAAAGATAGAATTGCCCTCGAGGCAGTAGAGAGCAACAAGAACCTTTTTACTGAAAAGAGATCTTTAGACTCTAAAGGATTGGACTGCGCTTTCTATCCCACAGAATATTGTACAAAGGCTCACCAAACAGGCTTTCACAATATACATTTGGACATACAGTGTAATTATAATCCAAGGAGATGAATTACTAAATAATATATTAGCACAGTGTTGTCTTGTTCAGGCCAAGTCCTACTATACTTAGTGGGTGGTTGCTTGCATTATGATACAAAGCTAAATCCATCGTTGGCATAATGCCACTGAAGTCAAACTCAGTGGGGCTGAATTTAGACCCAAGGGCCTGATTCGACCCAAGGAAAAGATTCCCATTGACTTCTGTGCCATGGTTGGATCAGGGCCAAAGAAGGGATAAGCAGGATTGGTCCCTTAGGAATAGATGACCTCTCTCTCCAATGGTAATATTATTCAATGCCTTAATATATTTTTAGATTAAGAAAAGACAATTCATCAGCTCACACAAAGCTCTGTGAGCTTTGCATTTTGGAAACATTCACCTTCTACAGGGATATATGAAATGTTAGCATTGTCACTGATGCAAAAGTTTACGTGGACCAGATTGTGCCCCTAGGGAGAGCCACAAAAGGGGACCGTATCTCCCCACAGACAGGAGATGGGTTAGCTGCTTTCACTGCCTCAGCCTCCTGCCTCCCCATTCTATTCCTCCCAGCACATTCTCCCACAGTCCTTGCAGAGATGTGCAAGTGGGATAGAGACATTTTTGTTACAGTAGTTATGTATAAGAGAGGGTGTGTGTGTGTGTGTAGAAAAACGGAAAAAGTGCAGTGTATTGGCTCATAAGAATGTGTGTATCGTTCATAACTTTTGTGGCAAAGCACCCCCTCTCAGTCTTCCTGGACAACAGCTGTCTCCTCTGGCAGGATGGGCCTGGGGTAAATCTGCCCCACCCTGGACGAGGCCTTTGCTTTTCTCCTTGGCACCTATCTGTTAGCAGGCCTTGGTTTGGGCCTGTGGAATGTTCCCCCCATGGAGTGGGGGTGTGATCCGGTCAGTCTATACTGCCCAGACCGCAGGGAAGTACACTTCTCTGGCCCCTTCAGTGGGGCTGTAGATGTGGTGGTTTCACCCTGGGGGTCAGAGCTGTATCAGCCCTCCCCAAGCTGGTGCCTGGGTTTTTCCTTTGCTGCTCCCCATCTGGTGAGAAGCACTATTTTCTCTAGCAAAGGTGGGGTTTTAGTAGGCCTACAGTAGCCTTTAACTGGGCCCAGGTGCCTCTAATTGACCTGCAGTAACCTCACCCCTGCCTTTAGGGAAAAGGGCCTTAAATTCTAGGGCTCACATACCTCAAATTTTCTAATACGACCTCTGATTTCAAATATCAGGTTTCTGAATTTTTAATCAAGCTATGACATCCTGAATTAGACCTGGATCCTTCAGCATGTAGCACTGAGGCCTTAATGTGAAATTTCAGCCCTTGGTAGATTGCTCAACCCAGGGCTTGTGCACCGCTAAACCTCTATTTAAGGCCTGTTTGCAAGTGGAGCCAGTGATGTATAGGCCTTGCTTTGGTCATTCCTCAAGAGCTGAATTTCATCCTTGTCACCATTACTCTAAAGTATAGGCTGCTATAATAGGGTAATTGCAAAACAGAATCAAAATTGCCAGCTACTGGGTTATAACTTTAGTCAATATTTGTGAAATAATTAGCAGAGGTGCCGTTATTCAAGAGGTACATCAAAAGGCTTTATTCTGTTTTTCTGTCTCTATGTACAGTTTTAGTAATTAATTATTGCTTGTCATAAACCTATTATTCAAAATACAAACTTTCTGGGAATAAAAAAAAAACCCAAAACCCTTTTGTAGTCATCAGGCCTGACTTTACCACACTTTGTAGAACCAATAAAGTTGTTATTGTTGTATACTGCAGCTCTTAACAGTTCCCCAATGAACGCAGTAGAAACAGCAGAGGCTGTATTAAACTTTCCTGTGGAGCCCTCTCAATACAGAGAGATACCTAAAAAGAGAATATCTGATTGAGAGTCCCTGGCAGTGCTAGGACAGAAGTGCAGGGGGACCAGAACTGATGTGCAAACATAGAGCCACCACACTAATGGCCCCTAGTTAGTGTCTTCCCAAGATCTGCACTGATCTCAGTGTATCTATGAGGTTTCTTCCATGGGGTAAACCCCATGCCCAGGATAAAGGAATTCACATAAAATGCATTGATTTTTCTGGTATGTACATGTTTTTTCCCCACACTGTGGTCATTATGGGTTCCACTGTTTTTAACTGTTTTTTATTGCAGACCAAAGAGCTCTGTAGGTCTGTTCATTGTCAGAAATATTATATTCCCTCCTCATTCAGGAAAGAGAGCATGTGGCAGCCTTAACCGTGGCTGCTTGTAATAAGTTTAGACATCAAAAAGTTAAACAGTTCTGCAGTCCAGTTTCAACTGGATCGCTATAATTCGACAGGCTGTCAGTCATTGCCTACATTGTTGAAAGGCAGGCATTCACCAGTTACATGAGGGAAACAACACTGTGTGTATCTGATTATTCCTATGCTCTGTATGCTACACTATTATACTCAGATATTTACATCTAAAGTTTTCCTACACTTAAGCTGACAAAGATAAACATGACTGTAACAAAAGAGTAAAATACTATTTTTGTGGGTGTTTAAACACAGTTCTCAGTTCACTTTAATTTGGCAAAGTGCAATCAGTACATTTAGAGTAAGGCTGTTAAGAAATTAACCCCCATTCACTCCCCAAAATCTGGACAAATAACAAAGGCGTCTTTCCTAGAAGTTATCAATTTATAAAGAAAAACTGGAAGAGAGTATTTGAAAAAGAAATTGGAAAGTTTGAAAGCTGGAGATGGAACTGGCTTTTCCCTAATCGCTCTATCTGGTGTTTAAAAAAAAACCCAAGCTTAACCTATGTGAGGGAAAAGACTTGTGTGCCAGCTCCTCCTTGAGGCTTAGTACACGCTTACTGGGAAATTTGGCGGCAGCCAACAGGAGCTACACAAGCTTGCGTAATTCCCATTGACTTCCTAACTTCCCTTTAGTGCACTGCCTCCACTGCACTGCACCTTTTGATGAGGTGGTTTAATTGAATCAGCTTCCAGATTGATTGAGTGGCTCTTCACTGCCGCTCAATTGATCTGGATAAATTGATCTGATGGCAGTGAATTTGCCACCATCCACGTGTACATACCCAGAGTATAAGGAAAGGAATTTGGTAGTGTACACTTGATTTCTCTTAAGGTGAGAATCAGTAGTTAAGAGCTATAGCCTGATGGCTCCCACCAGATGATAGAGGGCACATTCTAATTACTGTCAGCATCTGAGGAACAACATTATCTAACCCAACTTCTCAAAGGCCTTTACCTGCTCCCTTTGGAGTCAATGGGAATTTTCCCATTTACTCCAGTGGGTTCAGGATAAAGCCTAAAGGTTCTTCTATGTACAAAATTTATTCACAGAAACACTCACTGTGGAAGAGCTGTCTCAATAACTTCATTAAGGTTATTTGTAGGAGTAAGAATATTCAGCAACCTCAGAATAGGTTGGTTTAGAGATTTGTTTCATGTTTGTAGAAATTATCCAGTTTTGAGAACATCCAAGCTATTTTCACTTTTCACTAGCATATGACCTAATTTTATTAAAAGGTATTCCATTTCATTCAAAGCTATACGTTTGTCAAGTGAAAAATCTCAGAAAAGCAGAATTCATGAACTAAAAATTTCTTTCAGATGTACACCAATTATTGTTTTTGAAGCCGCAAACAACCGGATTTTTGTATGATTCAGTGCACAAGCAACAATTTTCTGAAAATGTTATGCTAAGGCCCAAAACTCAATTGTACCTTATTTTACTAATTTTCCCAACCTCTCCCCATTTGAATCATTCACACACCACGATTTTTGACAGACAGTTATTTCTAAAAAAAATTCAATAATTTAGATGACACAAGTTTGCCTGAATGATACTGAGGTCTGTTTAAACCTTGTAAACCTTGAAGATCACAAGAACAATTGAATGTTTGTGTAGTCTTACTATTTTAGATGACACCTTTATTTTATTTCATTTCAAAAAACATCCCAGACATTCTCCAAATTATCCATATTTTCTTGCCCAGGCATATCAGTAGTTATTTATTATTATTTAATCATGATCATTGAATACTACTTAGCATTTTCCTAGTGCCTTACAAAAATTAATTAATGAATCCCTCATCCTTTCACAAAGAGACTACAGTATCTTCTATCTTTTGTTTAGTGGTAAGTGGCTTAGAATTTCATCATTAAGTAGGTTCTGAATTCTGAAAGAATTTCTCAGTGAATCAATAAAAATTATGTTTGTCCAATTTTACTTTAGACAGAATTTTCAGAAAATTATATACTTGTATGAATTTGTGCAAGTAATTGTAGTATCAATGCACATAGATGACAGTTAAATTTATAAATAGTCATATGCACATATAGATGCATGTACAATCACTGAAAGTGTGGCTAAAAGTTAGGGATGTCGGAGAATTTTTGCATGCAGCATTCTGCATTTATTTTTCTGAAAATTTAGGATTCAATCCTGTTCCCATTGAAGTTCAGTGTCAAAACCGCCATTGTGTGCTGTTACTGGCATTTTTGGTTTGATGGGATATACACAAATGTGCTATCAGTCCAATGAAGCAGGAAAATATCTACCTATTTCCTTTACCCTGTGCTGGCTTTTAACTTCTTATATTGTCTTGTTGCTTTTTAAATTACTTAATGCTATCCAAGCTAATGTAAAATTTTTAAGCAGAACTACAGAACAGTGGCAAGAAAGATGCTTACACCCTGTAAAATACTGAGAAAGAATAAATAGAGATGCTGCAGGTCAACAGAAAATTAAAAATAAAAGCAGACAATCTGGTGTTTGTTTGAGGGCACCATTAAGGCACAAGGACATTTTATATCACATGGTTAACATAACAGAACTTGAAAGACTTGAAAGGCAAAAAAGACTCAGAAGTAATGCACATGTCTTACCATTCAAATCCCATAACATTCCTAATACATTTCACAGTACAGCAAAACCTACTTCTTTATGACAGAAACAGACATCATTAGTAGTCTAGATAGGAACCAGTTGATGCATTCTCTCATGATTTAGCTACAATCATGTGGCTTCTATGATGCACCATCCAGCTTGGCAAGAGGGAAATCCCAAGTGCATCATGGGAGATGGTCCTCCAGGGAGCCGAGCCCAAAGAAGAGAATGGGAGCTCGAACTACAATTCACTTAAGGCAGCATGCCAGAAACAGGAAAACACATTTGAATGTTGAACTGATTCAAAGTGAAATATTTTGAGTCAGTTCAAACCAACTTAAAACAAAATATTTTGTTTAGATTTTCCCAATTTTTGGCAATGGTGAATTTTTCCCATGAAAAATTTTGATTTTGGAGAAACGTCATTTTCCGTCAAAAAACATTAGGATGGAACATTCCCAATCAGCTCTACTACTTCCTAGAGCTATTTAATACCAAGAATCTCCTGTCCTAATTACAGGGACAAGTTGTGGCATTCTCATACACCATTCTGTTGACAAATACTGGCTTTCAATGATGATCTCTGCATCCAAAATTTGTAATTTAATTCCACTATGGTACGTACATACCCCTTCAAACTAGAAAACTCATTTTACACCCTGTTTGAAAATTCTCTAATAAAACAATCAAAATGTTGTCTCACTGTAAAATCTGAAATCCTTTTTCTTTATTTGCCCTTTGAAATTCTTATTGGAACTGGCATTCTGAACATGTAAATTTATATTCACTTTTTAAAAGCTGTTGACTTGCATGACACAACAAGCCTTCACCTTGACATTCATGGAGCACTCTGGATAGCCATGGGATAAAAGAGTCCAGGTTTGTAAGTCACTGACTGGTTATAATTAACGTACACATGCATATTCACTGTGTAACCCAGTGCATGTCAGAGTGATAGGGTGACATTCTCATGTTGTGCCAACAGCATTTCCTGTTAAATGGTTGATGGCATCACTGTGCTCCACAAGTTACTTCTGCTATTGGAAAAGTGACAAAATGGCCAGCAACAAATCAGTATGCTTTGTTTTCAAGTGACACTTGATAGCATCTCACTAAATTCTGTTTGGCAACGTGCCCAGAAGATCCAGGGAAAAATTGTCAGACTTGCCGATCTGTTGAAAGTTTCAGTATGTTCAAAACTTCATTTGTTAAAGATAAGAACAGAAGTGTGGTCTGGCATAGTTATTAGGATTTTTCTTTCTTTCTTAATTTCAGGTCTGGTTCTCCTGACCATATAACATCATTCAGAATCATATATAATTAATATTCTTAGTATTTTGATCCACTAGTCTTCCTTTCAATCATGTTCTATCAGTTTGGATTTTGGGCCCTGTACTTTTTTGGTGGGGTGGGGAGCAGCTAAATTTTTCCTTCAAGCCTGTGGTCACAGATGGCAAACAGAATTTTCAGTGGTTTCTACTTTATCTTGTAGCTCTTTTATCAACCTCATTTTTTTTTCAAGTGTACCTTAGTACACTAGCTCTTTCTGCAGTAGCAATCTGTATTTTTTGAGTTACATGTGAAACAAAGAATTAAGTTTATATGCTTCAGATCCTTTTGATTTAATTACCTTGACTTTTTTTTTTTTTCAAATTAAAAATAGTTTGACTACAATATTTGTTTTAAAGCAACATAGTGTATAGAAAAAATCCAATGCATTTTCCTAGAATTTCTTTCAGGGCCAGATTAATACTGATACTCAAGTTTTTCCACATGCAATCACACTGAAATCACTTGCAGAGTAAGCTATTACCCAACATGAATAAAAGGTGGCAGAATCTGGCCCCAAGAAAATTGTTAGAAAGAGCTTTTCTGCTCTGTCATAATGTGGATTTAAACATACCATAACACCATTAGAGCATAATGTCACAGTAGTCAGTAGCAGGATGCAATATGTACTCTTAGTTTTCTGATTCAAATTCACTTAAACCACTTTTTAAAAAAAAACAGATAAAGGGCATTTGATACCATTTAGACATTCCCATTTAGACACCAATAAAGTATGGTTCTACTGTAAATGTAAACATTTCTAACAAGGAGGCTGACAAGACAAATCTTAGTCTTTTTCAAAAAAAGATTTGTTTTACATCACACCACCACCATCTCATGTATATTGCATTAATTTGACCATATTATTTTAGTTCCTTGATGCAGATGCTTCCAAACCACAGAGATGTTCTTGAGAAATCTCCTAACTTCCTCCTTTAGAGGCCAATTGTCAGACTGTGGCAGGTTCCTCTGATGTGCTGTCTTGCCCTAACAGCCTGGGGCAATGGATAGAAGGCCAAAAAGTAGAGCAATGAGGACAATTAAAATAATTAGGGGCATGGAAAGATGTGTAAAAGGAGAGTTGTAGAAGACTGGGATACAGAAAGGGAACATGATAGAGGTGTGGAGAAGGTAAACTGAGTGCTCTTCTTTACTCTTTCATATGATAAAAGAACGAAGTGTCATTCAATGAAATTGCATGTTCACTCATTTAAAACTGGTAAAAGGAAATAGTGCTTTACATGATGCACGTCTAACCTACTAAGATCTTGTCAAGATCTTAGCAAGACTTAAAAATGGATTAAATATAAATGTGGATGAGGAGACCAGCCATAGTTATATTAGACAGGCTTTTAAAAGAAAGAGATAAACCTTCATCCTTCAGGTTCAGTTCTTCAACTGATAAAGTTTAAGAGGAAACTCCCCTATGAGCAGGTGATTGCTAATTTTCCTTTGTGCGGTCTGTTTGAAGCATAAGATACTGGCCGTTGTCAGGCACAATACTGGAGTAGGACTAATGTGATGTGGCATAGTCAGCAGTTTCTGTGTCCAGGCCCAGTTAGCATGGCCTTTGTCCCCTCACTCACATATGAAGGGATGCACTGGATCTGAGCCTGGATTATAAGGTCTCCTCTCCTTCTGCCTTTTCCAGAGCCATTATATGGGGCACAACAGCAACAAAAGCAGGCAACATTTGTCAATCTTTGTCCTGCAGAGGCTCTATCTATTATGTCTTGGAAAACAGAAAGGGGTCTGTCACTGGCTACAATATGGTAGGAAAGGACACTGTTGGATAAAACACTATACAGAGGACCTGATAATTTGGTGTAAATGTCAATGGGAATCTTATGAGAGTAAGGTGAGCAGGATTTGTCCATAATATTCATCTTGTGTGCTCGTTGCAAGAGTTTTTATATATAGTAGAGACACACTTTATACAATTAAGAGTGAAGGGACAGATTCTGGTCTCAGTGACACTCGTGTAAAACCACTGATCTCAACGGAGTTACTTTGGATTTACAGCAATGTCACTGACCTCAGAATCTGGCTCTGAAGCTCCTTCCCTCATTTACCCTATTGTGAGGAACTGTGGGAGTAACAACATCACTGTTCTGCAATTTGTTTAGTAGAGCCATAACTGACAACAGAACTAAATACAGGAGCTCGCTATTTTTAATTAGAATAATATATATATATCCCTATGATACAGGCATCCTTGCTTAGTTAGCAGTTAAATTGGCTAAGTAATGCAAATCTCAGTCCCTAAGGAAGAAAATGTTCCACTCCCTTCTGTTCTTACCCCTAAATTGTATGCAGCTATCAAAACACTACAAAAACCAGCTATTATGTTCTTTAAGACATTACTGTCTAACTCCTTTAACCGGGTTCTCAGTTTCCCCACATGATCCTACAATATAGGTCCGTTCCTGCTCCCAATGAATTCAATATAAACCTCTTTCTCCTCCTTGGAATTGATAACTGGGCTTCATATTTACAAGACTCCCACTTAGTTGCTGATTGTCATAATGTTGTTCTGAGATATTACTATATGTTATCTTAAACTTTTATCACAGACCCTGAGAACATATACCACAGGCATAAGGGAGAATTTAGATTTTTTTCCAGATTGTCATAACTTTAACAGCATCATTTTTGTGCTTAAATTTATCTGTTTAGTATTTTCTAGCAGAAATTAGACACGATATTTTTCCTCTAAATATATACACTCAGCAGCTACATCTGGGTTCTGCTCCTCTGAAAAGCACTTTGATGCAAGTTATAATACAAACTACATGATGGAATTGGGAAATAAAACTGAAATGATAATTTGGCTCCAGATACTTACTCCAACTATGAAATGGTAAGTCAATTTAACCATAGACTTTTGCTTTTAACTTTTATTTTACAACAACAATTTAGTCACCAAGAAACATTTCACGGATTGTCATCGCTAATTTTTTTTCTTTTAGGAAAATGGGCTTCAGTTGAAAGCAATTCAAATTGAGATCTTCTCATTTATCCCCAGAGTGTACTAGTTCATAGAAGTAGTTCCAAATATCACTTGGCATGAATTAAGTGTGCAGTATTTGGCTCAGTAAGCCTCCGCCCTCTTCTAGAGATTCTACCTCTAAAACCAAGTATTAAACCCTCTCACCATCACACTTGCTTCCAGTTCTGGAGTTGCTATAGTGCAACAGTTGGAATGCTCGTGTAGACACGGCACTAACATTTGTACCACTATCAGCTTACCCGGCTCAGAGCAGATTTAGACAACACAGTGGAGTTGTGAGTACCATCAGCAGCTGTGCCACACAAGAACTCCCTCTGTTGCTAACACTGTGGCAGAGCTGCCAGAGCCTTTCCCCACTGTAGGGAAAGAACATTGTGCTTTCATCAGAGACTGCCAATAAGAATGCCAATTTTAAAGTTGATTTTTGTGATGCAGAGCTCATCTGCAAATATCACCTGATTCCCATGCAGCATGGTTGACCACTGTGTAGAAATCAGTTGGAACCAGTTTTGGTTAGTACAGAATAGATCTTAATTAAGACTGATACCCATGACCTAAAATTAAAAGGCTCCAAAACCCACTAGCCTCCTCTGAGTTCAAAACCATCTTTAATCTTATTTCTAGTATGCAATTTCACTTGCAGATTTGCCGGTTTCTTTTCATTAATTGTATCCATTTGCACTACTTGTACCATTGGACTTTTTAATATTTCCATATGACTTCCTCAGTACTTATCTCATTATAACTGTGCAATGGCAAATGCAACTGATATTTTCCTTCTATCTGTGAGGGATTCAAAAATGGTTTTTCAATCTCAGTAATTATGGACTGCAAGACACTTATCAGATCTGCTCCTTAAATGACAAAATGCTCAATGAGGGTAATATGAAGTAACAGAAAAGAGATTTTGTCAGTGCATTCAAGAATGAAGCAAAGGTATGGAAGCCCTTTGGTTAAATATATTACAAGAAAATCTTAAAATACTATCCTGGAAATAATTCTGTTTTAAAAATATGTATGTGTGGGACAATCAGAGAGACTTGAACTATTCTGTACAGTTGTCTGTAACCATAGGAACTGAAGTCATTAAGCGCACTATATTTGATCTGTATGATGGTCACATGTTATTGTTTCTTTTATAGCTATGGTGATACTTTGTTATATTAAATTCCAAATGACTTAATACTTTTCCCCGCTGTTCCAATAACACATTTTAGATTTTACACATTGTCTGTAGGGAATATATCTGAGGCTCTGGAGTTCTGGTTGTGTATTTTAGTGTGATTGTGAAGAACTGGACTTCTACACTGTGTTTATGTTGTAATTGAAAGGGACTATTTTTGAGGAACTGATGAATCCATTCATTTGTTTAAGCATTATTTGTTTGGCTTGTAAACCATCTGCCAATCACTCCTTTTACCAGTGCTGTCCTCTTTCCTCTGCCTGGATGTCCTGAACTGTTCTTATTTTCCTGTTGTGGTTGACTGATAATACTGAGATATGCAGCACTGAGACCTATAGTCGGATGTCCATTTTACTCAAAGTGTATGCAGCTGTTCATTCCCTTTTCCACATAAAATTGTTTAAATTGTTTACCTGAAATATTCACTCTTCCTGTTCCACATTTTATATATGTCTCAAAACACCAAAAAAGTGTGGATTTTTAAAGCATAAAATAAGCCATAAAACTGGCTTATGGGTCCTGACATTCCACTCTGATACATTGCTCTAAGAATTACATGTAATTCTACAGCAGTCAATGAGGTTACAGCAGAGGAGTGGAGAACTGGGCCCAACAACTGTAAAAAAAACTGCAGTGATATGAAGTTGATCAAGTTGTATTCAACAAACCAAACCTGAGGTGAAATTTGGCTGTTTTTTCTATTCATAATGTACGCATGAAGCAACTTCGTTAGCTGTAAAGGTATGCAATATTGTAAATTCTTGCCAAATAGTTTGGATAAATGTCATTCGTGAACCGCTCGCATCAAATACATGCTATTCATTTTCTTTTGTTCTCTGTGATTGTCCAATGCTATCATTTCTATTCCTTGGTTGGCTAACTATAAATTTTTAAACAGAAGAATAAGGAACACTAAATTATGAATAGCAGTTAAGAAATAGGATTATGAAAACAGTACAAATTCATGAAACGTTGGAGATTTGCAAACAGGAATATCCACTGGGACTCAAATATTTGACAATTTGTCGTGATCAAAAGCCCACTGAAGTCAACAAAAAGATTCATGGCAACTTCAATTGTTTAGGATCAAACCCATCATGAACAGTCTGGGTTAAGCCCTGATGCCACTGAAGTCAATTATAATTTTGCCATTGACTTCACTGGGGCCAGGATTTCACCCTGTGACTCCACAAATATTAGCAGATGGAATTTGCGATTATTCTCCAGTGTCTGTGTGTGCCTGCTTGTTCATTGTTTGACCAGCTCTAGGCAATAGTAAAGAATACATAATAACCTGCAGTGAGGTATATTTAGGATTTCTTACCAAATAACTTCATACTAAAAATTGTATGTATGACAAATCTTAGATAAAAATGATGGTAATAGAGGTTGTAAAAGTACATCAGTGATTTCCTGTAACTGATCTTTTCTAACCAAATATTTATAGAATAGTAGGAGCTGTTGCGTAACTGGACAATTTGCAGCATGAGCTCTCAAACTTTGTAATTTCTTAAACTGAAAATGATGGGAAGCATAAAAAGATGCCTAAAGTTCACTTTGGAAAATTACTGTATTTACACACTATGGAGAAAGTAAAAAGAAAAAAAATGATCAGGAACAAAGAAACAAGCAAATGACAGAAGGAATTTATTGCATGTCATCCTTCTGGCTGAATCAGGCAAACCATTTCAATATACTGCCTTCATAGCAGCAAACTATATTTTGATTAAATCAATGAGATAATATTTTTATGGATGCATCTGAATCAGGATCCAGAACCTTTAGCATTTTATTATGGAGGAAATAAATATATTTGTCATATTTACTCATAAATAGTATACGGTTGGCAAATCTGTGAACACAATTACCTAAATTGCACACACAAAGAGATAATGGACACCTATTCTATTAGTAAAAGTCTGTATTTGTATGCACTTTAGCCCAATTTGCACATTTTCTTCCATATTTTGCATACACAGTTGCTGTTTTCATCCCCACATGCAATAAAGGTGTGCTGAATGCACATTTTACAGTTAAACTTTTAACAACTTTCTAGCATTCATTTGAAAATTTGGCCCCTAAATTGTATTTTCAAGTGGCTTTCAGTTAAAGGAGGTTTTACTCCATTTGATGCATCTCATCGATTCTGTCTGTTGTATATAACGCTCACTGAATAGACACAGAATAGTAACTGCAACATGTATTTGTATGCTTGGATGCAAGAGTCAGTGAGAAAGAAGGAAACAACATGACTATGGCTGGTTCATTTTTTCCCAGAGTAAGGAAACTATCTATCTGCTTCCTACAACAGTTGTCATTAAAAATCCAGCTGTCACTGATCATGGTCATACACTGTATTGTGAGACTGTGATAAGGATATGACTACACTTGGAGCAGAGAGTGTGATTCCCAGTTCATGTAGCGGTACCCACACTAGCTCTGCTCAAGCTATAACCTCAATATAGCTGTGTGTCCACAGCGGCATGGCTGGCAGCCGGGGCTAGCTACCTGAGTATGTGCCCTGGACTTGTACTTGGGGCAGTCAGCACAAGCCATTGTCTAAAGTGAACTTTGGAAAACTACTGTCAAGCACAGTTAGGGCAGGTACATCTTACACAAGCTGGGAATCACACTCTAGGTCCAACCGTAGACACACCCTCATTCTTTCTAGGGAAATATTGTATGGCAATATCTCACTCAACATTCTGACCTACTTGATTTTTCAGTAGTGCACACTGTTTCAGTCAAAATGGAACCCCTGCCCTTATTTTATTTTTGAAAAGAAAGTTTCAGATTTGATATTTTGATGACTCAGTCTAATGAACCTCCAACCAATCAGTTTCTCCCAGAATGAATGATAGTATTCACTGAATTGTACAAATGAATGTTTTCCCATTACAGCATCATGGTCTAACACTAACAATTCTCAATCAAGCAATGCCAGATTACACCAGCTGATGATTTGGCCCATGAATATGGCACTAATAAAAAAATCCACCCCCATGACTTCCAGTACCTGGTGCACATGAATGATAACGCATAATGACTAATGCATATTAGGCTTAGAGGAATTTCCGTACATGATTACGTGTTTAATTAAAGTTGTCGACTTCCTTGTAGAACGCTTTGTAGTGGCCACCAGAGAGAGAGAGATTCTTTTGATTCACAGGAACGGAAAGGATCTTCCTGAAGAAGTCATGAGCCAGGCAAGGTAGGAGAGTATCAGGCAGTAATGCGCTAATCGTATTGCTATTTTTTTAACAAAGTTATTAAAAATGATTGATTAAATATAAGTGTTAATCTATGACCAGCCACAGTGCTGACTGAAGCAGTCCTGTCCCCTTATTGTTAATATTATTACAAAGCTGCGTGAAATATGTTAAAATAATGCAGTGTTCCAAGTACTGGCCCATGGTGTTTTGTAAAGTGGCCTGTCTAAAACCATTTGGGGAAATGTAACAACTGAGCTAGCTCCTGTTTTGGCCATTCTAACACTCAAACAGAAATAATTTCCATAGTGACTGACTTTGGCAAATCAGCACATAAAGAAACATAAATGTTAATTAATTAGTGGCATTATTTAAGAGCTAGTTACTCTTTGAAAATGAGTGGCATTCCAGAAGTGAACCTCAAGGAATCTTGAAATTATGCAAATTGTAACTAATCTGAGGTAACATAGAGTCTTCCCATCTTCCCATCCTATAGTCCATCCAAGATTCATGAAGGGCACAGTGGTAGATGTTAGATCCTTTTTGTCCAAAAGCCAAGGCCCCTAACACTCAAGTTAAAGGAGAATCTCCATTAAGTACTAGCAGTATAAAGCCTATGACATGCAGTCAAGCAGTTCTGTAGAGTTCAGTGGCACATATACACATTTCACTTCCTAGTGTATTATGTCATAAGAACTGGTCAATTATATTTTACAGAAACTTTCTGATTTGACCAGAAGAAATGGTTATTTCCACAATAATAAAAAACACTATATAATATGGGTGCCAAATTCAATTCTGCTGGCAAAATATAAAATAGAAACTATATAAACATACTGATGTTCCATTTTAGCTATTTTAACATTAAATGACTGGCTAAAGATAGAAATGGACCAAAGGGTTTGGATCTGCATTTTGAACTCTACAAAGTTTAGGAGTGTTTGATTCAGACAAATTTCTAATACAAATACAGAAATGACCTTGTTTGTTTTTAAAAGAATTCACTCTACAGCTTTGAAAGTTCTAGAGGCTGTTTAGAAATAGTACTGATGTCAATATGAAATGTAATCAGAGCTACCTAGAATAGTAGATATTTGAAATCCTTTCTGTTTTATAGATATGGTAAACAAATCCTGCTGGCTGACTTTTTCTAAATATTCATTCAGTATTAGAGAGCCACTCGCAGAAGAGGGAAGAGAAAAGCAATCTGAATATTGACTGAGTTTTCCCCAGTTCTTAGCACCCTGATGTCCCAGGGCACAAACTGTATAGCGATTAAAAATCATAATCATTGCAACAAACAGAAGGAGGACTGAATTATTCTGTTAGTGCAAGTGGTAGAGGCGTGTGTTTTGGGGTCAGAAGGTGTTCTTTCCCCACTAATGGCCCAAGATAGAAGGGTTCTTACAATATAGGGACCTATATAAAATGGAATTAGAGCTTCTGTGGACCTTAGATTCTTGAGACAAGGTTCAAATTCTAAGTTAAAATTGATCCTATCTCCCCCTCCTGGTTTACAACTGCTACCGCTACCAGCTATTTCTTTAAAAGAGAAAACAAGGAAATGAAACACAAAAAGACTCTTAAAATTAATAGTGCTCAGCGAATAATTCATAATGACTCATTTACTCAATGAATGTAATCTTTTTTCTGTTTTTGAAATATCCATAAGTAGATTCATGAACATCACAATGTATTCATTATTTGAAGTTCTTCAGTTCAATATTTCACATGATTTATTTACTCTCTGGTTTGTATTTGAAATTTAACATAGATAAGGCTAGACTGTGCCTTAGTCCACATGCCCACACTGGATGATGAACACCCTGTCTTAGGGCCATGACTAAAGTTACAATCTAGCCCTTACTTATTGTGAATTATAAAAATGTACTCACTCAATGTGCTTGGCATATGTATAAAACTTAATGCTATTCACAGCAACTAGGGTCAATGTCCAGAAAACTAATCCCTTCCAGATCTTCCTTTTCCCTTCAAAACAAGACTCCTTTACCCTTTCCTGAAAAACCTGAGCCATTTTTCATGAGCCATCTTTTCTTGGATTGCTTGCTCCAGACTTGGTTTTTAATATGCCTAATACAAAACTGAAATAGCTCTTTTGCGAGCAGGCCACGGGCAGTTCCTCACAAAGAACTATAAGGCTATTGCCATCCTCAATAACAACTAAGTTATGCATATAGAAATTGTAAGGACTCTACAATGCAATGGACTCATAGGATCAATAGAACATCATTCAGAAATTACATTAAAGGTGAAATTTTCTAAAGCACTCAGCATTGGCTTAATTCTGCCATCGTTTAAATAAGTGAAAATTTTACCATTGATTTAAAATTTACGAACTCCATCCCAAAAGTGTTATAACAAGTGATTGATTAGATATCCGGATACACAGGGATGATAACTCTAGCACAATAGCAAATTTAGAGATAGATTCTGAAACCTTTGCTCACGTTGAGTAGTGCCTTCATCTGTATGTACGTACATATATAGCCTGTCCTAGTGCAAAGTACCATAGAGACACATCACAATGAACAGTAAACACAACACACGGGAGGCATTGCCCAGCAATCTTCCTCCACACTTCCCATCTTTCACACAGCTTTGAGAAGCTCACCATGCTGCATCCTGTCCAGTTACCTACATTGTCAAACCACACTTGTCTCAGGCATCCCCTACTTCTGGCACTTGGCACCAATCCCTGCAAAACTTGCTTCAATCTTCCTCCACTCATCTGACCCACACATCCCACAAACTCAAGTTTCCTTTGTCTGATCATCTTGATGATATCCAGCATCACGCCAGTTACACTGTAAATTAGTGTGATTACTACTTTGTTAGTCATGTGTGAGGTATAGCTAACATGCAGAAATGTTAGCCTGTAGCATTTCATTTCAAAGGCAGAAAGCTTTTTCGTGTCCTGTTCCCTTAATGTCAATGTCTTGCAAGCACATAGCCAGATGCTGAAGATAAGAGACTGCTGCAATTTCTTTTTACACTTCATGGTATTATTTACCTTTGCTTCTCCAAGTATGGTTGAGTGCTACTACAGTGGCAGTCATTACTTCAATTCTATGTTGGATCGCTAAATGTTTACCATCCCTTGTAGTCATACTAACCAGGTATTTGATGTACTCACTGAAGTCCACCTCCTCAGATGTAGGTAGAAATATCTTAACTTTTTCAAAAGACTTAGATATCAACATTGTCTTTGTCTTTCCATGTGATATCTTTAAATCTAACTTTTCTGCTTCCACTGCTACTCTTTCTAGACGTTTTTGCATCTCTCTTTGGGACAATTCAGTAGATCAATATCAGCAGCAAAGAACGGATGACTAATTTTTCATCCACCAATGGGTACCCGCTCCTGTAGGTTTCCATCAATGACTCTTCTTATAATTTCTCCAAGATAGCACTTGAAGAGGGTTGGTGGTAGCATTCAGCCAAGTCTGACACCTATCTTGAAGTCAAACCAGCCACTTTGCTCAGGACCCACAAACACCAAAGCTGTCATACTGCCATAGAGATATTGTATCAGACTTATTATGTTTTCATCAACTCCAACCAGCTGCAGGATTGCTCACAGAGGTTTGCGGTATATGCTGTCAAACATTTTAGCAAAATCCACAAAGGCATTGACCACTTTCTCATCATTCTTCATCTAGGAATTTCTTTATCTTGGGAACAATTCTCTTCAGGATGTTACATAGCAATATTTTGCAAGGTGCGCCAAAATGAAATTGTGTGAAAATTTCCACAAAAAGCCAGGTCCCTCTTGTTATGAACAGGAACAATTAGGGACTCTTGGGTCATCTTCCAAAATACCAAATCACTATGACAAACTTATGGTATGCTTGTCTGAGTGCCTTTCCGCCACTATTGATTAGCTCTGCTTGCATGTTATCCACCCCAGGGACTTTCTTGTTTTTCAGGGCCCATACTGTAGCAGTGGGACTACTTGTGGAGTAAAATACTATTCCATGTGGCTTTGGAAGGCAACATCTGGCCCTGAGATTTTTAGTCTTTGTCTGAATCTGACTGGTTTTGCTATAAAAAAAAAAAGACGGAAACCAAATGTGTTATAATATTCTCATGCAGTAGGTGTTTCACCAGAGAATTGCACAATATTATCATAACCATTCACTGCTTTTAGACTGCAGTTCTCTTTTCCTCTGCTCCATCTTCATACATCATTTTTATTTCTACCTATGTGACAGTCATTGCATCAAGTTTTGTAAAGCATGATCTATTCTTTAAACTACCTTTCCCCAGCAAAGCACTTTGTGATACTTGTCTGTAGGACACGATGCAAAAATTAATTGCATTGTAAAAATTCCTTGGACTCTCATTCTACTCTCCTAGTAACTCTTGTCCTCATTTGCCATTTTAACTAATGCTTCACACAGTCCATCGTTTTAAAGAGAATAGTCAGAAATGATTCCCAAGGGGCCTCTAAAAGCTTTTTTGTTCTTTTGTTTTTGTAATTTTGCCTTCCATTTTTATAGCTCTTCCCAATGTGTATTACTTTATAGCTGTCACTGTTGTACTTGCTTTACTCTCTATCAGCACAGTTACACAGCAGATTGAAATCCATCTGTGTTTTATTGGTTGTTTCCCTCTGTGTCCTCTTCTTCTCCCCAATTTAGTGTCATCAGTAATTTGAACTAGTTCACAATTGTTTTCTCCTTTCAAGTCATTTATAGTGATTAAAACTAGCAGAGATCCAAGCATGGGTCCAATGGGAAGGCAAGTAATATTTACCCAGCTGAACAGATAGTGCTTATTTATTACTAAGGCAGCAAGGTTAGCTGGTAGTGGGACCAGATCTAGTTTGATGAGTAGCAGAAAGAGAAGAGGGCCCAAATATTAGTCACGTGTCACAAGCCTCTGGCAGAAGAAGAAAACTCTTGAGCTGGAACAATAATATGTGGGAGGTTAGTTTAGATATGATCTAGAAGCTCAAGTTTCTGATCCTCACGTACACCACAGAATTGCCCTAGAGAAACAAACAACATAAACTCAGAGGAGAATCGACCACTAAATGCTTAGCTGATCTGTATTCAAGGTATCTGAATCTAACAGCCCGATTCTGTGATTTGCAGTGTTTCCAACAAGGTGCTGACTTAATTGGAGTTGAGGATGCCTCAGACCAAACAGGAGGCATGCAGGATCATGTCCTGAATAGGGACACAAACTGTCTAAATAGACACATTGTCCTTAAGGAACTGTATTTCCAAGCCTTTTGATCTTTGCCCTTAGAGTATGTTTCTGGCCCGTTTACTGTTTAAATCTCCCACCAGTACTTCTAACATTTATATGTGAACTATGCCGAGTTTCTGACCATTGTTTTCATTATAACATATTTGCATAAACTTTAACTTCACCATCTCCTACCCTTGGCCAAAGTCTACTTCTACTTTTCAGGAAGTGTCTGGCTATTCAATCTCATAAAGGGAGAGAACAACAAAACATGCTTCTCTGCAGCCACCAGAATGGAAACGATGAGCTTCCCTGAAAGGAGAGGAGGGATGAGCGCAGAAGATCCAAGCATTTGGATAGGCCAGTTCCTAGCTCTGTAATGAGCTGTAGTAAAATCCCAGATCCAAATGCCTCAGAATTTTGGGACAGCGCAAATCCAGATTCTGCTGCTTGGGCCAATCTTTAGCATTAACATTTATTTTCTGTGCCTGGTTTTACTATGGAATTGTTTTTCTTCAGACAAAGTAAATTAGTGGATTCCGAGCCTAACAGAGGACCTTTTGGTCTCACCACACCAAATTTTTGCCACCTAACTCCATGAGTAGCAAGCAACTTACTCCCAGCTTTGTTTTCAGTCAGGCTATTCATGGTGTAAGATGCTACTCAGAATGAGTAAGGGCATAAGATCTAGCCCTGTCACTATTCATCGCTACCAGTGACCATTTCAGTAAAACATTTATGAAACACAGAAATTCCTGATTTGCTCAGATATCCACGTGTGCTGTAGAAATCCTGGCACCAGTGCTCCACTCAGCTCCTTATAAATCTTTAAGTATCGCAAAGGGCATTCTTCTCATCAGTGTGAGAAGTTGAGGTTTTTTCTATTAACTTAACAGTATCTGCATGAAATTACTGATTCCATATTTCCTTAAATGGCCTTTTAACATTTTTGTTCTTCATCTTCTTTTTTGTTTTTAACCATGATACTTCTGTTTCTTCACTCTCTCCAAGGTCTGTTATTTTTCACAATTCCATCCTCAATGCCAGGTTTTTTCCTTACATTTTTCACTCACAAAGAGAAAATCATGGAAATTCAGTTTTTATTATGCATTTATTTGTATTCCAGTAGCACCTACTGGTTGAGATCAAAGCCTAATTGTACTAGATGCTTAAATATAATAAAAGACAGTCCTTGCCCTGCAGAGCTTATAGACAAGACAAAGGGCTTGAGAAAGGAAGTATGATTATTTTCCATTTTACAGGTGGGAAACTGAGGCACGGTGCGATTAAGTGACTTGCCTAAAGTGGCACAGGGAGTCTGTGGCGGAGTCAGCCATTCCATCCTGATCTCCTGAGTCCCAGACCAGTGACCACAAACAAGGAGAGAACCATCAAATAAGAAAAAAAAAATCTTTTGAGGGAGAAAAGAAAGTCTCGCATTCTATGTATGATTTGCCTCCTTGAATTCTCTCACAGCCTGGCCTCGCAGCAGAAAAGTAGACAATGTCTTACTTATAAAGGATGTAGTACACAAAAGAGAGTCTTAACTACATGTGCCATACAGAGCCCAGTTGTGCCTTCCTTAACCATACTACAAAGCACTCTCTCACATGTACGCCTATTAATCGTAATATTCTCCTGTTGGCTAATTCTCAGGGGTGGGTAGGAGAGAGGCAGGAGGGGGCATGATGGAGCTACGCTCCATTATGCATGATCCTGTGCTGGTGAAAGCCCCATTACAGATTTATTTTAGTGGCAGAATTAGAGCAGGCCCCTGGCTGTTCGAACTCCCAGTCAGCCTGGGTGGTTGAGGATCAGGGAGCCTCATCAGGCTCTTTGTGGCCTCCATTCTCCACTACATCTGAGCCTAGCCCAACCCAGTGGAGTACTGTGGGCAATGTATTTATTGAAGATAATAGGAATCCTCATGTGAGCCCTTGTCAATGTTAGCAATGTGCCCCAGTCAGGCCCACAGAAGAAGTCAAAAACATGGCAGCCTTTTGGAGAATTAACTATTATCTCAGCACTGATGCCAGACATGAAGGAGGAGAAGAGTACCAAGAGAAACAAGATGAAATCAAAGAACAAAGATGAAAACAAAAACTAGTTATGTCAACTGAATTTGGGAGGAGGGGAGTAAAATTCCAGTCCTTTACTGTGATAATTTCATATTTGGGGGTGCCAAATATGGCTGAACTGGTTCCAAAAATCATTGTTCTTCAGAGCTAAACAGATCACTTCCATGCACAGAAAGAACCTCAAACTACTTGTTCATACAGCCATGCAGCTGAATATCTAACTCAAACCCAGGAAAGATCCCTGGTATCCCAGTGTTATAAAGGAGGAAAATTGGCTTAGAACCTCTCTTAGGAATAAGGTGTATGGTGGGTATTTATGCATCTGCTTTATGGATTGTTTATATAATGTGTCATATTAGAAAGCCCTGGGATCTTGCTTTTGACTAAAACCTTGTTTTTTTTATGTAACTATATATCTATTTAAGGTACTTATATGGCCTCTAATGGCAGGCTATCTGAATATCTCACAATCTATAATGTATTTACCTCACGGCACTCCTGTAAGGTACGGCAGAGCCTAATTCCTATTCCACAGAGTGGGAACTGATGCACAGAGAGACTGACTGACTTGCTTAAGGAGACATACAAAGTCTGAGGCAGATCAGGGCATTTTCCTGAGTCCCCTACACATTTTATCTACCTTACTCTTGATATGAAGTGGGCTTGTTCCAAAATCCATTGAAAATCAGGCACACAGAGTACACAGTATGCCCTCACTATTTTGAATCCCTGGGGATCCAAGGCATTCAGTTTAGCCAGGGGTTCATTATGGGGGGAGGGGGCAAAGAGCTCTTCTGGCCTCGTCGTTGTGGCAGAAAGAGGGAGCTCTCTGCACCCCATCGTGACCCTGGGGATGGAAAAGCACTGTTCCCCAGCCATGACCCCAGGCCAGAAGACCTGACAGCCCCAGCTGCAGCTCTAGGGCTAGAGGACCCCTCAGCTCCCCACCATAGCCATCAAAGCTGGAGGTGGGATCCAAGGACCACGTTCACTATAGCCCAAGATCTGCTATTGTGGAGAGTCTACTGTATTTATTTCCTGCGGTGAATTTCTTTACCTTGGGTGGTCCATAACTTCATGTCACTTTATATTGTGCATTATACACCGTGTTCTCTTTTTCCCAGCTAAGCTTTCAAATTATTTAACAAACAACATGTAGATATTAGAATACCCATGACTGATAAATGGTAAGTGACATTAATGCTAACCAGTAATCTATTTTTGAAAATTATCACCAATTCATTTCAAGTCATTTTGTAAGAGTGACACAAAATCCTTTAGGAACTGGGTAAAAATTTCAATCTTTCTAGTTGAGGACTGCCTGAGTAAATTTGTTTGCAGTGGTTATCTTTTCAGCACTGCCATTAATAAAAACAAAACAATAATAAAAAGAAAATGCCACTTTACATACAACAGCAAAGAATGTGGTGTTTTAATGACTTATTACAAGATGAAGGTGATTTGAAAAAGAGACAGCTCCGAGTGGAGAATTTATCCTGGTTATGGATAGAAGGCAGAGTGTGAAGTGTGAAATGCTACATTTTACTAACACAGGTATTCCTGTTATCATTTGCAGTCTGTGGAACCCTCAAGAAATCTGAACAGTCAACCAATTTTTGAACCCCTAAGTCTAGCAAAAAGAAGAACTGAACCTAATAGACTGAATGCAAATAAAGACATTCCAGATTTTTTTTAAAATGGTATTCTAGAGCCCTATCACAAGCATTAGGGGATTTCCCCCCCCCCACAACTCCTATTATCACAAAGTCATTTTTCACAGAACCACAAGAACATTTCTGGGAAAACATGAAAGACTCATTTTGATGTTCAATCATTTGAGATTCATTATCAGAAGTTTTCAAAGTCCATGGCAGAAGGTTTTAAATAGCAACATGAACTCATGCTTAGTGACTTCAGGAGATAATCCAATTTGTTTTTCCAAACAGCAAATAGTAACAGGCCATGGAATATATTTCTTTTGTCAGTGGATGTCACAATTCATCTCATTTATCCACCAGTTATGTTCTGGAGGTAAAAATATAAATATTGACATGCTGGAGCTAGCATAGCTGTAAGTGCCAAGTGGACAAAAGCTAATTGACACTAATAAAAACATCTGCGTCATCTTTGCAGAGTACTGGGAGTGAATGTACAAAAATAAAACAACCTCCCCTCCCAGTCTCCTGGATCTACACTCAAGAAGAAAGCATTCCCCTTCCAGCAGTGCATGTCCAAGGAGTCTCAGCAGGCAATAAACTCTCCCTGTAACTCAGGGCTAATCAGACACACTAAAACTTTTAAAATCCAGTGTTAGCAGTGTGATCAGTTTTAAAAGCCTGCTGGGAAGCTTGGGAAGCAACACCACCGTTTCGTCACATCTGCCAGATTTGACTTCTAAAGTGAATTAAAATTGATAAAAATATTTCTGGCAAGTTTAGGCACTGGATCATGAAAAGTTCCTGTCACACCCCTAACCATGGTGCTCTTTTCTCTCATTCAAAATGAGCTCTATAAATTCTCTTGGTTTGCCTTGTACAGATACTCTATTAAAGAGAGTTGGGTGTGCTCATTAGGATCAAAGATAAAGATTTATCTAAGCACTGGCAAATTTTGTAAACTAGACACAACTAGAGACAGACCCTTCATCTGAACCATCTCAACCTATGGGAAGTTCTTACAGTGGGACCAGGATCTGAACTACCTTTTGGTTTTGTAAAACAAAAAACCACCAACAAAATTTGAAAACTTCAAACCATCCCAAGTTCTGCACATCTATGGACACAGGTAGATAGAAGGAGGCTGCAAATTGAGAAAGGAAGATTTTCAATGATTTATTCACTTTTTTAAAAATAATTTTAAAAATAAGTTCCTGTGAAAACTGGGTGCAAAGTTCTACAATATCAGACTAGTAATGTTTAATAACCTCTTTGCACTGGTGTAGATGACTACCTAAGGTGTAAGGCGGTGAAGAATCAGATCCTTAAAGTTTGGTACTGTTTCCACACTATGTATTTCTTTATCTCTCTTTCAATCTAGTCCTCTCACCTTTTCATTTGTGTGTGTGTGTGTTGATGATGGTTCACGTAAGGATTTCAAAGCATTTCATAGTTCAGACTAGGTCTAGTACAGAGAAATGTTTCATCTTAGAAGCTTTGATCACAAAAACATATGATGCTTCAGATGAAACACTGCTAGCGGATAAATAACTAGAATAACTTGAATGTTGTAGACACTACAGCAGATTTTGTAGTTTCCTTACCTTTTATTTTTTTCTTCCTTCAATTTAGAAATACAAGTTGTTTGGGGGTAGTTTTGACTTTTTGACTGTATGGCTTTAAATGAAGCTCTGTGATGGCCCTAAAAACTGCAGAGCCGAAGTCATCATGGTACGTATGTGCAACTAGTTGCCTGGAATTGGAAGAACTAGGATCTAACTTATTGCCAGGCAAGCTACGGTGAAGGGGTCAGGCTGCATAATTGAGATAGCATGAGCAGGGAATTGTAAGATCCTCACTCAGTCTGATAGAGTTCAGTGATGGAAGAATTTGAAGCAAGTTTGGAGAGTGTACTAGTCCTCAGCAGATGAGGGTCTGTAGCAGCTCATCCTTTTCTCTCCAAAACTCCCTGGTTCAATCTCTGGTGTGTCACCCAAGGTGGTTGCCATTATGCTTGCAATTTAAGGGAAAAGCAGCTTTCTTTTTAAGGTAAAATGGGAATTAAAGCAACCAGAAATCAGCTAAAACTAGTCAGCAAGGGAGCTACCGTCTCCATCTGGTCTGAGGTAGATGATGCAAAGGTACCTTGTCACCACAGATATGAGTATGGGCTTTGGGAGAATAAAGAGCTGTATTCCATTTAACAGCTGTGCATATGACATGGAACATACTCCACTCTATTTTGGTGGTGTTGTTAGGATGTTTGCTGTTCAAATGGTATTTACTACAGAAGGCCACGCTACTGGGAAGAGTATGTATCAGCTCTGTAGTTGGTCAAAAACTGGGGAAAATGTTTCAAAACAATGAACATTTTTCCTGTTTATTTGTTTGTTCTAGTTTGCAAACGTCATCAACATTTCAAATTTTGAAAAATGTCAAACAGCTCTATCCAAAGGCAAGGCAGGCAGAAAGCTTAGTGACAAAGGAGCAAGAGACATCATGGCTATATTCCTGATCTTATTGCAACCCAGGGTGGAATGTCAATGGACATCAGCTTGGATCCTTTATTCATATTAAATCTTACAATCCTCTCTCTGAAAGCTCCTCTAGAGCTCTCTGTCTCAGGAGGCTTTGTGGTCGGGAGGACAAGCGTTCTGACAAAAATCACCTGCCTCCCTTTGATTGATATAGAGGCACCAACCTAGTCTTCCCCTGTCTCTGAACAGCTTTAACAGGGCAGATGATGCCTCTGTAGGCCCTTCCAATGCTGATTAATTTAAAATCACCTCATTGTAGCAGAAGAGTCGATTACTCCCCTTGTGGGCTAGACAGATACTGTACTATGGCAGTTTACACACACACACATACATACTCTCTGGGAGTCAAATTCCATTGTTTATGGATTGCAAACACAATTTTCCAGCCCTATGATGACTCACGACTCTCCTTACCATTGCTTTTTCCATTTTTCAGTCAGCATCAGAGAGGTGTGAGTTCTGGGGCATCTCCCCTTAACCTTGCTGGTAATTCAGTTACTGTAAATCCAGTGCAAGTTCTTGAGTGCCCTAAGACTTCATTAGTCTTTTCCCTGATTTTTGTTTAATTTTCAGTCACTCTCTTATAGACTCATAGACTCATAGGTCAGAAGGGACCAATATGAT
>ML675614.1:20830371-20847338 GCA_007922155.1 Mesoclemmys tuberculata | reverse complement strand
TCTGATAAGTACCTCCATTGACTGCAGGTAAGATGCTGACTTCAGTGAGAATTGGGACATTATAAATGAATCATTCAGATTCAAGCTTGCCAACTATGGAGCTCGAATCAGGGGGCATGTCCCATTCAACCCTTTCTCACACAGGCAGACTCAGTCACATTAGGCAAGCAGTTGACTTCAATGGGAATACTCATGTGAATAAGGATTGCAGGAACAGTCTTTTTGTTATCAATTTATACCCCAGTCCCACAAACAGATATCCTAGACTGGACTCTTACACATACAGGAAGTTTCACATGTATATTTGTTTTCAGGATCAGATTCTAAAGTCTGAGAAACTCTTTCAGAATTGTACCCTATAGAAATTAATTTCACTGGCATTCATACTGAACAGTAATATTTATGGCTCAAACGATTTACAAACATTATATTAGGAATCTTGACAACAACCCTTTGAAGTGGTTAGACTCATAGACTTTAAGGTCAGAAGGGACCATTGTGATCATTTGGTCTGACCTCCTGTACATTGCAGGCCACAGAACCTCACCCATCCACCTCTAACCTCCCACGGGGTTACTGAAGTCCTCAGATCATAGTTTAAAGACTTCAAAGGTACAGATAAGTCACCATTTACACAAGTTTAAACCTGCAGTAGAAGGCAAAAAGCCCTCAGTGAGTAGGCTTTATGGTTGACATTGCACTCAATTCCTCCATTTTTGCACTGTACGAATTGGGCTGCACTGTAAGAACTGAGAGTCATCATGACTCAGAGAAATGTACAAGCTCTTCTTAATATCTTGCTTGACTGAAAAGTTAGATAAAAATGCTTTGATGGTCTATAGAGGACAGTGCACTTTCTTGTCTAATAACAAACCTACTTTGCATTTTGAAGTTGTAAACTTTTAAAAATACAACTGAAGTAGTAAAATATGCTTCAGAGATTTTTCAATCAAGTTCACACCTTCTTACTACTTAGGAGCTTTATTTAATGACATTTAGCATCAGATCATTATTTCTACAATTGCAAAAAGTTGCCACCTGCAATGGTCTATCTAGATAGAAGTATTGTGGTCAATTTAACTTCATGATGTCATGGAATCTAGTTAGCATAATTATTTCTGGCATATTTGACATTCCATTCTTCTTTCAAATGATAGGTTTGTTTATTTCTTTTTTTAAAATAGCTCTTTGGAAACAAATCACCTGCCAGTTTTGTTCTTAGAACACTTCATGGTTCCAAAATCATCATGAGTGCCTCCCCTCTAATTTTTGGTGTAAGTATTATGTTCTCCTGTGTCTGTTATTCCATTTATACAAGTGGAATCTCTGCAAGGTTCCACTCATGACGTTCCTCCGGTATTCTTCCCTCTGGGACATGGGCAGCATTTCAGTGTATGCCCCCAAAGGAAGAAGCTCCAGGTTCTACAGTACTGGTTAGAGTCCTGCTGCTAAGAACTTCCCCAACTGTTATTGTGTTTATCAGAGCGTAGGGTACAATACTGCTGCTTTTGTGTGCGTGAGGAATGGGGGAGAAGAAGTTATTACATGACTTGGAGGAAAAAGCCACGCAGGTTATTGCGGATTCAATCTTCCATATCCTGGGAGGCTTTGCTTAGCAGATCTGGGGTGGGAGAGAATCTAGCCAAGCCCTGCTAGTCCTCAAAAATCTGTGCAACTGGAACTCCTTTCACCCACAGCAGAGAGGCTTCGGCAAGGTCAGGGGAAAGATGAAGCATACCTACTCCCACATCACCATAGCTCTGAATGAGCTGCAGACATAGGCTTCCATCCACTCACAGGGGCAGAAGGGAGCATTTGACCCATGATTTGAAAAAGAAGGGTTTTAAAGTTGCTAGACCTGATCTTCTATAGTGTTTGGTGAGTTCTAGGTTGTCCTTGATCTGAGAAAGACATACATTTTTCAGAAATTTCCTTAAGAAAAAGTTTGGTTAACCACTTGTGCTAAATCCCTCCTAATCCCAGAGCTGTGCATTGAAAAAGCCATCTGGCATTTTCATTATAATTGCATAATGGCAACAAAATCCATCATTCCTTTTTACGTTTCCCGTGTTACAATTAAAGGAATGGAGCCATCACACATACCATTTGGTCCAAAATCCATAGGAAGAAATGAAAGGAATGGAAGTAAATCAATA
This sequence comes from Mesoclemmys tuberculata, assembly GCA_007922155.1. NCBI lineage: Eukaryota > Metazoa > Chordata > Testudines > Chelidae > Mesoclemmys > Mesoclemmys tuberculata. The sequence continues at coordinate 20,845,182 of ML675614.1, read as the reverse complement.
TCCATGAGGGGATTTAACTATGTTTTACTGCATGTTTTACAAATGATAATAATATCATTATTATTATTGTTTTTGCTAAAGTCGAGGCTTGTGATGGGGTGCACTCCCTACACCAACCATGAGAAGGTTGAATTAGGTCAGGCAGGCCCACCTGGCCAATTAAGCAGCAAATGGGAGAGATTTAGGTTATGAGGAGGCCACTAATTGGAAGCAAAGCTCACCTGTGCAGAAATAGGCAGGACTTACACAAAGCCAAGAGTTTGGCAACAGAGAAGGACTGCAGGGAGGTAGTCTACAGTCACTCCCTGGGAGGAGTGAAGGCTATTTGGGGCTATAGAGGCAAGTAGCCTACAGTTACTCCCTAGAAGGAGGTAGATCTGGGACTGGCAAACCCACAGAGAGAAAGAGGGGAGCCAGAAGGTTAGGACAGGTTCAGAGAAAAGGCAGTGAAATCCAAAATGGAACAGACCTTGACTGCTGACTTGGGGATTCCTGAGCTAGAACCCAGAGTAGAGGGCAGGCTCAAGTTGCCTTACCAGCAACTGGGGAAGTGGCATCTTAGGGGCAGTGAAGGGGAAGACTGCCTGAAACTGCTGGTAAGGAAGGACTTTGATACCTCAGAAAGGGAAACATGCATAGCGACCTGGCCAGAAGGCCAAGTTACAAAGAGGGAGCACGCTGAGTCACAGAGAAAGAGAGGGAGAGAGAGAAAGCGCAGCCATAGGGTGTGCAGCGAGCAGCAGAAGGGGGCCTCAGACCTGTAAAGAGTCAGGGGGAGGCACCACCTGCGGTGAATGGATCCCCTGCCAAGGCCCCAACCAGGAATGGGGCACCATTGTACTGTACAAACACAGAGTCAGAGACAGCCAGTCCCTGCGCTGAAGAGATTACAATCAAATACACAAGACAGATGAAAGGTGGGACGGGAAATGACTTACACAAGTCACACAGCAGATCACTAGCCCACCTAGGAAGCCCTATTCACTGGAACATACTATCCCTCCATATGTCCATCATGCAATATTTCCTGAAATGTATAATGGCAAAAATAACAACCATTCTAATGGCATTTTATTGGCTTTCTTTTAGGGTACTGTCGTTCACTACTCTGTCAACAACTGCTATCAGGTCTGACAAAATCAGTACACCTAATGCACTGCTGTCACAGTATTTGTCTATAAAAGAGTGTCTTGTAAGGTACCAAATGAAAGCTGGTAACACACTGGTCATTAATATCATTATGAAATGTAGGTATTAATCCTGTCTGAAGAATTATGGATAATTACTGCTATTATACTTTAAAATCTACAGCCAAACAAAGGGAGAAACAGGTTTTCTTCCACAGAGGTGGGGGGAAGGAAATTATCTTCCTGACTCTAATGTAAATTAAGCATTGAGATATCAACATAAAGGAGCTCCATTTGCATGTAAGTCAACAGGAAAAGCCCAATTGATCTAGGGATGTAAAATTAGCATGAGAAAGCAATTGTTTTTATATTAACATTATTCGCTTTCTGAGTTAGTCCTGATTGCTAAAATAGAACTGCAACAAGCCAGCCACATTTCCATTGAGCACATTTTCATTGTTCAAAAAGAACCCTAAGTTTGCTGAAACGTCTTCCACGTCAGCAGCTGAATTTACAGTCAGTTACAGGAAAACCACCGAGTGTTTTGCCACATTGGAAACACGATCTTCACAGTCATCAAAAAGTAAATGGGACCCTCATTATCTCCAAATACATCTTGATCAATGCCTAAATACATTGGCCATTCCATGTTGCATTCATCAAACAGCTTTAATTGCTGTTTCACAGTTTCATAAGCTGTACAAGCAGCACCTATTTGTTTAGGAACCAGTGCACGAACAGCATGGAGAAAATCAATTGCTCATTGTTTATTTTTTAGGCTGTACTGTCTCCATTTATCAGCAGTGCTTTGATCAGCTGCAAATCCATTTGCCTTATCAGCTGCTGATGCAAGATGCTCTGGCCATGATATTAAATCCAGGACAATGTTGTACGCTTTGTACATTTGTGCATAGTGTTTTGCGGACTGTAAAATGTCCACTACTGTCCCCAAGCAGCTGCAGTTCTCTGCAATATATTTCAGATCAGCATGCATGTCTTTCACTGTTAACAGGTCAGCCAATTCCCGCAGAACAGATGTATACCCTTGTTCTGTTTGTTCATGCTCCACGAACCCATAGAATAGAGTAGAACTGGTAGTACCATACTGTCGCAATTGAACCATGTATTCCACCTGGTCACAAATGGTTTGGGTGGAAGTGTTGGCAAATCAACACTCTGTTCATTCAAGTATCTCAAGAACTGTGCATGACTAGCTGAAACTTTCACTAAAAAGGGACTTCATCAAAGTGACAAAGCACTTCCTTAAAGGTATCTCGCCAAGTATTTTCTGCCAGAGCAACTATATGTGCCTAGCAATAAATATGTACACAGTTTGACCACAGAATGAAAGCACATCATTCCAAGCCTTTGCCGTGTAGCTCACACTGTCTGTTACAAATGCTAATATTCCATCGAGTGGGATGCTGAATTCCACCAAACAAGAAATCAAGGCTTGGAAACAGTGGCATGAATAACTTTTCCGAGGTACACTGTCTTTACAAACTATGGTGCGGTAATGTAAGCATGCTTAGGAGGATCTACCTTGAGCACCTGAAATAAAACGTTAAAAACTGGTCTATTGTGGATGTCAATTGTTTCACTGGCGATCACGGCACTGGAGTTTCCTTTCAGGTCATTGAGAATGCTCTGTTTTTCTTCTTCAAAAAGAATTGGTAAGTAATGGGAATATAATTGATCTGACTTGGGAATAGCATCCCTCTCTTAAAGTGCTTGCTCAGAACCTCTCTGACAACAGGTAAAATCCATTTTATGCAGAGGAATGTCTGCTTTTACACCTCTTCAAACAATATCTGAAGTGACAGTTTCATGCTACTCTTTGGCAGTTGTAAAACACTGGAATGATCCAATCACAGTGCATTGTTTCTTTACTGTTGTCAATTGCCCTGCTGTTTCAGCCTCTTGTTTAGCGCTTTCCATATGTTCTACAATTGTGTGCCTTCGAACATAATATACAGCATTCAGTGCAGAACAGCACATTACCATCGATGTGAAATTTGTCCTTGCCAATCTCAGTGACATGGTCTTTAAGGGTGATTTTTAAAGTTTCCGGCATCTTTTCGTAAACTTTAATTACTCATGTCTGGGGACGAAAGTGAAATGTGAGGTTCATCAAAACAATAACCTCTGTATACCACAGAGTAACATCTATACACCAGAAGCAGTTTTTTGGAATATGTTTAGCTATGTAAATTTAAAACGCATTCAGAAATCAACCATTTGAGAGGGAGGTGGCACACATTGGAGAAGTGACTATGATGGGATGTATTCCCCACTGGTCCTGAGAGGGTAAATTAGGGTAGGAAGGTCCAATTAACCAATTAAGTGACAAGTAGGGGAGAGATGTAGGCTATATGGAGGCCACTAATTAGACGCAGGCTCAGCTGGGCAGGAGCAGTTGGGTCCGGTATAAAACAGCAGGAGGAGGCAGCAGTTACTGCCTAACAGGAAGGAGTTAGGGGTTGGTGTGCACAGAGAGGTGGAAGCTGGTTATGTAGGAAGAAACCCAAGGAAATAGCAGCAAAGGCTAAGCCAGTCCAGTCCTTGGCTGCATGTTATACACTGGAACCCAGTGTAGAGGGTGGGCCGGGGTTCCCCTAACAGCCACTGGGTCCTGGCATAGGGAATTGGAGACATCAGTCAGACAGCTGGTCCAGAAGGACTGCAATTTCTCTGGAAGGGAAGGAACTTTGTGACCTGACTGGAGGGCCAAGCCACAGACTGGAAGCTGCCACTCAGAACAAAAGAGGCTGCAGACTATTAGAAGAAGACGGGTGGAGAAACCTCTGAGGAGGGCGCAGAGCTAATCCCCAGGGGAGGCACTACGAGCGGTGAGGGAACCCCACCACAGTGACACTGGTGCTTTCAGTAAAGTTTTGTTAAATAGTTAATTTTTTATTTTTTCACAAAATGTAACAACTAGATTCTCTGTCAAAATGCAAATTTCACATTTTTCCTCAGCAAATGGATTTCTAGGATGCCCGGAGATCACTATATTTGATCAGTTGTATGTGATTCCTTAGGCCTCAGTCCTACAACCAGACCTCTCATGTGAGTAAAGTTACACACCACCATACAAGCTTGCAGGATCAAGGCCTTACTGCATAACCGAGGACAAAGGCTGCATTCTCTACAGCAGCCAGATATCACGACCAGAGCATGGGCCGCAGAGCGGTCAGAGGCCAGAAGCAGCACTGAAGGTAGAAGTTGGGGTCAGGCACCAGGATTCAGATCCATCACCACAGCTGACAGTCAGAGGCCACCATGTTGCACAGACACTTCCTGTAACTCTACCTAGGTTTAAATAGGCAGCTGGATCAACCAAGGGCCATGAGGGAAGCTGGCAGTACAGCCTTCTGAGGTGATACTTCTTGTGGTGTTGCTCTCCACAGAATCAGTGATAATGCGTACATCCCCCACAGTCGCTGGGTAGCAGAATTGAGATGCTGGCCATCCTGCACCCTGCTGACCTGAATTCTGGTCCCTGCAGAACCTCAGACCAGAGTAACAATGGTTGGAGGTACAAATAAGAAAATACACTCACCTATAAATTATTCAGTATTTTCACCATTCTTGTTAGAAGCATTTAATGTGAAAATTCTGTTTTCCAGCAGCAGATAGATAGTTTTGTTTTTTCACATTAAAAAAAAATGGCTTGTTCTGCCTCATCACTGACATATGTGCCCATTCTCCCTCTATTCCTTTTCAAAAGGCATTAATTCTTTTCAAATGCAATGTGTGTGCTTGATTCTGTAGTTCTTTTGCTCCCAGGAAATATAATGACTGAGCCAGAAGTTGGCTGCATTTGTAGAAAGAGAAGCAAGAAAGGAGCACACACAAAGGACTGCATGTATTTTATGTGTAACAATTTTTCCTCTGTGCCATAATGGTCTTTGTTTGCTGAAAACACAGCAAAACTGTGGCATGTGATTTTATTAAAGAATTACTTTTAAAGGTCACTCTCCCTGTCTTTTCAGTCATTGGACTCTCTGCTGAGACTGTCATTAAGTATGCTAAACTAGTTCCAGTTTCTGCTGGTGGTTTTGCTGATGGGGAAATCTGTCCACTAGAAACTGAAGAGATATTGCTAAGGCATTTCCCAAAGGCTAGCAAACAAACCAACATTAGACAGCAAAGAAAGCATTTTTTTTTAATGTTATCTCCCTGTGTTGGCACAAACAAGCCAGCAGTTTGCAGAAAGTCACTTGTTTTTCTCCACATCTCTAAAGCTACTTCATCCAATTCTTTCATCCAACTTCCATTAGCAATACTAATAAATCAGTTTTGAAAAAATCTCATGATAATGAAATTAGTAAAAAAAATGCATTTACAATCAGCATTCAAAGAAAATCGACAATTTAAGATTCCATCCCACCATATGGAAAGCAAGAAATATGCTCATAAACCCCAAACCGAAAAATAACCAATCAGACAAAAATCCACAGGAAAACCCTCCCTTGCTACTGCAAATTAAAAGGATCAAGGATCATGAAATCCATCCTATTATGCAGAAGGATGTGTCCCACCAAAGATTTGTCTAACCCTGTAATCAAATAATCATATTTTCTCATTCTTACTTTTTGAAATTCCATTGCACATGCAAACTGTTATGAAACTACAAAATGAAGGGCAAATTTTGCACTCTGTTACCGCCATGTAGCTCTTTTGCTTTCAATTTGAGCAAACTGCAGCCCTTTGTAGATATGCACAGCCTTACTGATCGCTTTTGGAACAGTATGTGTGTATATATAGAAGAGTACCATTTAATAGGTATACTATTACAAATGTTATAGTTAATGCTGTTTTTACCTATTGGGGTACAAATTGTGTTGAGAGCAGTGTGGCTTAGGGAGGGATTGTACCTTAGGGAGAAACAAGACTTCCTTAGGGAAGTGGTAAATTATGCATGAGTTTTCCAAACAATTTCACACCATCAAATTTTTTTTATACCCACAAGTATATATTTTTATACGGAAGTTCTGCAGTTTTCTTTTTACTTTCAGATTCCATTTAGAATAAATATGGGGGGGGGGAAGCCATAAAAGAAAGAAAAACCAATCCATTGAAATGAAGGGAAAAAACCTATTTTGATCAAAGATTTTTGGATCACCTCTTTCTGCTACTTCTCAATTCTCATTTTGTTTCTCCTGCTGATAAGGTCATTGGAAGTATGAATTGAAACAGGAGAGCTAAAAACACTGGCTAAATAAACTGGGTTCTGTCACTACCAGCACACTGAAATTTTAGTGATGTGGCTTATCTCATGACTGAACTCTCAAAAGCTTAAAATTCCACTGCAGCTAAATTACTGTTTAACCACTCATAAATCAATGGAGGGCTTTTAACACAAGTATTATAGAGACAGGATGCTTCCAGCAAAATAGAAGAAAATACACTCTAGCTTCTCATGTCTCTGCATTGTGAGGGAACAGTTTAGGGAAACATCTTGGGCAGAAGTTACACAAAACGAATGAAAATGACCATTGGGAGAACTCAGGAGAACCCAATGGACAAGAAAGCTCACCTCAGTATGAAAGGAAACCAACAGGCTCATGAGCTTAATTAAAGAGCCAAGAATTTGAAAATAAAAATAAAATACTAATAGATCTGGAAGTCCAATTCCCATTAATTTTCATGGGAAACAGACCTACAAATCCCTTCAGTAGCTTTGAAAAACTCAGCCTTATAATATAATTACTTCCTTTTCAAGATGATATGCGGGGCCAGACTTTGTTTATCCCTATGAGAGATTACATGGTGATTCCTTTCTCCCCACCTCTTAGGCAGCCTGCCCTTGGGTAAATCACTCCAACTCCCTGAGCCCATTTCACCTCACTCGTTTGTGTGTCTTCTCTGTATAAACCAAACTCTGCAGAGCAGGGACTGTCACTTGCTGTGTATTTGTACAGGGCTAAGCACAATGGGGCCCTGATTTCAGTGGGGGCTTCTGGGTGCCATCACAATATAAATAATAATGATGAGGCTCCCCTCAAATCTCCATGCTTTTTCCTGGGGAGACCAACGAGGTGGTGGCTTACCAGCACTTATTTGTCTTAAAACAAGGCCCTGGCCTATGGGATGCCCCAGGATTCTGCACCAACCCACACACTCTTCAAAGTGTGTTTTTAACCAGTTTCAGATATCTTGCAGCGGTAGAGGGTGATACACTTCTCTAGGCCTCCTTTTTACGTACCAATTATGGGCTATCAGACTGCCTAGCCAGCATTTTTATTAGGATAGAGAGCTGGCAAAAACTCACCCTAGAGGGGACATGGGTGGATGTCTCTGGGCAAAGCCCAGTGTTCTGAGAAGCTCATTTGATGGTCTGAAAATCCATTACTCAGCGGTTATAGTTATCACTGGCCAGACAGATGTAAATTTAGGGGGTCAACCTTTGACAGAAGCTGCAACATTTGAAGTACTTCTATGGCCTAATGTATTTAGCCTCACAACACCCTATGAGGAAGGGCAGTGTTGTTATCCTCGTTTTTACAGACGCTGAACTGAGGCACAGCGAGGGTCAGTGACTTGCCCAAGGTCACATGGGAATTTTGCACTGTAGCAAAGAATTGTACCAAGCTCTCCCAAGTCCTAAGCTAGTGCCCTAACCACTGGAATGTAGTTCCCTTCCTCCCCTCCCCTGAGCAAAATATGGCTGCTTACTTGCTCCATAAAAAGGAGTGAGGCTGTCAGTTACACCATTCTGCATTGGATAGATTGTGTTAGGTCAGTTTATAAAACCCTTCACACAGCAGTTTAGACTAAGTACCTTATCAATCATTTCTTTATGTTTTATACACAGATAAAGCAGTAGGAATAAATAATAAAAGAAATCTTGAGACAGGCATTCTTAGGGGACCCACATGTAGTTTATTTTTTCTGTGATCAACTAAAATGGAGGGATATAGGCATGCTATTGCTGCTGGAGCACTCTTTCTTTTGTTGCTCCAGTCGGTCTGTAGGATGTGTTTCTATCAAGAAAAACAATGGACCCGACTGTCCACTGCATCACTCCATTTATGATTTTGAACCACTTTTAAAAATATATGATCAATATTGCTTGTTCTGTCATCAAGTGTCTAAAGCTAAGGTCCTCACCCTGCCACTTACAACCATTTGAATTGTGTCTCAAAATGTATGTCATCCAAATTAATACTCTGAACATTACATATCACCCACTTTGTATAGAAGTGCTACTTTTCTAGCTTGGTAGCATTTTACCAGTAGGGTTAAACGAGGGTAAAACAGGTGTAACCCAGTGATGAATCACACCCAGCAGCACTGTGTCAGTTGAAGGGAAATCAGAGCTATTTGTACACTAGAAGGTTTTGCTCATTTATGCTCCTTCTCTGTTAATAAACAAAACAGTGCAAAAAAAAAAACCGAAAAGAAAAAACAAAAACAAAAAAAGACCTCCTCATCACTCTAGTTCAGGGATGACAAGACCAAAGAATAAAAATAAAAAGCAGATAGTCCCATTTACTTCAAATAATTTAATTGATTACTCAAGTGCTTAACCTAAACACGCATGTGAGTGCTTTGCTGGATCAGGGCCTTAGCTTGTGGAGTAGATGCATAGACTACTTCCAAAAATGATCTGTATCACATACAGTCCTGTTTCTTCACAGGCTTGCCATTATGCTGGCAGCCCAGATACCAGCTCATGCCAAGGCCCTTAGGCCTCAATAAACACTGACAAATGCACAGCTGAAACCAGTCTGGCTCACCTGTGCGTCAGCATAGATGTTAAGTTTATATGTGCTTTCTGCCAGTTGGAGTTGGAGTTGAAGCAACAAGGGCCAAGTTCAATATCTAGGGGTTTCTTTTCAACAGTACAACACAGAACTGTCTTGAGACCTCACCCAGTGACATGGGATAATTACACATCACCCCCTGGGCACTTCCTCTCTCATAAACACAGAGATTGAGTGGGGAAAAGAAACTTTTAATAAAAGGGGAAAAGTAACCCAGCATTAACTTGGGAAAATGCCCAGGCAGGATTCACAAATATAAAGCCATGAGCAAAACACCCACCCCCGAGTACATGGGCAAGTTGCCTCAGTTTCTTAAGTCCAGCAACCAGAAGTTCCTTGAATGTGCCCCTCCCCACACAGCATCCCAATAATTCCCAGGTGTTGTCTTTATCCAGACCTAGAGTTCAGAGGTGCAGCTGCAGAGTTCACCTCAGACCTTGGTTGGGAAGATGGTGGGAAAGAAGACCCTTTGCTCACTCCCGGCTCCGCTGGTTGCCTTGCCAGCCATCACCAATGCACATCAGCACCTTCTGCTGTCACCTGCTTCTCTACTATGCCCTCTCCTGGTCAGTCCCTTGAGGTTCCTCCCAAGTCATTGTGATTGTCAGGTCTCGTGGATTTTCAGCTCTTAGTGAGGAATTTGATTGTTGAAGCAGGCTGGGCAGAAAACACTGTCCTACAACACCTGATTTCAGCTCTAGCGGTCACTTAACAGAGCCTTAATTAGCTCTATCTTTGAACAGTAGGGAGAGGCCAGTTAAACCATGCATAGGACTCTTAGGCAGAGTTACACCTGTCCCCAGCCCCTCTACCTTTTGCAGGGGTCTGTATTCAAGCCCCCTGCTTAATAAGTTCAGTTCAGATGAGGATGACTCCCTCAATCAGGACAGATTAAGCATAGTTCTGCTGCCTTTTGCTCATACAACAACATTTAGTTACCCTTGCATTTAACACTAAAGTGATTTGTAACCCAACACCAGCCAAAGTGATCATTTGGACAAAGAAGTCAGGTGGGTGTGTTCATGCAAATACAGTCTTGTCCTGAAGCCTGTTTTCCTCCCCCCAGTCATCTCAGCAGGAGAGAGCTCATTTAGACCCAGCTTACATCTATAAGAGTGTGTTTAGACTTGATTCAATGCTTGTAGATTGCTGCATATATTGATCTCACTTATAACATGTGTAACCCATGGTAAAAAGTTATAGTGTGTTTGCATTGTAAACCTCTGTAATTGTGTAGCTCACCAAACAGGAAAGAAGTATAACTTAATGTTAAGTGCTCATCCCACACACAAAAAGAACCATTGAAACCAAATGAGGCATTGTCAAAGACTTTGTCAATTGTCTCCCACACACACACACACCCATGAAGAAGAGACAGGTGCCAACACCTGTCCCATCAATTTGAACTCTGGGGAAAAGAAATAAAAATCCTTGACCAGAAGGAACTTTATCACAATGCTGCTTGGAATTCAGAGAGGGCAATATTTCTAAGCATAAGCAAGGGATCCCCAAGCTGCTTAGTTCAGATTAGGCCTAAAAGACATATAGTACATATGTTACTGTAACTCATGTGTGTGTATGTTTAGCTGCTTTAGTCTTGTAAACAACTCATTTTTGTCTTAGTTAATAAATCTTTAGTTATAGAATTGGCTACAAGCATTGTCTTTGGTTTGAACTCTGAGGAACAAGTGATCTGGGGTAAGTGACTGGTCCTTTGAGACTAGAAGTAACCAGAATATTGTTGTGATTTTTGGTGTAAGGGACCATCTAGCACAAAGACAAGCTTGCTTAAAAGGCAAAATAGACCGATGTACCCAAGAAGACTGTCAGTGACTTCATGTTAAGGCTGTTCAAGTGCTTGAGGAGTACACACTTGATAGTTAGACGGTAAAATCTAAGTATGGAACCCACAACCATTTTGGGGTTTGTGTCCTGTTTCTTAACAGTCTGCCCTGAGGTTGGCTCTCACAGTCACAAGCCACTCCAGACAGCTTGACAGATGCATAGACTACTTAAAAAATAATCTGTATCACATATACTCCTGTTTCTTTCCACCTTGGGTAGCTGTGTGGGTACAAACTGGGTGTAATATGTTACTAAATCAGAATTGCAACATTTTATGCTTACTTGGCAGAAGTGTAAATGACTACACGAGGTGCAAGCCAGAAAAGAATCTATGTGCCTCTGCTGATAAATCTCCAGGAATTTAGACCAACTGTTTTCTTTGCTTGGGGACAGCTGACAAGATATTACATTTGGGTGTCCAATGCATCATTTTGATATTTTTTTTCTTGCCTTGTTCCTATGGTCTTATCGCATTTACACCTCTTTCTTTTTCATCATATGGCACTGGTCCTTGGTGCTGATGCAACTATTAGCCCAACCAATCATGTCCACCATATTAGATTGGATGAAAAAATATCTGAGACATAATCCAAATGTTTTCATGGTGAGTACATAACTGATGATAGAGAAGTAGAGACATTTGAAAATACAGAAACAACTTGAAGATCCCTGGCTTAGAAATATTGCCCTCACAAACTCAAAACAGCATAGTGATACAGATTGGAGATTATAAACCTGTGGTTATATATATTTATACCCATGGATATGCCTAGCAATGACCACCTTTCACATATGGCTAACTCACAGTTAACCATATGTAAGTACCATCACATTTATTGCTTGTTATACATAACTTTCATCCAGTATGAGAATTATGCATAAGACATTTTCGCCTTCCTCCACAGCGTGGGGCATGGGTCGCTTGCTGATCGATTCCCTGCAGCTTGAGGTCTTCAAATCTCACTTTTGAGGATTTCAATAACTCAGTCATGGGTTCGGGGTTGTTATATATGTGTATGGGTAGGGTTTTGTGGCCTGCCTTGTGCAGGAGGTCAGACTAGATGATCATATTGGTCTCTTCTGACCTATGAGTCTATGAGTCTATATTACAGTAATTTCAACTATTTTTCCATAGAGCTGTCAGAATGGCCAACACTTGATCCTGAGCATTTTAATTATGTCTTGATTAGGTTTCAAACATACAAAAATCTTTCTTAAAATATTATTAAGATAATGTAGTTATAAAACACTCTCAAGTCTCATTTTTCCTCAGTGTATTAAATACTCCGTTTCTCATCCTTGGCTGGTTAATGATGCCTACAACCTAAGGAAACACATCTTTAAGTAAAAGGCTAGATTTGTAGGATATTGTAACAAATTCATGTGCTGCAAATAACAGATGCAATTACTAAATAAATCATATACACACGCTGAATTGGGACTCTAAGCCTTGTTTTCTGTTCTCTAAACTTCAGTCTTTACCAATGGAAGACTCCTTAACTCCTGGAATCATAGAAGAGCAGGGTCAGAAGGGACCTCAGGAAGTCATCTAGTCCAACTCCCTGCTCAAAGCAGGACCAACCCCGAATAAATCATCCCAGCCAGGACTTTGCCAAGTCCCACTTTAAAAATCTCTAAGGATGGAGATTCCACATCTCCCTAGGTAACCCATTCTAGTGTTTCACTATCCTCTTAGTGAAAATTTTTTTCCTAATATCCAACCTAGACCTCCCCCACTGCAACTTGAGACCATTGCTCCTTGTTCTGTCATCTATTACCCCTGAAAACAGCTTAGTTTCATCCTCCCTGCACCCCTCTTTCAGGTAGTTAAAGGCTGCTATCAAATTCCCCCTCATTCTTCTCTTCTGCAGACTAAACAAGCCTAGTTCCCAGTGTCTCTCCTCATAAGTCATGTGCTTGAGCCTCCTAATCATTTTTTGTTGCTCTCCGCTGGACTTTTTCCAATTTGTGCACATCCTTTCTGTAGTGGGGGGCCCAAAACTAGACACAATACTCCAAATGAGGCCTCACCAGTGCTGAATGGAGGAGAATAACAACTCATCCTAGTAATAGTGCCCATGCCCTCTGAGCCAAGTGTTAGAAGGGAGCATCACTCATTCAGATTCCCAAAGCCACTGTATTTTATTAGGAACCAATATTTTCCAGAAAAGGAAAAGAGGACCTAAGGGGCAGGGTAGACAAGGAAAGAAAGAGGTTTTCAAGATAGCTCTGTGTTCTTTCTGCATAGTTTCTTTTCACTTTGTATTCAGCAAAAGTAGAATAAACTTACTCCTTGTTCAACTACTGTAGAAAAAACTGAATAAACATGACCCATCTATGAAGGCGGGGGGGGAAGGGGGAGAGGAGCGTGATGCCTTCTTGACCCAATTTTAAATTATTCTTTCAGTATGATTTTTGTGGGCTCTCCAGATCCTGCTTTAAGATGTTCACATCAAGAGAAGATGAGATATGTTTGCCATACAAGTCAGTAAAAGGGGGAAATTCATTAGGTTTCATTTAAGATATGATATTTTGCAAAGCCGTGAGTCATGTATGGATGAGTGCATCAATAAATAAGTGAATGAGTATTATAGGGAGAAGCAGAAGGTAAAAAAAGTGCTCTTACAGACAGGGAAACTAATTCTTTGTCATGGCTTTTAACCGGTGTAAGGTCAAGCTAGATAAATATCCACAGAAGATCTATTCTATAATTTTACAGATCCAGGCTAACAACCAAACAGTAATTTCCAACATGGAATCATCTTCAATAGGAGTTGATTCCCTATCACAGAAGAGTGAATATCTTAAACAAAAAAACCCCAAACAAACTAAACAAAATCCAATCATTCAGTAAATATTCTCTCAAAAAAATTGTGTGTATACTTCACCTGTATTTTGAGCCCTTTTTTGTGTGCACTTTCTGCAAATATTCTAGTGAAACTGTTTACTGGCAGAAATATCCATTAAAGCAGCAAATACCATCAAGACAAATATTATTGTTTATTTATGGAAAGTGAATTTTGAAGTTGTTCACAGGAATGTTTACATCAGAAATTTGATTCTCTCACTTATGCTTATATAGTTGGGATAGAAACAATACCGTGTGACTTTAGTGGCCAGTCAATGCTAACAAACACAGTTCAAAGTTTGAATTGAAGCTCACAAAAGAATATTCATGAATAGTGTACAGGCCAAGAATTATTCAAAAATTATTCAAGAAATAATGTATTATAATGAATAGATTTTTAGAAAATTGTAAACTCTGACAATTCAGGACCTGAAAGACTATATTCAGAAATGCTAATATTTAGATGTTTGACTACTTGATTGACAGGCAAAATCAGATAGCTAGATGCAGAATTGTGCCCACAAAATTGAAAGCTAATTTTCAAAAAGAGGTTCATACTGGCAGTGCACTTTGCAAACATAAATTAATACTCACAAATGCTCCCATGAGATGGTGTATACTCTTTATTATTATTGCTAAAAAGAAGAGAAATCCTGGTTTGTGGTTGGCTAGAAATGGTCATGTGGTCAATGCTACTGTCCTCCCAATGTGTGGCAACAGATTTTTGGGGCTTTGTCGGTCTGTTTCCATTGTGGGGGAAATTGGTGACCCAGAACATTTTTCTAATAGAGTTGACCGAGCTTTATCTCTGTGTTTCTTTTCTTGTAAAACCTTTTCATTAGATTATCAGGCTGTGACGCTAGGCCAGAAAAAACCCAATGACTTTGCAAGTTGCATGGCCCAAATCTGACCTTTAGAGACGTATAGGAAAGTACAATGGTAATGAGAGTCATTCCTTACAAGTAGACTAGACCTCGGATATGTGTATGTTGGTAGTTATTTGATATTGTTTACATATGTCTTGTTAAGAGGTTTGCAAGGTAGATAAACTTCTTTTCTGTCTATCACTCTTCTATTGATTAAGAGTTCAAAAGTAACATATCAGCATTTAGATGTAACTTAAATGTAACAATACTATTGTTTGTATTTCTCTTTGAAGTTTAAGTTGTAAATACCTGTGAATGGTTGCAAATAGCCAATTACCTTGTGCTAATGTAAT
>ML675614.1:20803176-20830361 GCA_007922155.1 Mesoclemmys tuberculata | reverse complement strand
CAAAGCCACAAGCAATCATCTATTAATTGTTCAAGGAGCTACCTGCTGTCAAGAAAATACAGGTCAACCTCCTTTTTATATCAAACTGTCCCAGCTTGCCTGGGAAAGTTTGGATCACACGATTGGGATCCGAGCACCAGCCTGGAATCACCCTGCTAATTCTCATGGGAGAATTTGAACAAACTCTGCACATGGATGATTTAGTCTTCGTGTCTCTGGACCGGATTTCTAACAAAGAAGCTCTAAACAAGGACTGATGACCCCCCAGGCTCTTTGAGTAATTTCAGAGACTTTGCAATTTAAGAACTTTGCAATTCAGTTATCATAATTCTACTTTGAAACTGACCTAAGAGCTTTATTTTCATCTGTGTATGTGCACTGACCATTTTAACCATTACTCTCCTTTTTTTCAATAAATATTAGTTTAGTTAATAAGGATTGGCTTTAAGCATGCATTTGGGTAACATTTGAACTATTCATTGACCTGTTTGGTTATGTGTCTGATCCTTTGGGATTAGTAGAATTTTTTTCACATATGATGGAGAAAGATTTTCAATAATCCCCATCATATTTGACGTGGCTGTCTGGGTGCTAACCAAAGGGGTGGATAGTTTTAAGGGAACTGTGTTTTTATCTTCTGAATGATCACTGAGGTCATCAGAAGCTGTTTGTTGCTGGCTTGGTATATCTTATGGAAGAAAAACCACCAGTATTTTGGGCTTTGCCTGCCCCATTCTTTGCAGTTTGCCCTTTTAAGCTATCTCAGCATAGCTTCCCTGGAGGCCGACGTCACACAGGCAAAGCAAATATTACATCTATTCTTAGAAAATGGTACATTGTGTGCAAGATAAAGCTTGGGATTTGTTACAAAACGTTACTGATCTTCTTTTAAAGATGGTTATAGTCACCATCCAGATAAATATAAAGGCTCTAAACTCTGTGCTCATTTAGATAAAATTATTTTTGATACTGTATAATTCTGTGAGTCTGTTCTTTCCAGCTGTGAATTTTCTCGGGAGGCAGCTACATTTCAATTGGACCTTTTGATCATATGCCGACATCAAGATTAACAGCTGACTTCTTGCCCACCTCTAGAAAGTATCATTGTAATTGCTAGGACAGAATACCATGGTCATGCTGCAATATAGTTTTCATAGAATCCCTTCTTTTCACACATTCAGAGCCTTCCAAAATGTTCATCTTTGAGCCTGAAATCTTCTATTCTGGGTTTTTATCTTAAGAAATGTAGATTCGCTGAAAGGACTTTGCTTATTTTTCAGTGATGAGAGGATTAGAGAATACATGCTTTTCCAATTGTTGAAAAATGGACACCATAAATTTGATTTTATATCATTCCTTTAGATTCAAAATATTCCAAACAAAGTTATATGAAAAATATCACGGCACTAGTGCAAAGCACCAAAAAGCAAACAAAATCCAACAACTTCACACTACTAATGAGGGTTTTTGAAAATGATACTTGCTGGTTTTGCCATAGGGGGCAGGGAGGTGGGGAACTACTTATTTCCATTTGCAGCAAATAGATGAAAATTTGTCATTTCTTCCAGGATAGAATGTCACCATTATTTTGCATGCTGAAAAAAAGTGTGGTTATGGGTGAAAACCATGAAAAATAGTTTTTTGAACAGGTTCAGAAATCTGAATGAAAACCTCTTTTCATATAAAAAAATCCGCAAAGGTAAAATTCACCTCTTTGTAGAGGACCAGCAAAAGATCTGTTGCACCACTAAAGTCCCACTGGGTACCCGTTTTTGAGCACATAAAGGGCAGGTAAATTCTTCATAGACTTTGTTTTGACTGTGTATGTTTGCCCAGTATGCTGAATTAAGGAAGAATTAAGGCTGAGATTTTGTCCTTGTTTTTGTGAATAGAAGTGGAATTACTTGTTCATAGGTTTGTTTTGTTTTTGTTTTATGATTTTTTTGGGGTGGGGGGGGTTAGTATGACTTATAATAATATGTCTTGTTGCCCTAAACTTTTTTAGTAGGTTTCAAATCTCCATTTATGTGGCATAAAAATAAAAGAATCAAGATCTGTTTAACATTTATGCCCTTGCACTTTGTTTGCCAGGGCTGATTATCACTCATAAAGCTGAAAAAGCATATGGCAGTTTAATTCCATATGTTTTTTCCCCCTGAAATTGCTTCCTGAAGAAGTGAATTTCTTCCAAGTATTTTCTCATTCTTGAAGAGACTCTCCTCTGAGTATAGTGTTAGCAAGATTATGGACACTTCTGCTAAATAGAGTACTAAATCTTTTGATCTATTTAAAGTAAAAGGCACCCACTTTAAGGACCACTTGGTAAATAATTATTTACTTTATCATATTCTTAATATTTAATCAGTGTTATAAATGCTTTCAAAATACATGGGACCGGTCATGTGATCCTCAGCTTGGTGGGAGCAAAGTTCAAATCAATGCATGCAGCCAGGTTCTCCAGTGCCCAGCTACACTTGGCATCAAATCCAGTCCCTAGTGTCCAGCATGTCTACTGTGGCTAGACGTTGGAGAGATCTGCTGGTGGAAATGAAGGGAAGGCATCTTCTCCATAAGTTCTTCTGGACAGTTACCTACCTAGCTCTAACACACACCCTCTGTAAAGAAGAGGAAACTCGCTGACTAACCCCACAGTACTCTCTCTTGGAAACTCTGCAGTTGTGACAGATTTCCTACATGGTCAGGGTTTGTTTGCATTTTGTAAAGTCCTGTGTTTTATTACTCCGGTTACAGCAGTGATGTGCGACCTCCCTTCTTTTATTAGACAAATAAGAACATACAGCCTTTCATTACAAAATACAATACAGCCTTTCAATATAAAAATGACTTTTCTTTATCAGGTAACCTTTTGTTCTCAGTGTATTAAATGTACTTCTTGGTTCAGAAAAGTATTGCATTATTTACTGTATCGATTATTTTTTCTCAAGGACCGTTGAAGTTATGAATACTTTCTGCAAGTTGCTCTTGATGAAGACGATGAAAGGAAGAAAAAAAACCTGCCCTATTTTAGTTGAGAGTAGAGGTAGGCTATATTTTAATGAATGTTTATGTCAAAATCCCTTTACCTAGCTTGCTTTGACTTTATCAAGCAGCAAAGCTCCAAGTATGTGCACAGTGCTTCTATTAGGCATAATAAGTAGCCAAATGACGTACATCTTAAATCAGAGTGACACCTTGAAGAATCTGCCTAATGAGATTTGGCTTTCTTGCCTGAGGGATTTGTTACAAAGCATAAGCCAAATGGGGAGCGTGTCAATATGTCACCAATAGGCTAAACTTGTCTTTTGAGATGTGGCTTGTTTTGAAATAATCCAAGTTTCTTTCATAAACCCAAGCTCTTCATGAATTATTGATTTCTGGTTCCAGAACTCATAAACAGCAGAGTATGTTTAGTTTTGCTTTCTCATCTATTTGAAGGAAGCCAGCAGGCACATTTCCTTGTGCTGTGATCTTGTAAGACCTCATAACCTGAGTAGGATTGGCACTGGTGAGTACTGACTAGAGAGTACTCCAACACATGGCCGAGTACCGCATGACGTTGTTTGAGTGATTCAGAAGGAAACTCTCTTTCCTTTTGTTCACTACTGAATAAATGCTTCAACCTGGTGCTGTGTTGCTGAAGTTGAGTCCTTTCAGATTAAATCTCAAAGTGAGTCCCTGACCTGCTGTAAACAACAGAGTGCACTCTTAAGGGTCAGGGATGTTAGCCAGGCTATTCTGGCCAAATCCTAACTACTTCGATGCATTTTGAGTATGTAAATTCTTCCTGTAATTTCATTTGGGTATGGTATGTACCCAGTCCTAAACAGTTATTGTGTGCTGTTACATAGGTACTAACTTCTGAGACAGACGCAGCTGCTTATCTGTGGTGGGTCAGGTGATCCTATACTTTTGTGTACTGTATTTCATAATAATGTTGTCGGGCTAATTTACTTAATGTTTAAAATACGGTCTGAAAAATCCTTAAGATGAATGTCTATAATTGACAGGGGTCCAAAAACCTCATGTTCTAGAAGTGGAGGGTACCTGTGACAGGGAAACACAGGTACAGTGACTAAGATAGCTATTAAAGCATTTTTCTTTAGATGGGGACTGAATTTAATGAATTCAGTAAATTCTTTAGATGGGGACTGAATCATAAAGAATTTGTCTCCTTACTTGGCTATGCTTATCTTAAGCTGCTCTTTGTTATAAATGTTTCTTTTATTCACGGAAAAATAGACTGCCTGGATAGTATAGTGCAATGTTTAGCTTATGTGAATGAGAAGAGATGGCCAGGAGAATTGGGGTGAATATCTTTCACGGGGGAAGAAGGACATTGTCTCCTGGAAAGTAGGGCCTGAGACTGGGAGAGAGACCTACCATTTGGTACAAATTAGTCTATTCTTATGGCAAAATGCTTTCTCTGTTGAAGTATTTTCGTTAGTCATCTCTTACAAATATAAATTAGCATAAACTGGAAACCATGCCAATTCTCAATACAAGGTAGTAGATAGCTGAGAGAGCTTCTGAGAGCCCTCAGTGCCCCCCATCCTGCCCACTCCCTTCAGCATATCAGTGACTACTTTCTTTTAGAAAAGGCTCCTGCACATTTCATACGGAGAGTAAGAAACACTTTGTGCTCCTGGAAACTCATGCAGCAGGATTTTTGAGCCCTTTGATGTAGCATTCCATCTGCAGGGAAAACATTTGCGAAGGTTGCAACAGGAAGAGACAAGTTGCAGGAGAATGGGAGGAAGATAGCAAGTAAACTGGAAGAAGGCTAGGCACAAGCATAACCTCCCTGAACACTTTCCTCATGACCACCTCAAAAGCAGTGGCAGCTGAGGTAGCACATAGAATGAAATGCCAGCTCCACTGAACTCAGTGGCAAGACGTCCATTTACTTCAAGGGGCCATGATTTCACCCTTCATTTATAAGCCAGAATTGCAGACAAGAGGAAAAATAGGCTAGGTGTTCACCTACTATTATCATTGTAGCTACTGAAATAGCAGCACATCCTCTCAAGCATAGACAAGAGAATTCAAACGATAGAATAGCAGCTGCTCTGCTCTGCTCTCAATCCAGTTAAAGACTATGGGTGAGATTCACCTCTGTTCACCTGATTTGAGGGGGTCAATAGAGAGTTCAGTAGTGCATGGTACTAGTCCTCTGCACGAGGGTGAATTTCACCCAGGGAGAATAAATAAGATCATTAGCTCCAGTTAAAGGAGAAGACTCTATTGATTCATAAGCTGCCAGTATTAGTCTTGGTGCTCCATCATTATAAAAATGCTCAGTTATCTACTTTTGCCCAGTTTCTGCAGGGCACAGCAAGGGGGCAGAAAAGGGAGTCAGTTGCAAGTGCATGACCCCAACACTTGTTCTTCATTGGAGCTGGGGTAGAATAGAGCAGTCTGTTCACTCGACCCCACCCCCTCTAATCATTCACAGCATATCCTTGTTCCCAGAGCTGTGGATATTGCCCTAGGAGTCAACTAATGTGACTGTACACACCTGATAGAGACTCCCAAAGTGGAGAAGCACCAGATGGTCCCACCTTGCTTTCACTGGGACACAAAGCAGGCCATAAAGACTGGCCGTATAAATTTACACCTGGAACATTTTTCATCACAGACAGAAGGTAATGTCATACAATTTGTATTTACATTTCCCTTAACAGAAAAGTGTGACTGGCTGACTCTTTAAATTGCACCATTAGCGATACAGTTATCTGCAAGTGCCAAATTAATAGCATTTCTCACATTTCATTAAAGAGTTAAAGACTAACAAATTTATTTGGGCATAAGCTTTCATGGGCAGAAACCAACTTTGTTGGATGCAGAAAAAGTAGGTGTGCTTATCTTACAGATCCAATCAATAAGCTTTAGCAATCCATTTCAGATGTCCCTAAGTGTTAAGTTCAAGTGCTGTTTTATTTTTCCTTTATGTATAAGTCTTCCAACACCTACTGAAACTCTCCCACCAAAGAGCAAACCTCATTTCAAATGGTATTTATGGCTGCAATTACAATAGGAAGATTTATGCTATGAATCTAGAGTGTCCAGGGACCACTACAGCTTCTGGCCTCTCCAACAAATATTATCAGCCACAAACTCTCCCAAACTGAGATCTGCCTGGCACAGAATAGTGGAGTGACCTGTCAGGCAGGCCACTTCTCTAACCTATGCCAGCTGGCAACCCATGGGACTGTCTGCCATCTGATAATTTCTGGAGAGCAGAAGTGTTCCTGTTACTCCCCCCTCTCTACTCCAGCTTGCCCTCTTTACCAGGGCTGGGGCAGTACGGGTGGGACAGTGCCATGCAATCCACCGGCAGAGACTTTCCCATTACCAATGTCATTCTCATTTTGCCACATTCAGTCAGCCTCCAACACTTTTGCACAGCCTGAGCAGCACCAAAGGGCACCTCAAGGGAAATAATCTGGTCCTATACGTGTGGAACTCTTCAAGTCCAGATCCCTGAACAAACCAGCATGGCATAGCTCCACAAAGTAGCTGCATTGCTCAGGTGGAACATAAGAGAGTGCCCGAGGAAGGGCGTGATGGGGTGGACTAGGCCCAGAGGCCACCTGCTGGAGGCCTTAGGGTCCTGCCGCACCAGTCCCCGGAAAGGAGCAGTGGAACTAAGTCCTCCGAATGGCTTAGAGAGACTGTGCAGGAGGCAACCAATCAGGAGGAGGTTGCAAAGAACTACCCCATCAAAGAAGCTGCAGGGAGCAGCAATTTGGGCCCAGGAGGACCATATAAAAAAGGAGCTGCAAATCTAGAGACAAATCAGTTCCTTGCTGGAGCTAGTGGTGTGCAGATGGTGCCTCTGGCTGGCCAAAGGGAACTGCAGAACTATGGCGAGTTCAGTGTTGGCAGAGACTGGGCAAGTGAGAAAGAGCTCCCAGCCTGAGCCTAGAGGGAACCCTGAGCTAAGGGTGAAGCACTGGGGTTGTGGGGAAGTGTTCCAGAGAACCGAAAGCAGTTTTGTTAAAGGGACATGGCGGTGCATGGCTGCTATTCTTAGTGTCTCTGAACTGGGACCTGGATAGTGTGTGGTCCTGGGTCTCCTCCATAGGCCACTGTGGAAGTGGCCTACAATTGCAGTGAGATAAAACACCTGGAAACTTAGTGGCCCAGCTGGGGCCAGAAGGGCCCAGAGGGCAAAACCATTGTCTCCATGGAAGAAGTCCTGGGGGGGGTGGCCCAATACTAGGGCCCTCTGGTTAAAGACTGCAGACACACCTGACCAGAAGGGGCACTTGTGAGAGATGGGCACCACGCTTTTACACAGATGCAATCTCTCAGGGGCATGATCATTCTTTGTGCAGCCTGCTCCATTCATTAGGGTGGAGCAGATTGCTTCAACTGGATGCTGGTCTCACTGTATGGGATGCAATGGCACCATGTTCCCATTTCATTTCCATCCATCCCTGTCCCCTTTTCTTTGGCTTGCTCCCAAGGGTGTTGGAGGAGCAAGACGAGGCAGGCCCTGTGCTTTGTAGAATGCAAGAAACACAGGAATTGCTACTGCAAGATGCCATTCAGCCAAAAAAAGGGGACTTTTGTGTTCCCTTTCATGGCCATGAGGCATTTCACCTGTGTAAACTGATAATAGTACCCATGGTCTAGCACTTAATGTATTAAAACATGGATTTAATTTTTCATCTCGAACTCTTGAAATTGTTTAATTTTTATAAACCTGATTTCATTGAAATTGCAACCCCTTAAATTCCATTCTTCCCTTTAAGTTACCCTTTCTTCTGTTACATCAGTCCATGGATAAAAACATGGGGGGAAGAGACCAGTATATCACAAGCCATACATGTTACCGTCAAAATGATGCAAACCCATTCAATTTGCATGCACTGTAGTACCAGATTCATCTGTGATGTAACTTCCCTGAAGTTAATGAAGTTACACCCATAATAAATTGACCCAAGATCTTTCAATTAAAAAAAAAGAGTCATCACCACTACAATATTGACATTTATCATTCATTGATCATGATGTTTGAAGTGATTCCCATTTTAAGATTCCCTTCTGCCAGATACCAATGGTAGCAACAAGGGCTAGGTTCCATTAGTCTAGGGGTCATATTTTTAAATGAGTAAAACCATGACTCGAGCCCCCAACCCAGAACTATGTTCCTACTTTTGGGTCTGAAAATTAAAATCTCCCATATCACCTTCTCAGGGGTTTCTTCCCCACTTCAAAGCACTCAAAATCTTTTGGGAACATGGGGCCATAAATATCTGTATTTGGGGAAAAGGAAAAATCAGTTAAAAGAAATATGAAAATCCAGTGTACATATCTGCATATAAGAAGTCTCAGTAATCTCAATCAATGCATCAGGGGTTTGGTCAGCCCCTCATCCCGAGAACAAATATCCAATTTCTGAAGTCCAGAATTCTGGTTCACCGCACCTCACCCACCTAAAACCCAGTTTATTGTCAGTCTCAAAGATTCTCCTCTGCTGCAGTCCTGTGAGAAGTGCGCCACTGTATTCTACTCCGATGAGCAGCTATATGGTCCAATTCGGGGATTTCAGCTGCACTCCCAAGCCAGAGTGCGCTGCAGCAGCTGAGCATTGCTACCGCTGTTCAGTCAAGCCATACTGTGGAGTTAGCTCAACTTCTCCCGTCACTAATCCGGCCCAATTCAATCCCACAGAGTCTCCAGGTGGAGAACCCAGAGTAAAGCAGAACCTTGAATGGAGTCCCTGCTGTAGTACTCCTCCTCTTCAAGACACAGCCCTTCTCTTCTTTCTTATTTGCTGAGCCCAAGTTTTGTTATCCAATCAAAATCAATTACTCAAAAGTTAGGATGATCCCCTCATCCAGGTCATGTCCTGTACAATTCCTATGCCCTTTCATGAATACAATGGTGCTTTTAATCTATTAAGACATTTACACATCAAAGCATAAGTAAATTCAACCAAAAAAAAACCTCAGCAGGTGGAGTTGTGATTCATGTGCATGAAACTGAGCAGAGCTGTCTCTAACTCCCTCTATTGGGGAGGAGAGGTGAGAGCACAATCCTCTAGGTTTCCTAAACTCAGGGGCTTACATAAATATGGTGAATTTCAGGCCCGGTCTACACTTACCTTCAGGATTTGGCGGCAGTCGACAGGAGATACGCAAGTGACGTAAATCACTTGCATATCTCTCGTCCACTTCACGGCATCTGCTCCGCATGCTGTCCACACTGTGCTGCATCAAAGAGAACAGCGTTCCATTTGACGCAGCGCTACACCACTTACCGGGGTGGTTTTCCTGCATTGCTTGCTGGATCGACTGAGTGGGTCTACATAGACCGTTCAGTCAATCCAGAGCAATCGATCTGATGGCGGCGAATCTGCTGCCATCAGTGTAGACCCAGCCTCTCAAGTACTGTAGTACAGGCAATTACCATTCTGTGGTAAGCAATGAGGACCAAACTAGCCCAGCTTTTCTAAAATCAATTGGTCTACACTGATTTACACCAGCTGAGGATCTGGCTCTATGCTTTTAATAATCCTCACTTCAGATAGAGTTGCTTCACCCTTATTCATAGTGAGTTGTGCATTATTATACAAGCCGTTCCACCGAAATCAAAGGTACTACTCAAAGAAAGAAAGTGTAGCACCTATGTAAATCTAAAATGGAAAATATCATGCAGACATCAATCAAAAATGAAATATCTTTGATTTTCTGGTGCATCCCCTAATATATTAAAAACTTCCCTTTTTTCCCCATAAACTCCTTATTACGGACTTTTGATTTTTTTTTTTTAAAGCCACACACAACGTACAATCTGCTTCAAGAATAGCTATTGAGACCTCTTTGAAAAGGCCTGAAGCCTCTCTGCTTTGTGGAACTTGTGAAGATTTTATTATCCCCTTTCAGATAGCGCACCAGCTAAGGCTCTCCTTGTTGCTTCTCTCTTTGTCAGCTCAATTTGATTAGAGATGCAAGATGTAAGAATGGATCTGTTGTAAATCAAGATAAGCAACTGAGGAAAAAAGGAAATCTTTATCCAAATTATCCTCATTGCCTTTCCCTAAATTTGATGAAGTTCAAAACTTTTTCTGATGAGCTATGAAGCAAGTCAATATTTCCATATTTTTATGGGGGCTCTGTTTTTACTGTTTTCAGTTATTCAGTTCTTTTCAGAGCTGACAAGACACGAAGAATGCACCTGCTTTACACATATTGCTTCTGTAGGTGGACAATTTATATATAAATGGGTGTTCTTCTTATATTGCACTCACTAAATCTTTGATTTATATCTCCTTTAAAGGAGGGGATCATTTTGCTGATAGCATTATGTGACTCAGGAAGAAAATGAGAAATATAGAGACATAAATGTTTGGTCTGCTCCATAAGCAGGTGACTACTAGGAAGGAAATAGAAAAATCCGAGAGGCTCATCTAGTTTTAAACAAACAGAGAAGCCACATAACCAAAACAAACTCTGACATCCATTCCCACAGCCTAACATATCATGACTTCTTATTTGGTACTGGAAAAAATGTTCCGTTCTTGATATTAAAAAAATATGAGATGCGTCATGGCAGTAAAGAACAGGCTTTTCCAATTGTTTCTATTTTTGTGTCATGACTCTCAATATAAAAAAATATACTTATAATTATGTATAAACCTAAAGATAAACTCTATCTGTAGTTTACAGCCAGTAGTCTGCCTACAAACTGATCACCAAGGTACAGCAAATGCTGTGCTTGCCACTGTTCAGGGATATATAGAATGCTCCCTGCCACTGTCTGCGTAGCAGAAGTCCCATTTGGACAGTGCTGCACACTCTCCATCCAGTTGACAAAAATCAGCAGCTCACAGTGACAGACAAAATAGAGGAGAATCTCTTTCATGATCATGAACTCCTACATACTTACCAGGGTGGTTGAATGGCTACCTGACTTCAGGTTCCCACACTGCTTCTGGAAGCAGTTTAGTAGGTTCAGCTGTGGTATGATTTACTGTGGCAAGATCAGTCATGCCTAGGGTGTCCAGGACAGTAAACTGTACATTGGTGATGCTGCACACATCCTGGATGATTGTTCTTTTTGTGGTAGGCTCCCTGAAGGTCTTCTTAAGCTAAATGCTGTTAACTCAGAGCCGGTTTCTTAGAATAAGATCAAGACCATCTATCTGGGTTTTTTTTGTTTTGTTTTTATATAAAAAACACCTCCTCACCTTGCCCACACAATCTCTATAAATTGAGAGGGAGAGAGAGTTTCCTTTGAGCTCTATTTTAATTGGAGTAATAACTAAGGCTTTACAGATGGAGAGAGACAAATTTAATCCCAAATATTTTTTTAAAACTCTCTAAAGTAATTGTAAAATAGTTTTTTTATTTGGTGTCATGGAATAAAAAGTTTTCATTGTCATTTATTTGGAATGACCTGATTCCTCACAAGAAGCAGCACATCCAACTCCCAAGCTAATGCTGATGAAACCTTTCTACTACCCCATATCACCATGCAGTCTGTCAGCGTTTATGTAAACAAGATAGACAGGTTCCAAAAAGAAGTGCACCACGCAGTCATTTTACAGAAGATGTAGTAAGAGTAAGGGGGTTTCACTGGTGTAACTGAAAGCAGAGGTTGGCTACTGTTACTTAATACATTTTGGAGTAATATGTAGAACGTTGGTCTGCAATAAATGGCATATGGGTATGCAAAAGCACTAGACAAAGGGAAATATTAAACACTCTTTGAACAACAAGGAACATGCTATTTAACATATGAATATATTGTCATAATGTTAATAAGCTGAGAAAATTATCTAGTTGCAATTTCTCAAACACACATGCCCACCAGTGTAGTAGTCTAGTGTTCAGATACTGGTTTCTAATGTACAACTTAGAAGAGTGCTGGTTGACACAAGACCTTCAAGTGTTTCCTTTATCTCTGTGTGTGTGATTCTTTGTTTATCTTGGCGGTTTAAATAGCTTCTGCCTTCATTATAAAATGCACAGAGAGGAGGACAAATCACTACATCAGTTCCACTACTTTTGTGGAAGCAGGGGAAGGATTTACCCCATAGAACCTTACAATAGTTCTGTTTAATGTGCTACTGCTTCTGGTATTATGTTCTGCAGAGGCTTACATAAGTATTTTTTATTATCTGAATATGTAGCAGCAAAGTGTCAAAGAATACTAGTTAAAACTTTGCCCACAGTGAAACCAGTATTCCCCTATTAAGTTAAAGGGGTAGCATGGGTATAACTGAGCAAACATTTGGACTGCTTTTATTTGGAAAGACCTAAAGAACTGACGTTGTATAACTAAAAGTACATTTTCTAGTAGTTTGGTACCAGAGACGAGAAAAGGTGAGTGGAACACATATTGCCAAAGACAATCAAATCCATATGGGAAATAATTCTGGTAAAAACTTCAACTGAATATCTGTTCTAGCACTAACTGCATGAGCATGATGAAATAATTGTGAACGTCTCAATTCTTTTCTACGGAGTTTGCTCTGACTGCAGCTTTTACACGAACAATAGTCTAGCTAAATATGATTGCTTATTAGATGAATTACTAGCCAGGGTAAGTCTCTTACAACCGAACTAATTCTTTATTTTCGTTATGGTGAGTGTCATGGGGGCCCTGCGTGTCGATCGGGGCTGCCCCCATTGGCCTAGTGCGGGGTCAGTACACCCCATCACACAATCGTCGGGACTCCCTGTTGAATCAGACTATTTTGATTAGGGAGACTAAGCAGTTCCCAACACTTGGAGAGTTACAGGCATCTCTGCAGGTGGCTGCACCACATCCTCCCTCCTCCACAGCCAGCCCAGACTGAGCTGGGATGCCTGCTTTTATCTGTCTCTTCCACCTGGAGCGTGCACGGTGGGGATAGGTGATGTTGTCTCCTAGGCCCACAGTGATTGTTCCGGCCCCATTAGCCTAGGGCGGAGTTGGTACTCCACCCCAGTGAGTTCAACTTGCACTAACAAAATTAACATGCAAGTCTTCAACGTCATTATCAGAGACATATTTTTGGTATTCAGAAAGAAATGTTTTTCACGTTAGGCTTTCTGAACTTTGTGCATTGCTGCAAGAACTAAAACTACACTGTTTTATTAATGAGAAATGCTGTAGAGGAAGGAGAAAATTATTTAACAGATTTTTAAATCCATCAAGATCAGTCTTCTTCATATATCCACACATCTCAGAAAACACAGAGACAAGTTATTATTGACAGATAGGGCATGCTGTCTCTTCAGCAAATGCCTGCACAGGAAGTCAACTATTGGCAAAGTATTTAATCCATCAGACAGCATACCAAGCTAATCAGGTTTAAAAACAGGAAATGTAAGACTATGAGTAAGCATGTTAAAAAAAAGCCACCATCAACAATTCCAAGGCACCAGTCTCTTTTTTTTCATGGCACATAATAGACAGTCACTTACTCCAGATTGCATTAGCATCAATTTAAATTCCAATCTTGCATCCATAAACTAATGACAGTTAGGATATGAAGTTCAAGGAGACAAACACATTCCTGTACCCCTTAGCTAGGTAAAACTCTTCTTGAAGTCAATGGGAGTGGCAATTTTGCCTACATAGAGTATTTGCATTGGGTCATAAGAGTGTTACACTATAAGGACCCAATGTTGAAAACAGGTCTGCTCGTGCAGTGTACCATTGATGTTAGTGGAGAGCAGGGTCCAGCTTAAGGGCCAGTGGGGAGTCAGGGTCTCCTTATGGGACTGGGCCTTTCAGAGTCTATCTGAAAAGCAGCCAGTATTCTTTTCCTCCACAAATAACTTAAGTCTCTTTATGAAGTTCATCAAGTACATCAGAATGATGACCTACTGAATAGTGCAGTAGACACCTGGAGAGAAATATTGTGAGTGCCTTTAGTTTTAATTCTATGTGCTATTTTTTTTGTGTGTGCCTATTTTCAGAAGCTGATTTTTACTGTCTCACACTTTACCTTCAGTTCTGCCCTCTGCATATTTTTTGGAATACGTTTCTGATTAACGGATGACCAAATACTTCTGGAACTATTATGGACTGCAGGAAATAGAAGGCCCTTGTCACATCTGGCCTCATTCAAGTCTCTTTAATTGTTCAGAAGTGGTTGGTTGCCTAGATAGATAGATTTATCTTAAGGGTAGTCAACTTTCCATATATCCCTATGTAAAATCTACAGTCTATTACTTACCCATTAGCAATACATCTGGTGTGTGCATTTTGAATTATTTCTAGTTTGTCATCACAGCTACCTATATTTTAGATCAATTATTCTGTCATCTGCCATTGTTTTGGTTAATTAAAGTGACCCAGGAAAGGTAGAACATCTATGAATACATAATGGAACCCTGCTAATTCCTGAATAAGAATAAAATGTAAAGTCACTACTCATCAATCAAAAGCAGGTATCAACTTCATTAACATAATCTTCCAACTGTACAGCCTGCAGCCCTGCAATAATTTCTAGAACTGTTCCTTAACTCTCATGAATTGAGAGGGTTATATTATTTACTGTTCTGTTCCATAGTCAGACATCTCTTTAGGACAACACATTTGGTACTGTTAAATTAGCATACAGAATAGCATCTAGTGTTTACCACAGATGCTTTGTCACATCCATTACAAACAACTGGGTCAGATTCTCAGCTGGTGTAAATTGATGTCACTCCCTTGAAGTCAATGATACAGATGTATCTGATACAGTCAGATATGTCAGCCAAGTGTCTGGTCCCTTGTGTTCATAAATTTCTACATTACTCCTGTCTTGCACTCAGCTCAAAGGATAAAATTTGAGACAGATCACATTAGCCATTTTGAGTTATTGAGAAGGGGAATACTCTGTATGCCTTAAACAAAAACCATAATTAAGGCACTTTTTTTGGCTATTCAACAAGTAACAGAAATGACTGAACAAAAAAAAAAACCCAACTTCATTCTCCCCCACGATTCAGCCTCAGCGTGATCTAATTGTTGTTGTTATAAGTATGAAATGAAAGCAAACAAATCAATCAACACAACCCAATTAATTAATATAAAAATCAAACTGGGGCATGTGCAATTGCAAATTTTGAGATTGCAGATTGGAAAGGAACCCAAGGGATTGCCAGAGGGATCTTGAATGGGCTTGAACTGCCAGAGACTTTTTCCATGACATTCGGTGGGATTAGGGACCAGCATAGTTCTTCACCCAGTTCTCTAGAGAGTTAAGTGGCAGAACCTTCACTTGGCCCTTCTGACCTAGATGGGGAGTAAGTCTCAGATTTTCTCCCTAGATGGTTGGAGTATGGGTTCTCATCTCTCTTGCCAGCCTTTCCCTGCTAGTTTGGAATGGGAGAGTTTAATCTGCCAGCCTAAGGTTTGTAGATCATGCCCATTACTGCTGGGGCACTTGCCCACATAGAAAACTGACATAAAAATAAAGTGAATTGACTTTTCTCCCAATTCTCTGTGCCATTCACAGCTACTATTTAATTTAGTGACATAGCACTTCTTTCTACCAACTGAAGGATCTGTGCAGATCAGCTATCCTAGTGTCCCAGACGATACAGTGCAAATTACAGTAGGAGACTTCAAAACAGCCAGCATAGCATACAACAGCAGGACTTAAAAGAGAAGTTAGAATCACACTTCCATGGACAGCCTGGCAGCTACAGCTGAGGAATGAGGGTTACATTTAAATACCCTTTTGAAAATGAGCACCAATGTACATCCACGGTGTTAGTCCAGGAGCACTCTCCCATGGTGGTAATGTTACCTTAGATGTTGTGCAACTCAAAGGATCCTTAATAAAGTTGTACCTAATGTGACTACTTTTACCAATACCAATGACACAGCGGAAGGTCCTTCTTACCAGCCCCTCTCCTGTTGAAGAAAGGGAGATCTAGAGGCCCACTCTTTTAAGCCTCATACAGCTACTTTCCTCATATCTTATTGGCCATTCCACCTTCTGCACTCCTTACTTACTGTGCCCCTACCCTACAAACTTCTCACTGGTCAGTAACGTACTCCTACCTGTCTGGGTGAATTTGAGTGGTTATGGGAATCTTTTCAGTAATCTCAGGAGTGGTCATTGTCTGGCAGTGTCCTTCCTCTCCTTCTTCCCCAGTAACCCCAGGGGACTGCAGGTGCCCTCCCAGCATCTTTTAGGAATCAAGGGCACCATTGTGGATTCTTCCTTGTCCACATTCCCAGGATGTACCAAGGAATTCTTCAGTGTACTCTTGCCATTATAAAAATACTGTACAACCAATTCCTTTCTTATAGTTAATACTAAGATCATTTTGCTAATAATATACCTAGTCAACACTTGATCAGAAAGTTTTTCCCTATAAATTTTTTTTAAAATCTTTTAGTGAAAAACTGTTGACCATTTTCTAAAATATTCAATTTTTTTAAAAAATGTGACTTTTTAAATCAACTTTATGGAAGCCATTACTGAAACTTAAGAAAAAGAAAGAAAGAAAGAAAGAAAGAAAGAAAGAAAGAGAACAAAACAAAAACAAGAAAGCACCAACAGGTTTTGGTAAATGAGAGCCTTCAATAACCATTTCTATAACAGTTTTGATATCTCATTTAAAAACAAACAAAAGGTATCATACAAAATGGTCATAATATTGACATTTTTAACAATTTGTTCTTAAACTTGCAATGCAGCTTTACTTTATAAGTCATTTTAGAGACTACTTTATAAGCCATTGTAGAGACTAGTGTGCTTTTTTCCCAGTTGTAGACTTTGATATTTTGATTTACTACTGATTCCCCTTTATCTGCCAATTGGGTAATGTTAACGCTTATGATTCTTTAGACTTCCTAATTCACTTGGATACACCTTAGTTAAAATTGATTGCTACATAAATGTATTGTTTCTTACGTTTGTTTGAATTCTAGTTCTCTAAATAGAACTCTCAATGGAGGAATTACTAAACTGAGGACATGGACATGATTTTCAAAAGTGACTAGTGATGTTGAAGTATCTTAGAGTCCCCTAATTTTCAAAAGGTGGGTGCGCAACACTTTTAAAAAATGCATCCACATTTAGGAGAACTCAGGTTAGGAACCCAAAAAGGGAAGCACCAAGAGTCACTAATCATTTCTGAAAATCTTGCCTCAGATTAGATTTGCATTTACAGGGATTAATTTGAATTGATGCCTATGAAACTCATTGATTATATTAAAAGGGTGGGGGCGTTGATCTTTCTCACTTCTTCACAGAAATGCTAATAATCTTACCTGGATTTATTTCTAAATTGAAAAAAACAATAAAGCTTTGGAGTAATGACAAACCTAAACCTTTTTGCAGCAGTTGTCTAAATCAGTTCTTTAGAAGAAAGATTAACAATTAGGAGTGAAATCCTGGCCCCAATAAAGTCAGTAGCAAAACTCACATTGACTACAAAGGGGTAGGATTTCACCTGAGGTCTTTCTCTTTAACTATCTGTGTTACAGTTCCTCTCTCTCTTCCTTCCCACTCCTCTCTGGAACTTTTTTTTAAAATTTTCTCTATGAAAAAAAGTCCCTGGAAGACTATGAAGTAGATGAATTTTTTCAGCTGAAGACTCAGGTTGTTTGATTATCAATCCCCTTTTTCTCCATTTAAGTTTAAGTGATTCTGATCCAAGCGCCCATCTGTAGTCTTTGCAATTCAGATCATCTAGATTTCTTGTTTGCTCTTCTTGTAAGCATAGGTGTCTATTTAATCTTTTAACACCTGAAATTTATCTAGAATGGTTTATGGTCTCAGAGCTAATTTCTATATTTCTTTTTGAACCGTTGCTTTTTTCTTCTCAGTTTGTTCAATGACAAGTTATACCATTCCAGAAAGCATTTATTGAAAAGCATATGCCATCTGTTAATATAAAGTTCCATTCTTTTAGTATATATTTTTAAACTCGGTGATATGCAGTGAAGGTTGCACCATATAGTTTGATATCATTCTTATATGCTGTAAACCAATAGTTTCTTAAGATCATCCAGTATTCTTTCCCTAAAAGCAACTAAAATATTATTTGGGGGCCGGATCATGTATTAAGTCTCCATGTGCAACAGTTACTTGCCAGGGCTTGTATATTTCTCTCTCTCCATGAAAAAACAAAACCTTCCTCTTTTTCTCTGTACTCTGAAGAGCCTCATTCATAGAGGTGCTTTCAAACTGACCAGTTTAATTAATTAAGAATGCATTTGCAAAACAGCAAACAAGGGGGCATAAACAATGACATGTCAGCCATTGTTAGCCTTGTAGCAAGGAGAATCTGCTATACACCAACATTCATTCAGGTACAATAAACCTCCTAAAAACAAGGTCCATCCCCTGTGGTTTCCTGATCAGGCTTCTGACACTGTTACTATGAAAGTCAGTGGTAGTTTTGTGACTGAATTTAAGGGAAGCAAGATCAGGCCCTAATAGTGCTGGATGAAATACACAACCATATGTATATGTCCATATGGTTGGACCAGTGAAAGATTGTTAACATTCTTAATTAATTAAAAATAAGATTAAAAATAAGAACAACAAGCCCTGCCTCATTAGAATTGAGAAGCCTGGTACCCTTCCTCCTTAAGTGATGACCATCCAATCTACAAAGGCTTTCAAAACTGGGGACAAAATACTCTCTAAACCCAAAACCAAAACCAAACCCCTCCTCTCTGTATCACTGACTCAATTCTTCAGTCTGGGTTTTCAGCACCAGCTTGCTTCTTCACCCACACTTGGCACTTAGAAAATCAGTAAGTAGATAATGTAAGTCACTCAAGATTTCATGCCTCTTACCACAGCTCTATAGACAAAGGTGTTCACATCAAATCTTCTCCAGATGGTGCCATTTGATGGTACGTGGCCTGTAACCAAAAGAGATTTTCACTTAAGCAGGGTAGCAGGAACAGAGCTGACTCAGTTTCACACCCCTGGCAAGGGAGCAATGAAATGGAGTCAATTCTAAGAATTTTGAGTAGCTTAAACTATTGAATGGGTCAGATCCTGAGTTTGTGTAAATTGGCATTGCACCACCCTGACTGAGGAACTGACCATTTTAAATGGATTCAGATAGAACATTGCACCATCGGTGTTTAATTAGATCATTCATTAACCAAAACACAGGGTTTAAAATTGGAAATGTTCATTACAGTTTTTAAACAAACAGGAATGTAGCCATTATTTAAAACAAGATATTGTAGCTTCTTTTAAAAATACAGGCCCACTGGGGGAGGGGGATTGAGGGGGCAAGGCCAGCAATTGTCCAGGAGCCTCATGATTTAAAAGGGCCTGGATGGATGGGAGGTTAGATACATATCCTCCTTTCCTCCACATATTCCCCTTCCCCCAAGGCTCCCACCCCTCATGCTTTCCTCCCCTCCCCTGAGCCAAGCTTATTTATTATGCATCATGCAGGTTCCTGGGCAGCTGAAGTGGTGGTATCTGCTACTCATCTTCCCGGGGTTCATGTGTAATCTCTCTGGGAAGTCCAAGGGAAACCAGGAAGCTGAGTAGCAGATACCACCTCCTCAGGAACCTGCATAGCACATAATAAATAAGGAAAAACTTCTGGCAGAAGCCCACTTGGACTTCAGCCATCCTTTTCAAGGGGGCCATTGACTGTTTTGCCCTGAGGCCTGGAATTGCTGTATGTGGCCCTGTAAAAAATATATATCTATATATAATCTCCAGGAATTCTATGGAAAATAGTGAATGTGTAATGGCAGGTGCACACAATGAGTTACTCCACCTGATAAAAAGTTCTCAGAAATATTCTAACTGCTCAACAAAGAGTTGCCTTTTCCACCAATAAAAAGACCTTCAGAGCTATTTCAATCTAGAAGGCATATTAGGCCTCAAACCTGCAATGAATTCAATGTGGACAGACTCCAGGGTCCAGCTGCACTGAGCTCATAGCAGAATCGAGGCCTTTGATTAGATCTCAACAAGATCTCACAGTAGAATATCAGATGAATAAATTAATTCATTATATTCAGCAACAACTCGTGATTTGCAAACAAATCAGTGTATCTCTTATACTGGATTAACAAATGCTCATTCCACCGGTTAGGATGGGGCCAGGAGAAGTGAATGTATGTTGTGGGGTGTGGGGAGAGTAAATCTCAGCCAAGAGCAGCTGAGGTAGTATTCCACATGACCCTCTTCACCTCAAGAGAGTGGAGGCTGCTATTTCTCTCCCTCCCCCTGTGATCATGCTAATTGCATTGGGAGAGGCAGAATGGGGGTCATATGCTGCATACAGCTCTAGAGTTTTCCCACACAAAACTGCTACCACTGGGCAATGAGGTGTGTTGTGGGGCTAGGTGTTTGGTTTCCAGCAGGTGATGAGGATGATACAGTTTGCTTCCCAGGCAAGATAGCCATTACAGGTGTAAACAAATATGATAGATCTTCTATGATGCTTGGGACTTGGCCAATCATCAGTTTCAAGGTCTAGAAGGAACTTTTCCTATGTGACAAAATTGGCAAACTGCTGTGTGGGATTTCTTCATCTTCCATGTGCATCCAGGAGGTCAACCTTTGGTGTAGAGGGTACCTTACAATCACTGTAACTTTGGCAGATTCCAGTCAGCTGGTGTGTTAGGAAAGGTCCAAATGAGGGCTCTAAAATCCTCAGGCCTGTTTGGCATTGGTCCTGGGCATTCACATGGTAAGAAGTTTGCCTCTATGTCTTGTGCAGCTTGTGGCTCAGCTCCCTTCATTTTCTCTCTCTGACTTCTGGCATGGAGGGGAATTAGGTGTCTTGTTGGTGTAGACGGGGCCTGGTCTGGCCTTTTCACTTATCTGGATGTATGATACATCAGTGCCATTTGTGCCACTTGAGACCTGCACTAGAAATGAATTTGCAAGACAGTTTTGGTTAGCTATCTCAGTGAGGTATTAGTTGTTAAATAAAGTTGTAGCCTCCTAATTTGACTAGATGATGATGTGTATGTCTCTCAGTTTCTGTGTCCAGTTCAAATCCTTGTTTGAGGAAGCATTGTAGCTATTCAGCTACAGTCTGAAAAATTATAGGCAACCTATAATGCATGAGTAAGTGAGACAGAATGGAAGATTAAAAGAAAATCAATCAAAAACTGGAAGATTTTGATAAATGTATCCAATCAATTCTGAAATTACAACAAGCAATTCCAGCTAACAACGCAGCTATGCCAGTTTACTCCAGCTGAAGATCAGACCCCTGATAGTGACATATATGTAGAAAGGATAAATCAAGCAAAACAAGATCTTGAATTAAAAAAAAAAAAGGTAGTTTCTGGAGGATTAGTGTTGAATTTTAAAGCGATGTAAAATCAATCTGACCTTTTCCTCTAAAGAATAATAGGAAGAGATTTCCCCACCGACAGTAATTTAAGAGATGTTTCAAACAAATATTTTCACAAGGAATTCTATGGGAAATAGAAAGTATATACAATGTGTTACTTATTTTCACCTCAAAAAATAATACTGAAGAATGTGTGAATGTAAAATCTAATTTTTTTTCAAATGTAAATTTTAAAACATTCTAGAAAATAAACTTATCACACTCTTGCTTCCCTTGCTCAACTAAAGATCAGTCTGGTTTTATTAAAAAAAAATAAGGGTCTCTAAAATTATATGTAGCACCCTCAATAATATGAATCAAATGCTATAGGCTATAGGTATATAAGCCAAATTCTTTGCTTACATGGGGCACCATAACTCCATTGTAACTCCATCAAGTTCAATGGCACTACCAGCGTCTAGTTTACCAGTTTACACCAGTGTCACAGAGAACAGTTTGGCACTATAACCTTGGCTAACATCTCTATAAAACCAGACCGATAAAGGTGTAATTCAACTAACTTCACCAGAGTTACTTCAGATTTACACCAGTACAAATGAGGAAAATTGGGCCCTAAACTTTCAAAGTAATTTATATTGTAATAATGCCAATAATGAAGTCAGGAGGTCTGCCTCCCAATTTCTATTTTCCCTTTTGGTAGAATTCTAAGAATTCTTTGTAGAATAGTTCTACAAAGTTATAATTGCACAGAGAGAAAGGCAACTTGACGCAGGAGCAAAGGAGATCATTGTATTTGCAGATGATGTAACAGGAAAGATCTTCAGCTGGTATAAAAGGCCTTCACTGAAATCAACAGAATTTCAGTGTTTTCCACCAGCAGGAGGATCTGATCCATCATATTTAAGGAGCTGAATTAACTGATCTACTCTGGCTGCTTTGTGCCATTCTGGTGATGCAAAGCAGCTGTAAATGTGTCTATACCTAAAGAATCTGGTCCAAGAAGTTCATCATCCTCCCTTGGCAGCTCTAGGCCCTGATGCTGATCTCAGTTCTCTTTCTCAGGGGGAAGTGTAAGGGATACATGCTAGCTGTTCCACCCTCAAAGCAGGTGGGCAAGAAGTACAGATGTAATGCCCCAGCTGTGGCCCTCTCCCACCTCGAAGGGTCCTGGAACCTTGGCTGCAGCCCGAACCAGAATGTTTACATTGCAATTAAACAGCCCCATAAGCCTGAGTCCCGTGATCCCAAGTCAGCTGGCACGGCCCAGCCACAGGTTTTTAAGTGCAGTGTAGACAGACCCATAGTGGCCATGCACCCTGAATCAAGGCAGCAGATATACCGTATGCGACTTCCTCCAGTAGCATTCTTCAGTCTACAAGCATAACTCTATCTTAAATCCATCTCAACTAGTGAAACAGAATTTCGGTTACATCATATTTAATTATATATTTGACACTAGGGATCGAATTCAGGCTACCACCTATGCAACTCCAGTAGGCATCATGGATGGTTTTCCCACAGAGGGATTCCAAGGTAGGTCAGTACTTCCTAACATGGTCCTGATCCTGCCAATCCAGCTGTCGTACAGAATACTCCCACCTTTGTATGGATCTACAGTAGTACTAATTGAAAGATTGCCATTAAAATGTTTTTTTCAGATAAAACTGGGTTTTGACCAAATTAAACATTTAGTGTCAAGTGTCTGCTTTTCTTGAATTTTTTTCAGATACAAAAACCTACAAATATTCAGCTGAAGAGGCAAAGTTTTCCACTGACGCTTTTGATCAAAAAAATAATTATCAACATTTTCAATGTAAAATACCCCATTTTCCAGCAAGATCTAGTCTACCAACGGGAAAGAGATTCATACTGCTTTTACTGCCTGTGAGTGCTTTTTCTTCTTATTATTATTATTATTATTTATATTGTGATATTGGCTAGAGCCTCAGTTCTGGACCAAAACCTCATTGTGCTAAACAGCGCACGTTAAACATTGTGCTAAACAGTGCACCATGTGGCACCTTAAAGACTAACAAATTTATTTCAGCTTTCGTAGGCATCATGCATCCAATGAAGTGGATTTCTGCCCACGAAGTTTATGCCAAAGTAAATTTGTTAGTCTTTAAGATGACACAGGACTCTTGCTGTTTTGCTTAAAACAGACTAACACGGCTACCCCTCTGGAACTCATTGTGCTAGGCCCTGTACAGACAATTAACAAATATGACCATAGACAAGACAGGTGGAGACAGATGGTGGAGCACAAGGAAACATTAAAATAATGTTACTCAGCATGATATACAGGGGCTTTAGCAGTACACCAGCTGCCAAACTATTATCAATTTTTGGCAAGCATCACAGCAAAGGAGAATGGAAAGAGAGATTTGAAGGAAGACAATGAGGTAGTTTAACAGATATTTTTGAGGGACAGTATGAGCGAAAACATAAAGGTTGTTCCTTCTTGCTAGAAAAGTCCCTTTTCAATCCCCTTCTCTTCTGTTATCAAACTCAGACTTTTCCAGTTTGGTATTATTATTATTTTAAATCAAGTTTATCATGGTAAATTGAATGATAAAAATAAAAATGTATTGAAGTACCCATGCAGTGAGCACTGTCCATCATGTGCAGTAGTGGAATATCTGGAGTAGTGAGTGAGATAGAGGTCCTGTGGAAAAAGTAGTATGTGATCTTGTAATTAAAAATCATATATCATAATGTTTATTCACCAGGGTGAGGAATTAAGGTTTCATGGGCAAGTCTGATATGTCCTAAATTTTAGAGGTTGACTTTTCACCCTTAATGTTCTTGGAATGTAGGATTTTTTTTAATGTAATGTACACATATACACACATACTCATTTTCTTTAATTAGGCCTTATTTTATTTCATTTTGGTCGAACTGCAGAGAAAGCAAAGTTTTGAATGGGAATCAGGAGAACTTTCACAGAAACGTGCATCAGAAGGTTCGCAGCAGAAAGAACTGCATTCTAGCAACTAATAGACATCAGGTGGTAAGCATTTTATGGATAGTGTGAAATATTACTGAGTATTTGTCCTTCAAGCCAGAAAGATCTTAGGCACATGGCTGTGGTGTTCCATGCAATCCATTACTGTAACTGTTTCCAACAAGATGGATCTTTTTTCTTCTGAAGTAAATAAAGCATCAAAGAGCATGAGCTTACAAGATTGCAAGAGCAAACCTTAGAGCTTCTGATTACCTCTATTCCTGCCTTGAACAGAACAGAAGCCTTTACTTGCTAGTATTTCTAGTTTCTAAAATGAAACATCAGCTCCCTCTTCTGTAATTGAAGGGAATTGCTTATATTGGATGTCAAACACTTCTAAACGGAAGAGTAGTTATTTAACCTAGTTCCTGGGTGACAGTGGTGTAGGATGGAGTAAACTCTTGCACAAAATACCAAGCAAAAAACAATGTTTCACTTGGCCATAATTATTTTAATGACTGTACTTATCTTATTAGACTTGAAGGACGTGATTATGATCTTGCCTCATGTGCAAATAAGGAATAAATCTATTGAAGTATATGGATTTACAGTCTCAAAACTAGGGTAAGATAAGAACTGGGCCTTTAGAGTCAGTTTTTTGGGGCCATTCTCAGGTTTATGAACTGAAAATTTGTCTTCAGTGAATGTTCTTCAAAATCCCCTAAAATTTACTGGGTCAATACACTTTCCCCTACCAATAAATTTGTTCACTAGTGTGTTCACAGAAAGCAAATACAAAAGCAACAATGAGTGTCAAACACAGTCAAAGTGAATTATTAACTGAACAAATGGGAACATTTTGGTAACAGTCACTCAGTTCTATAATTATTATTGCACAATATACTTTCAATCTGGCAGGGAGCTAATCTAGATGATAAAAAATACTATAGATATAAATAGAGACGTTTAACCTGAGTTTCTACCCTGAAAAGAGACCATGGGGTTCCATGCTTGTGGTGTCTCACTGATTCAATGACAAATGTACTGAGTTTTCAAGATACTAATCAATCTGCCCAATTTAGAACTCAATTTGGGATCTGAGAATCATGCTGGGTTTATAGCCTTCTAATACATCATTCCAGCAGTAACAATGCTGCTGCCCAAATGATGCCCCGAATTACACCATCGTAACCAACCCATTGTCTTCCAGCTACGCATAAAATTTAATCACACTGAGTAGTCCCCGTGAACTATGTGCTTAAAATTAGGCATGTGCTTAAATACCTTGCTGAATGGGAAACTTTAAGAATAGCAGTTGTTTCTCTTCAACCAATGCAATCTTTCAAAATGGAATAAACTTTTGAGAGTGGGGTTGTATCCAAAATATTATTACTTTTTTAGTTTATTTTGATGGGAATTTATGAACATTTGGGGTATCACTAAGAAATGAAGTTTAAAGTTGTAAAATAAATAAAAAAGATCATGCAATTAACATATTTGTCATCATCACTCATTCACTCAGCTTGTATGTTATACCTTTTGCCCCGCCTTCAGTTTGTCTTGTCTGTTTAGATTGTAAGCTTGGAGCAGGGACTACTTGTCAGGTGACCAGGACATGGACAGTCACACCAGGTGGTCAGAGCAGGAGTCAGATCTAGTGGGTGGCGCAGGAGTCAGTAGCCAGGAATTGGAGCTCAGGGTCAAAGACCAGGTGTCAGAGCCAAAGTTATAGCTAAGGATCAGAACCAGGTTGCCTGGAGTGAGACAAGGAAGGAGCAGAATTGGGAACAAGCAGTCACAGGAGCGAATTCAACCACAGGCAGATGCTCTGAGCAGCCACTGAACCTCTCCTGCTGCTGGGTTTCAAGCCAGTCTGCTGACTTTTTCAACCAATCAGGTGGCATGGCCAATCAGGCAGCCTACTACAGGCTAGATGTATTTTTTAGTTTGCCAGGAGACTGGCTCTGCTATAGGTCCTGATTTCTGATGCTACTCTGTTGTACAGCGCCTCGCACAGTGGGGTCTTG
The DNA here is from genome assembly GCA_007922155.1 of Mesoclemmys tuberculata. Classification (NCBI taxonomy): domain Eukaryota; kingdom Metazoa; phylum Chordata; order Testudines; family Chelidae; genus Mesoclemmys; species Mesoclemmys tuberculata. The sequence goes on along the minus strand of ML675614.1, from coordinate 20,804,148 downwards.
ATTCATGGCTTTGACTCTCAGGCACTAAGGCTGGGTCTACACTGATGGCAGCAAATTCGCCGCCATCAGATCGATTGCTCTGGATCAACTGAGCGGTCTGTGTAGATCTGCTCAGTCGATCCAGCAAGTGAGGCAGGAAAACCACCCCCATAAGTGGCGTAGCGCTGCATCAAAGGGAACGGCATTCCCTTCGGTGCAGCGCACTGTGGACAGCGCACGGAGCAGATGCTGTGACGTCAATGGGAGATTCACAAGTGATTTACGTCACTTGCGTATCTCCCATCGACTGCCACCGAATCCCGAAGGTAAGGGTAGACCGGGCCTGAGATAATACCAATAATAAATAATAATAATAAATAATAACTAAGATCTTCAGTAGTAGATTAAGAGCCTGAACTGAAGACCATCTAAGTCAATGGGAGTCTTTCCCTCAATTTCAATTAACTTTGGATCAAGCCCCAAGAGGCCCAAGGGAAATTAAATAGGGCAAGGGTGTGTCAATAGGGAGAAAAAATAAGATGGGGCAGCAACAGGGAAGTGAAAAACAGGGTGCTGAAGTAAGCAGCAGAGAGGGAAAGGAGCGCCAGCATGTGGATCTAGGAGTCAAAGCCAGAGCCCATAATTCAAAGATTGTCTGGTTTTAACATTATATGATTCTTTCAAGGGGAGCTGGTTATAACAAAGACATTTAAAGCTTCCCTCCCAAGTTTTACATTGTCAACCAAATCCCTGCTGGAATTATAGTTTTGTTACTCACAATTACCAGTCTGCTCTATATTTATAATGTGGACATTATCTGCAACAGTTCTGGTTGTACTGGTGTGCAACAACTGGAGTAACTGCAAAGGTGAGGGCTCATTAGTCGATTGTGATTATATGGAGCTTTTGAATAGTACAACTCAAGTAAAAGTGTACTTCAGATAAATACACTCACTTTCACTTGAGTGGTTTCATAGACTCATAGACTCATAG
>ML675614.1:20792146-20802776 GCA_007922155.1 Mesoclemmys tuberculata | reverse complement strand
CCTGAGCATGTGGGCAAGACTCACCAGCCAGCACCCAAAAAAGACTTAAGGCCATAAGGAACCATTATGATTGCCTAGTCTGAATTCCTGCATAACACAGGCCATAGAATTTCATCCAGTAATTCCTGAATCAAACCCAATAGCTTGTGGTTAAACTAGAGCATGGGTCGGGGGAGGAAGCAGGCGCTTTTGAAGATTTGGCTATAAGTGACTTGCTCAAAGTCACACAGGAAGACTGTGGCAAAGGTGGGGCTAAAATTCAGACCATCTGACTCCCACTTCCTTAACCACAATCCCATCAATCCTCTCCATTAAAGCCCGCACAGAAAATGTTTCTATGTATACAGATTGTTTAGCTTTTCCTTTATATGTGACATTAAGAAGAATTCACATTTTAAAGGGAAAACATTATTTTAACAAATAGTATCTTTTCTGGGCATACACTCCTTCTACAGACTGCACTCCTCCCCCTTCTACAGCAGTGATGCAAGTTGTGTCCTGCAATAGCTTTTCAGCTACAAGCAAGTACTTTTAAGCTTCGTATTTCCTAAAGCAAAAAGTTAACTCAGCAGGTGTATAACTCCCCCACTTGAGCTTTTTGAAATAAAAACTGAAATCTAAAAACATTTTAGCTACAATTGAAAAGCTATTGAAAGAAGCAGCCCTGCAGAACATTACATTGCTTGTTTTCCTGTAGTGCTGAGTTTGATTATTCTCTGGGAATAAACAGATGCATCTACATGTTTGAAAAAAACGCTTCATAAAGACCCATCTCTTTATTACGATTCACAGCTCAGCTTTTGAGCTACACAGAGGTCTTCTTCAGGACTTGGCTGAAGCTTGTCTCTTTCTCCAACAGAAGATGGTCCAATAAAGGATATGACCTCATGTTAAGTATTGTTGGAGTGCTCAGAACACAGGATGGTTGATCATTATCTTGGCTTGGCTCAGTAGATGGGGCACTACGTTGAGGCTCAGGAAATCTGGGATAAATTCCCATCTTAACCACAGACTTCTCATATGACCTTGAGCAAGTCACTTGCCCCTCTGTGAAATGGGAATAATACTACTGTATCACACAGTAACATGGTGAAGATGAAAATCCATTAATAATCATGAGCTGCTGAGATACGATTGAGGGAGCCATTTAAACAGATAGATTTTTGTACATGAAAATACTTTTTACTATATATCTCACACTAAATAAAGAACCCCTGTTTAAATACAGAATGGTCTTCATCTAACCACTACAGTAGAAACTCAACATTACGAACACCTCGAGAATGGAGGTTATTCGTAACTCTGAAGAAAACATTATGGTTGTTCTTTCAAAAGCTTACAATTGAACATTGACAATACAGCTTTAAAACACTACTATGCACAAGAAAAATGCTGCTTTCCCTTTTTTTTTTTAGTAGTTTACATTTAACACAGTACTCTATGTACTGTATTTGCTCTCTCTCTCTCTGTGTGCGTGTGTGTGTGTGTGTGTGTCCGTGTCCGTGTCCGATTGTGTATTTCTGGTTCCAAATGAGGTGCACAGCTGACTGGTCAGTTTGCAACTCTGGTGTTCATAACTCTGAGGTTCTACTGTATTTAGTTGCTTAGATGATTTATGTTGGAGAAAAAAAGATACATATGTAAGTTAAAAAAGTTGGAGCCCTCAGAGTTTAATTGCTTTGAATTGCCTTATGATTTTTAATTTCCTTTCAGTCTACCAGTGCATTGCCATGTAGATATACACACAGAGTGAAATGGAAATATGATTATCTTATTGTCATCATATATAGTTCAGTGGTTTAATTTCAATCATTTATTTGTGGCAGGGCTGCAGATGCTATAATTTAAAAAACATGTTCTGACTCAGACAGGATAGGAACATTACCATCTAATGATATGACAATTTTCACGGCATTATGATGCTATCACTCTCATGTTAGTCCAAAGCAAGGTGAAATTCATATGCTCTGAATCTCAAACTTGCTACATCATGAAAGTGATGGATCAGATTGTCAAACTGACACATAAACTTTCAAATTTGGCACACATTATCTAAGTACTTATATATCCTCCAATACCATCATATATGAGCACTCAACAAACAGTAATGAATTTACTCTCACAGCACACTATGGATGAGGGAAGTCTTCTTATCACCATTTTAGTAATGGGAAACTGAGGCACTGAGTGACTTGCCCAAGTTAACACAGGAAGTTTACAGTACACCCAGGAACTGAACAGAGAAAGCCTGAATCCCTATCCAATGCCTTAACCATGAGACTTCCCTGATTCCCCTACACCCTAATACCGGCATGCAAACTAGCATTTGGACACAAAAATGAGGAAATTGTATGTCTATGCGTAGCATGCAGCACTCAAGTGAAGGAGAGACTCTGGCCCATAATTTTGTGTTCTATATCTGAACTTTTCTGAGCATGAATAAACTGCACTTCTGTTCCTGGGCAAACATGGGATCACAAGAGGTGGAGACTGGGTAGGGATTAGGAAACCTGCCCAAATATCATCCTCTACAGATATTAATTGGGCATTGTTGGCAAACACAAAAGAGATACTAAAAGAGATTCTAAAAGGGTGATGATTCATGTTTATATATTGGAATTAGGAACGAATATGAGTTGCCTACAAAGAGGCTTCGTCTGAGATGCTGCCCTTTTAATTTGAGATGTGACTTGAAAATCAGCCAGTTACAGAGAGATGGGAATGAAGCAAAAACAGGTTAAAGTATCTTCCTGAAAATCAGTCAGACATTGCTGTACGTACCACTAAACTGACAGCAGTGCATTTCTGCTCCCATGCAAATGGGAAACAAAGGATTTTGTGCTATGGATGATTTGAGCTAGCACCATGACTCTTTGTAACACACGTTTCTGGACCATCAATTATTTTAGCAGTAACAGTCTGTGTTTATGTATACTTGAGCTGATAAAATAATACAAAAAGTGATTCAGAAATGTTTCTAGCTATAAGAGGGGTGAATTAGTTTGCTTTTCTTTGTGAAATCATGTTAGCCATTTTTCACACATATTCAAGTAGCCATTGGGTATTGGTGAAAATGTTTGCAAAGCCAAAATGTTTCACACATTTTAGTTTCACCATCAACACAGGAAAGACCATCTCTGGTGCCTGACATTCAAAAAACTCCACAGACTTCAATGGGCAAAGACCATAGAGTTGGATGTGTGAAAGTTACCTACCATCATCAGTAATATTGTCATAGCCTTTTTGATTCCCTCCCAATAATTGCTGAACATGGGGCAAACATTTCTAAAGTCCTGATCTAAAGCCCATTGTTGCTATTGCCTTTAATGGGTTTTGGATCAAGTTTTAAATGACATCATATATGGAGCCCATTCGTACAGTCACACTGAAAATCTATTTGATGAGTTTCGTACCCATGCCAGAATTTTATGACTGTCAAATTTATTTCAAGGGGAAGAAATAGCAAAACTAACATCAGAACCCCACATATAAATTATCATCATCAGAGAGAAGAGGGGGTTATTTTTCTAAAAGGCCTTTGCTTTGTTGTCAGTTCAATAAATCTTGTTATAAATGTACAGGGCTATATCATTTGTAAGCCAAATCTCTCACTGACAATTTTACCAAGGGTTTGGATGGGAAGTTAGCCTCATCCTTCATAAATATTAATAGGAGATGCACAGTTAATACCTCAGCTATTGTGCTGCTAAAGTGCCCTCTTAAAGTAGAATTTAGCTGAGATCATGTTTGTGTACTGTAGATTATTTATGTACTATAGATCATTTAGGCTTTAGCTTATAACATAGTAGATAACTGTTCAGTCGTGAACATGGAGTTAGGACTTGAACATTAGGTGTAGGAAAAAATGACATTAGTGAGGAAGGTTCAACCAGAGCTGGAAGAGTGGAATGAAAAAATGTGATGAGAGATTAATAATGTAAAGGTGCTAGCTCTGATATGCACAGCTTTCTGAATATTAAATTCTCATGGTGAGAAACTCCTCAAACTACACATAAATTAGCAGTCATCTTCGAATGTAACCTTTGTGATTCTCCTACTCACAGCTGGTCTATTGTTTTCAACACAACATCAGTTGTACCACCAGGAGTACAGGAACCAAACCGCATCCTGGTCTCTCAATCAAAAGGACAAGTCATCCACTTTAATAGTAAAGAAAATATTTAATGTTTAAACAGTAGGGGGTAAATTTGTCCAGGCAGCGGGCTTGGATTTAGTTGTAGGACTCCTATTGAGATCAGTGGAGTTCTGTGCCTACGCCCCCCAGGTACTTGAAAATGTATCCCTAAATCTCTTTTCTGACGGTTAACCCACTAATACCATAGGATTGAAACTAGTTAATGATCCATGAGACTGGGTTTCTCTGCTGCTGGCACCACAGTTGATATAAATATTTTAGCAATATAGTTGCCATCATCTGGAGGCTCAGAACGGCTTGCTTTAATGTTAGTTCTTAACTCAATTCATAATAATACATGATTTAGACTTCTCACCAAGGGTCTCATTCTGCTCTCAGGTTCTTCCAGCATTGTTCACCGATAGCCATGATGGAAATTACCTGACGAATCCATTCCACAGACACCCTGCTGGTTCCTTCGGGAACTATCTAATACAGTCTCAGCATATTCATTGCTCTTCAATCTCTGTGCAAGTACTGCTTGTCAAACAGTTTGCAAACTACATTTCTCTTAAATGTATTTTCATAAATCTCTGATCATCTGATATAACATGGCTGTTACTATGCTCAGAATGTTGTTGTACCAATGGGCACAGAATCCAGATTCTATTCCCCAAATGCCTCGGATCCTCCCACTTTAGCCATTGCAAAATCTCAGCTATTAGTAGTATGGGATCTATGTTAAAGAGTATTCAATGGGGGACATTGGGACAACACAAAGGACATGGTAAAACATATTAGTCATCCAGATATTCTGGAACCTCTGCTGGAAAGTTGGCTTACTAATGAACTCAGGGCTATATAAGAATAACTTCTCAGCGGATACACAGATTTAAAAGCAGTCATTCCACTTTATTCAGTGCAGTGCAAAGGTACCTACAATAGTTCTAGTTATCCATGTTATCCATGGATAGTCTAAATATCCATACTGAATTTAAGCATGTGCATTTAAGCATATACTTATGTGCTTTCCTGAATTCAGGGCCTTTATTTGTTGCAGCACATATTCTATCCTAAATTTCTTACATAAGAATCAATCCTATGGGATTGATTCTCGTACTCTAAAGCTGACATGTAGAATCACAGAAATGTAGAACTGGAAGAGATCTTGATAGGTCATCTAGTCCAGTCCCCTGCATTGAGGCAAGACTAAGTATTATCTAGTCAAGTAGTTTTCAACCTTTTTTCATTTGCAGACCCCTAAGAAATTTCAAATGGTGGTGCGGACCTCTTTGGAAATCTTAGACATAGTCTATGGACCCCTCCACAGTGGAAAACCACTGACCTAGGCCATCCATGTAGTGTAATCATATGCAGACAGAAGCTGCAGTGGAGTTCCATATTATCCTGATCACCTCAGTAGAAACATACTAGCAGGTTGCGGAAACATTATAAGGAATGGGAGAGATCACTGGACTCTGCAAGCACATGGTCATTTCAGAATCCTTGCTTGTTTATGATTGTTACATACAGAATTGGAATTATTGGCAGATATCCTTACACACACTACTACAGGGTGAACCTGGCCTTTATGGTTCCCTACAGGAAACCCTACTGCTTTGCTTCATTCTTCCCCAAGAAGCAGTGAGGTAAGAGGAAAAGAGCAGCAAAGATGTGTTCTCCAGGTCTGCCTAGAGATGCCTCACTGATGCAGCCATCTTGGAAGCTAGAGGGCCTAGTCCTCCAAGGGCTAGAAGGGCTAGTGACAACCAGTCAAAGCCCAGCAGACTCAGATAAAAGTTGCTGCCTGGTCTTAGAAGTTCAGTGCCTGGCTGGGCCCAGAAGAGTGGAGAAGGGAGCTACTCTCTGGCTGAAGGAACTGACAATCAGACAGTTCATAGCTGGCTGAACTTACATGTATGGGACCGCACAGAGAGATGGAACTGAGGATGCTGTCCCCGAGGGAGAGGATCTATTTCAGTTAAGGGCCAATGCTGGCACAAGAGCAAATGAATGTAAACTAGCCATCAACAAGTTGAGGCTTTAAACTAGACAAAAGTTTCTAACCATTGAGTGAACCAGGAGTGAAGTTCTGGAACAACCTTCCAAGGGGAGCAGTGAAGGCTAAAAAACTAACTTGTATCAAGACTGATACGATTATGGAAGAGATGATAGGATGAGATTGTTACAATGACATATGGCCCATCCGTGACCAATATGTCCAACAGCTGTAGATGGGACTCTAGATGAGAAGGGCTCTGAGTTGCTACAGAGAATTCTTTTTCCAGGTGTCTGGTTAGTGGGTCTCACCCAGAAGCTCAGGGGCTAACTGATCGCCACATTTGGAGTCGGGAAGGTTTTTTCCCCCACGTCAGATTGGCAGAGGCCTTGAGGGTTTTTTACCTTCCTCTACAGCATGGGGCATGGGTCACTTGCTTGATTGAATTAGAATAAATGATGGATTTTCTGTAACTTGAAGTCTTTAAATCAAGATTTGTGGACTTTAGTAACTCAGCCAGAGATTATAGGCCTATTATAAGAGAGGATGGGTGACGTTCCATGGCCTGCGATGTGCAGGAGGTCAGACCAGATGATCATGATGGTCCTTTCTGACCTTAAGGTCTATGAGATAGGGCTGGAGATTAAGGAACCAGTAGGAAGAGGCCTAGGGAAATAGCAGCTAAAGATTGAAGTTGAGCAGTACATGGCTCCTGGGGATAGAGTCTCTGGGTTGGAACATGGCGTAGTGGGCAGGCCTGGGTTCCCTTACCAGCCACAGGTAAAGAGGTGTAAACCCTAAGAAGGAGACAGAGCTTAGCTGGGAGCTCAAACTAAGGGTGAAGTTTGAAGGGCCTAGAACCAGTGCTTAAGATTCTAGTCTTTAATACCCTTAAAGGAGTTAATTTGGACTTAGTGACACCAAAGGGCCAAGCTGCTGAAGACCGACCAAGGTTGGCTGGCAGCCTGCAGGGGGACACCAGGGAAGAGGAGGTGTTGAAGAGGTGAGTACCACTTTACACATGAACAAATAAGCCAGCCACACACAAAAACAAAGTAAAACACAGAAGAAAAACGAATTTTAAATGCAATCTAAAAATATTTCATTTTAAAAGGATTTAACATAAATTACAGTTCTGTAGGGTACATAGTACAGTGCTCCAAGTATAGAGAAAATACATCCGTTTAAAACTTTTTTAAAAGACATTGTCAAGATTTAAATTCTAGACCTTGTACAAGGGGATGAGCATGTAGAATTTAATGGGTTTTTTAGCTGAGATTGGATATGTTTAGAAATTATTCAGGCTTTGACATAAAATTGAAGTGCATGTCTAAAGATATTTTCATTTCTGAAGCTTAACATGAAATCCCTGAAGCTCATCAATCAAGCTCTGGGTCTCCAAGGCTGTCTGAAAATTCCAAGAGTTGTCACTTCTTTCTTGAAAGAACTACCACCCCACATTTCATTAAAATCACCAACTGGCATTTGCAATTTAACCATAATATCTGAAGAGAGGTAGATCAGGCTGCCCCATAGAGACAGACAGAATAGTTTTTGGCATACACTGAGTAAAACGTGTGGTTTTGATCCCATTAAAATCAGCATTTGCTAACATTTTTGTCGCACAATCATATTAGAGATAAACACAGTTTTGATGTTTTAATTCAGTCCATGTGTAACTGCACTGATTTTACTGGGATTATGTCTGGGTGCATAAGTGCAGAATTTGGATGATAAAAATACATTTCTAATATAAGAATAAACCTTTCCAAATTATGGGGAGGGAAATGAACACCTCATGTGCCCAGACAAGCCTTTTATGTACAGAGGTGGAGTTAAAAGGGAAAAGTGCTACCTCTTTACATGACATGAAAAATTTGTGATCCTTCTAGTCTGTCTGGTGGGCATGTTTGATATAACTGTCCAAGTTGTCTGAAATTTGGTAAAGGAGTAACACCATATTTAACTAAACTTATCCATGCATAAAATTTGTGCAATTAAACTAGATATTTCCAGATCAAAAGCAGTGATAAAGGGTCTTGATCAGATCCACAGTAAGCTAGCAATGCTATCAGACTATCTTCCAACTGAACATGTAGAATGTTCTGTAGCTGGCTTTATAACACCTTTGTTGCTCACTGATCCCAGGGCTAAACAGGGGGTTATTCTAAGTTGTGCTCAGCTCCACTAGACTCCAAAAGGCTATTCCTGCAGCTTGAATGCTCAGTGGCACTCTGGTCACATCCCCTTTCCCTTGGTCTTATCCTTGACACATCCACTGGGAGAAAGGATGGCATCAAGCCAGTTAGACCAATCATATACCATCTCGGGATTCAATGTATACACGTTATAGAACAGGTTACACAAATACATGAGAATCAAGAAAAAGATGAAGGAAAGTGTAGGTCCTTTATTTAGTGGGAAAGGAAAGCTAATAACCAATGACATTAAGCTTAATGCCTGTTTTGTTTCAAAGGTAAATAGAAACCAGATGCTTAACACAATTAGTATTTATAAGGGGGAACAAATTCAAGACAAAATAGGGAAAGAACAGGTTCTAGAATGTTTAAGTAAATTAGATTCCAGTCAGTAGAGCCTGATGAAATTAATCTTGTGGTACTTCATTATCTAGTTGAAGCAATCTCAGATCTCTTAGTGTTTATCTTCAAGAACTCACGTAGGGATCCCAGAGGACGGGAGAAGGGCAAACATAAAAGGGAACAAAGAGGACCTGGGGAATCATAAACCAGTCAGCCTAAGTTCAATACCTGGAAAAATACTGGAACAGATTATTAAACAATCAATTTGTATGCACCTAGAGGATTATAGGGTGGTAAGGAATAGCCAACATGGATCTGTCAAGAACAAATCATTCCAAACGAATCTAATTTCCTTCTTTGACAGTGTTACTGGCCTAGTTGATGGGGGAAGCTGTAGATGTACTAGATCCTACTTTTAGTAATGATTTTACACAGTTCCACATGACATTTTCATATTCAAACTAGGGAAATGTGATCTAGATGAAAATACTATAATTACTATAAATGAATTACTATAAAGAGGTGAAAAACTGGTTGAAAGACCATACTCAAAGAGTAGTTATCAATAGTTTGCAGTCAAACTAGGGAGATGGAGCTAATGGAATCCCATATGGGTCTGTCCTGAGTCTGATACTAGTCAACTTAATTAATGACTTGGACAATAGAAGTGAGATTATGCTTATAAAATATGCAGATGACTCCAATCAGGGAGGGGATGCTAGCACTTTGGAGGACAGGATTAGAATTCAAAATGACCTTGACAACTTGGAGAATCCGTCTGAATTCACCAAGATGAAATTCAGTAAACACAAATGCAAATTTCACATAGGAAGGAAAAATCAAATGCACAGTTACAAAACGGGCAGTAACTGGTTAGGTGGTAGTATTGCTGAAGAGGTTTGGGGTGCTATAATGGATCACAGATTGAATATGAGTCGATAACCTAATGCAGTTTTGAAAAAGACTAATATTATTCTGGGGTGTAGTAACAGGAACTTTGTATGTAAGATATGGGAGATAATCGTCCTGCCTTATTTGGCACTGCTGATGCTTCAGCTAAAGTATAGTGTCCAGTCCTGGGCACTGCACTTCAGGAAAGATGTGGATTAACTGGAGGGAGATTTAGGTTAGATATTAGGAAAAACTTTCTTACTATAAAGATAGTTAAGTTCTGAAATAAGCTCCCAAGGGAGGTTATGGAATTCACATCACTGGAATTTTTTAAAGAACCGGTTAGACAAACACCTGTTGGGACGATTTAGGTATAGATGATCCTGCTTCAGTACAGGGGGCTGGACTAGATGACCTATTGAGATCCTTTTTAGCCCAGCATTTCTTTACCAAAGTCCTCAGGTAGCCAGTTATGCCACTTTTCAGTCTCTTTTGCACCATCTGTTTAGCAGAAAGTGTTTGAAAAGGGGTACTGAGAATCTGGCCCACTCCGAACAAAGAAGTTTCATCATCCTCACCTTCAAGGCTCTGCTCAACTGACAGTACTTTACATCTCTGCATGCACTTCATTCTCTCCCTGAAAGAACCCAAATATGAAATTTCACAACTAAACGTGGCATGTAACCTATCACTTAAATCAGCTTCTGTACCAGCTGACTAGAGGATAGCTAATGTAACACCAATTTTTGAAAAAGGTTCCAGAGGTGATTCTGGCAATTACAGACCAGTGAGCCTAACTTCAGTACCAGGCAAATGGGTTGAAACTACAGTAAAGAATAGAATTATCAGACACATACATGAACATGATTCACTGGAGAAGAGTCAATATGGCTTTTGTATAGGGAAATCATGCCTCACCAATCTATTAGAATTATTTGAGGGGGTCAACAAACATGTGGACAAGGGTGATCCAGTCGGTGCCGTGTAGTTGGACTTTCAGAAAGCCGCTGACAAGAACCCTCACCAAAGGCTCTTAGAAAAGTAAGCAATCATGGGATAAGAGGG
>ML675614.1:20735048-20791746 GCA_007922155.1 Mesoclemmys tuberculata | reverse complement strand
AAGGTCCTCTCCTGATCAGTAACTGGTTAAAAGAAAGGATGCAAAGGGTACAAAGAAATGGCCAGTTTTCAGAATGAAGAAAGGTCAATATTGGTGTTCCCCAGGGATCTATATTGCGAACAATGCTGTTCAATATATTCATAAATGATCTGGAAGAAAGAGTAAATGGTGAGGTGGCAAAATTTGCAATTGATATAAAATTACTCATGGTAGTTAAGTGAAAAGTAGACTGTGAAGAGTTACAAAGGGATCTCACAAAACTGGGTGACTGGGCAACAAAATGACAGATGACATTTGATGCTGATAAATACAAAGTAATGCACATTGGAAAACATAATTCCAACTATGCATACAAAATGATGAAATCTAAATGAGCTGTTACCACTCAAGAAAGTCTTGGAGTTATTATGGATAGTTCTCTGAAAACATCCATTCAATGTGCAGTGGCGGTCAAAACAACTAACAGAATATTAGGAACCACTAGGAACAGGATAAATAATAAGACGGAAAATATCATAATGCTATGATATAAACTCAAGGTACACCCGTACTTCGAATACTGCATGCAGTTCTGGTCGCTGCATCTCAAAAATATGTATTAGAATTCGAAAAGATACAGAGAAGGGCAACAAAAATGATGAAGGAGAGTTTAAAAGACTGGGGCTTTTCAGCTTGGAAAAGAGACAACTAAGAGGGGATATTACAGAGATCTATAAAATCATGAATGGTGGGGAGAAAGCGAATAAGGAAATGTTATTTATCCTTTCACACAACACAAGAACCAGGAGCCACCCAATGAAATTAATAGGCAACAGGTTTAAAACAAAAGAAATACTACTTCACACAACACACAGTCAACCAGTGGAAGTCATTGCCAGGGGATGTTGTGCAGGTCAAAATATAAATGAGCTCAAAAAAGAATTAGATCAGTTCCTGAAAGGTAGGTCCATCAGTGGCTACTAGTGAAGATGGGCAGGGAAGCAACCCTATGCTCAGAGTGTCCCTAGCCTCTGATTGCCAGAAGCTGGGAGTGGATGGCAAGGGATGGATCACTTGATAATTGCCCTGTTCTATTTATTCCCTCTGAAACATCTGTCATTGGCAACTGTCAGAAGACAGGTACTGGGCTAGACTGACCATTGGTCTGACCCAGTATGACCATTCTTATATATTATGTTCCCTACACTCCTCCATATCCTCTCTCCCATCACCCCCTTTCCTTACTCCCTTCAGGACATATTCACCACTGGCATAAGTGGGTGCAACTTCATTGACTTCAGTGGGATGCCACTCAGATACCTGATGATGGATTTGACCCTCCTTCTCCTTTTTGGACTCACACTTCATTCCACTCCATGCTTGAAATATCCTCTGATTTCCCATGCCTCAAGCACCTTCATTTCCTCCCTTCAAATCCTTAAGACTCTTCCTTTTGTGAATTTCCCCTACATTAGTCTCCTTTCCAACAACATCACCATCTTGCATTTGAACTTTTGTTCCATGTATTGTACATGTGTCAGACTGCAAGCTATTCAGTATAGGACCCTTTTTGTTCTATGTTTTAAAGCACCATGCACAAGCTCTCCTAGATGTTAGACATTCTTCACTTTAGCTCTGTCCCAGATAGCTCTCTAACAGTAGACAGATCTACAAATGAGCCACCCATCATGATCAGAAATCCTGACCAATACAATTTCCCTACATGTATCATTTTACCGCTACCACCTTTTAAATTTGTAATGCATGTATGCAAGCTGTACTCAAATATAGCTGGAAGGGTTTCTTTATGTATTCTATATGGTCTGGAAAACAAAAAGCTGGGAAGCAGAAAAATAGTATGCTAAGAGAATCTTTTCTACCTAAACAGAGGCTTCAAAGATTGAAAAACAACTTATTAAGTAAAACCAGAAAACAAGTTCCTCATCTGGAGTTAGTCAGCATAACTCCATTGAAGTCAACAAAGCTGCTCCAATTTACACTAACTGAAGGTCTGGCCCTAAATTCCTATAGAACAGTTTTTCCAAGGAAAACAGTGTCTACCGTTTAGAATGCAGGATTGGAAGCCAGGCTCCTGTATGCTATCCCCTGTGACAATAGCTAAATCACTCAACTACTCTGTATCTGCAATTTAATCCATCTGTAAGGGACACTTAAGGCTGATCCATCTAGGTGCTGAGTGCCTTTAATGTCTACTGATGCCAAAGGGAGTTGAGGGAACTCAGCCCCTTGCAGAATTGAACCATGCTTACCAAGCATGCCGTGATGCTGAGCGCACATGGAAGATGCTCCATAACTGCAGTTTATTAGATATATTCCTAGTGGGCTGTGTCTTACTTTTTAGTTTAAATACTTCATAAATACAGATTTTGGTTTTGTTGAATCTGCCCTCAGGTATGTGAAAGTCAAAATCAGGGGCTACATTCTCCCCTTCCAGGGGAAAAGAAAGCAGGGGAAAGGAAAAGAACTCAGAAAATAGTGATCAGCCTTACAAAAATTCTACTGCATGATGTCCTCAAAGTCAGAGAAGCCTGAAGCTTTACCTAACAGTCGTGGGGACAAGATAGGGGGACATCAGGGTGTCCAGGGTGTCCGCATGTTCCCAGTCAGTGGAGAAAAGGCTGTGGGGACACATGTGGAACCAGGAATCTTCACAAAAGACCTGACTCCACCTGCATCCTGTGACAATGACTCCGACAGAAGACAGGCTACCATTGAGTCTCCCTTGCCCTACCACACCCTGCCCTGTATAGCCCAGCCCCTTTCTGAGTGGCATAAAGTTTGGAGCAAATGTCAATGTGGCAGGTCCCCAGGAGAGCATGCTGCAAAATGTGACATGGCCCTGTCTCCTCCAGTCTTACCGAGCACAGTCTGCAGAGCTGCAACCACAAGACCTTTGGAGGCTGAGACTGGGAGGAGCAACCTCATTTCTATTTCTTCTCACCAGCAAAACCAGAAGGAAATCTTAGTTGCAATGTTTGCAATGCTCGTTTTGAGTCTTGTTGTTTAATCTTTGGTTCTCCCTTTTTCTTCCTATGCCAAACTACTCTAAAAATAAACGTTGTTAATTGATCCAATAAGATGGGCTGGAGCTGCTCAAGCAAATCAGGAAACAACATAGTAACATTTTTCAGCAGCTGAAAGTTATTTCCATTTCATAGAATTCAAAACTAACTCCGTTTTGTGATTTTTTTCTGAAATATTATTATCAAAATTATTTTCAATGAAATAATTTTTTAACTGTTTTGAAACATTTGCTTGACAGGAAACATGGATTGCAGAAAGAGTTTTCCAGTTTTTGCAAAATTTACTGCAATATTTTTAGATATTTTTATTGAAATCATTTTTTCACTCATATTAGAAGTTTTCAATTGACCAAAAATCTAGTTTTCAGTGAGAATACATTTTTCGGTAAATAAAAAAATGTCTATTATAATGTGGGTGGAAAATGTAAATGACCACTTTTTGCAGAAAGTTTTGTTTCCGATAAAGAGCCACTTTTCTATGATGCTGTTTTATGTGAAAACTGTCAGCAAGTTCAGGTTAAAGGAAAAAGACAATATAGCATCCTTTGAAATCAAAAGCATTGGGGAACAGCTGTACTGCACCTCATTTTTTCCCCTCTTCTTAACAATCAGTGTTAACTGTGGAGCTATCTCATTCCTAATAATTTGTTAATAGAAACACTTGTCATTCATGGAGCTGACAGTTCTGAAATGTTCCCAGATCTCAAAGGATTTGTTCAAGAAAAAGTATGAGTGCACATTTAAGAGTATTAAAATATTCCAGTGAACCTTTTGCTTACAAAACATACCCAATACTCTCAAATCTTAGTGTGTTTCTTTCCACACTCATTTTTTACTTCACCTGAGCAAATTCCATCCACCAGTATTAATTTAGCAATTGACATGGTCCTGACAATATGTTCCATCCAGGTTATTACATTCTTTTGGCGAATGGTGATAGCATATTGATATAGGAGTGATTAGGGTTCTTTGGCTCTCTCAATTAGTTAGGTTTGCAACTTAAAAGCAAACATATGTAGAGCCCGAGTCTCCTTGGTGATTTCAGTGGAGTTGTATCTACTTACATCAGGAAAGTCAGAATATTTCCAAGATCTATTTCCCCTGCTGATGAAGATCATCTGATGCACCTTTCCCACATTTCCTTTAATGAATCTGAGAGGGAGTCCAATGGGGAGGGTGGAAAAGATAAGTCTGAAGAAAATAAGGGTCACAAAGATTGCAGACCCAGTAACTGAATGAGTAGTTCAAATCACATGTAACCTTATCGTCTACTATCACCGCAGCACCAGTTTTATTACTGTATGTAGCAGATGGTTAATCAGGCATTGATCACCATTTTATTAGCAGCTGGTGACTGTAGAAAGGACTCTTTAATTGTGTGTAGTAGCTGTCATCTTAGTCAACGCATTTCCTGTCCCATCCCAATGTTCTCTGCTCAACTCTCCCTTCGAGAAAATTACATACTAGTGAGTGGCCTGCGCCAAAGTACCAGATTCTATCTTGAGTAGGGTTTGTATTAGCGGCCATCACCATAGGATCTGAATGTTCTGCACACTGGCCCATACTGTGGGAATTTGGAGGTGAATCCTGCTATGAATTATCATTACAACTTCATGGGTCAGGTCTGTCTATAATATTTTTAGGGCTAGGCCATGCAATCAACACTAAGCCCTGTGCAGGTATGGAACCATTTTGCCACTGGAGAAGCACTGAACATGACTGTGCCATCTCTCCCAGAACTGGTTGATGCTTATGGGGTGAAACTTCCTGCAAAATATCCAGATTCATTGTGACT
The DNA here is from genome assembly GCA_007922155.1 of Mesoclemmys tuberculata. Lineage (NCBI taxonomy): Eukaryota > Metazoa > Chordata > Testudines > Chelidae > Mesoclemmys > Mesoclemmys tuberculata. The sequence goes on along the minus strand of ML675614.1, from coordinate 20,786,928 downwards.
TTTCAATGAAGAGAGGATAGGATTTCCACCAGAAGATGTATCAGTTTGCTAGAAGATTCAAGTCAAATGGAAAATGTTGGGGAGAGTTTCAGTATTAATAGAATATAAAAGTTCTTCAGGCTCTCATTTTGCATTAGCTGGCATTTGAAAGCCAGATTTATTCATATTTAGAGCAATCTTCGTCATTTAAAAGCAGGTATAAACAAAAGACAACATGCAGGAAGCCAACTGCAGCATGTTGTTATCCCTGCATAATGGTGCCTTCAGACAAGTCTCTTTCTAGCTATGCATATGGCTTAAAAGAACATCTGAAGATTTGTATGTGAGCTGGAACTGAAGTGACAAGTTCAGTGAAGTTAAACAGTGGAGATGCTAATGGCCAAATTTTCCTCCCTTTATACTCCTGTGGGGGCCCAGTTTGGTGAACATTTACTGGATTGCTGACCTTGTGCAAGCACCCATCATGCATATGCAAAATTCTGATTTGTGCTCCTAGACTGGAAGGTTGGGTACCTAACAGTCCAATTTCTGCCTGAAAATATTTCCTATAAAAATGGGCAAGTCCTGAATTTCAATTCTCAGTCAAGTATCTGTTCACAACTGACAACTGGCTGTATCAGTAAGTTTGTCCACACAGTTATTATTTAAACCTATAACATTACAACCCAAATATCTGCAGCTGAAAAGCTATGTAACTCATACTGACTACACAGTATGATTTAATATTATGGCCTGGAAGACAGAGACCTCTAGTGGATTTAGTATATAAATACAGTGTATATATTTATAGCAGGATTAATTTACAATTTTCCTTCTTTGTAACAAGCCTTTAAAAAGTCACAAAAACACATTTTAAAAAAAGTTTAAAAAGTGATACAAATGTTTCTTAAATGTAAAAAGTGATACTTTGAAAAAAAATGTAAAGATGGAAGGATATGCTCTTTATTTTTAAACTGATGTAATAATAACTATAGCTGTAAAGATACATCTCTGCAAGATACTAATGCGAATTAATGAGAAAAAGGAGGCTTAAACAAGTAGCTAATGCACTGAGAGAATGCTTTAAATAGTCTGCTAAAACAGAACTATGAGATTTGCACTTTTTTTGTTTCTTTTTTTACTTGGTTTAGTTGCTAAATCTAACAGAAAAAGTACTCCTAAAATCATCAGGTTATGCCAAGCAGTATACAACTTACAATATTTTGCCTTTCTATACTGTACTTCGTTTTAACTGAGGATCTCAAAATAATTTAAAGTCTCAAGGCACTCCATCTGGAACATTTCACTCACCTTTGAAACGCACCCACAACAGTTTAGGGCAGAAAGCAAAGGAGAAAATATGGTCTCTAGTCAGATCCTCCAAAAAAATATATATTTGTTCTCAGTTTTGGAATATCAGGACAATACACACTTTATAGCTTTCTATGAATGGTACCTTCTGGAATCTTTTGACATCAGATCCTAATAGTTCATTAGGTGCTATCTGCCATTTGGGGTATTTTTAAAAGAAATTGAGCCAGCTGCACTGGCGGGTTATGGAGTACATGTTCTCCATTCATGTGCAGGTGTCTGGTCCTATCCTAACCCTGGCAACAAAGGACTCTCAAAATACTAAAATAAGTAATAATAGATACTGTATCCAATTTAAACTGGTGGGGGAATTTAGATGGGAAGAATCTAATTAACTGAGTTTGAATTCAGCCAGCATACTGGCGTTAACGTACCACGAGCTCTCTTGTGATCACAATTAGTCAGGACCCTGCTTTTATATTTAAAATGAAAAAGACGACTCCTCCAGAAGCACAGAGCTCCCTACCTTTATGCTGGGACATCAGATCCATACAGACTGCACTGTGTGCCATCTACTACGTCAGCAGCAGCACAAACTTCCTGCCGCCTGTAAATGTCCTGTGGAGATCTCCCAGTCAAGGTCTGAATCTGTCCAATCCAGCACCACCTTTTCTGTGAGATCTGGCCTGTTCACAGAACAAGATGAAATGGCTGCACAAGGGAAAACAAACCACTTCTTGGTATTATCTACGATGGGTGAAATCCTGGCCGTGCTGCTATCAATAGGGGAATTTTGCCATTGTCTTCAATGAAGCCAGGATTATTTCACCTTGTATGTTCAGAATTTCTAAAAGAAATCTTCTTATGTCCTTCTAGTACAAACATTCATGTTTTAGGCTTTTCAGTTTTTATAAATGTATTGTAACAAAGCTCATCCTCCACCTTGGTGGGTCCAGCGCTTCCTTCTATCGGTAGGTCAGGGCACTGCTTCACCCTTTAGTGTTCTTCCTCCCTCTAGTTGTGGGGGAGGGTAATATAGCCTCTCTAAGATGGCCGCCCCCTGCTGGTTCCTGGTCCTGTCTCTGGTTTTCACAGGCCCAGGCCCTTGCCATTTTGCTGGAGCTCTTACCTCTCCAGTAATGGCCTTTAGGAGTTGGGGCATGGCCCGGTCCCATGCTCAACTCCAGGCCCCAACTTCGGGACCCAGTAGCAGCCTCACGCTGTGGCTTCAGGAAAGCAGCTAGCTTCCCTGGGTTACTTCTCTGTGCCCCTTGACTTAACGTTGGTACCCTGCTCATACAGGGATCCTTCCTGGCCTCCTTGCCAGAGAAGGCTCTTGACCCCTGACAGCCCCACGGGGCATGCTAGTGCCTAAACCAACTGTCCAGGTCTATATTTCCTTTCTGGCAGGGTCTCTTCCCTTAGGCCTCCAGACCTGTTGTTCCCCGTAATTAGTAGAGTCCAAGTCCTGTAGTTCCTTCCCTTAGGCTGGGGGAAGGGCTTTCAGCTGTACTCAAATAGTACAAGTGAGAAAGCCAAACTCTTCTTCTGGAGGGGAGGCCTTTAACAAGTCCTAGGCAGGGTCCCTGATTGGTTCCAGGTGTATTCATTAACCTGGCGTAACTCCTGTTCAGCTACCAGGAGAAAAGGGACTTGCTGCTCCTGGGGCTGAGACATGAGCCCTTGAGCCCTCTCCTTGTGTGTGTGGAGGTGCTGAGAGTCAGCGTGCCTGCTTTGAAGGGCTGTGTGCTTGCTGCTGCCGCTCCCAATATAGACCAGATCCCCTCCCACGCCCCTTCCCTGCTCCTGCTGCCATTTGGGGGCCCTGCTGGCCTGCCTCCTGTTGAGGAGGGAGTAGCCCCACCACTACTGCTACTACCATGTGTGTGGGACCTTTCCTGGCCAGCTAGTTCCTGCTGCTGCTACCTCAGAGCCTGCTGCTGCTCTTGTTGTCTGGAGGAGGAAGACCATCATTGCTGCTGGGGGAGAACACCAGCCGGGTGCTATACAACCCCCAACTCCGTGTGCTGGTGGTGGAGGCCCTCTCAGTGCAACAGAGGATGGTCTTGGCAGGCGTCACCAGGATCGGAGACATACTGGACTACGACCGGGGGGGACTGGGTGGATCCCCAGGTGCTAGTTAGGTGCATGGGGCTCTCCACCCTTCTAACCCTCAGCGCGTACTCCAGGAGATGAGGGCAACCTTGCCTCCTGCTGCTTGTGTTTACCTCAAGCAGGTCCTGCGAGAGGGTGCTCCCCACCCCCGTCCCTCCATCCTAGCACTCTGGAGCTTTTCATTGGGCCCTAGCCCCACGTGCCCTCCCCACGCACCGAGCTGGCTGCTAGACTTGCAGCAAGTCCATTTCCAAACCACGCCCAGGGACCATCGGTACCTGCTTGTGCCCCACTCCCTTCATTTCTTTGCCCTCATGTCCCAGACACCAAATGGTAGGACCTGATACCACCTATGGAGGGCGAGGTCCCTGGTGGTCCAGTCTCTATTCCACCCTGACCCCACAGCCCAATGGGGACATCAGTTGTTGGCTCCTTCACACAGCCATGAGCACAGGAGTGTACTTGGCATGGTTCTCCCCTCACCCCAACACCCCTCACGCCCACCCACGTCCCAGATTTCAAATAGTAGCACTCTCCGGCAGCCATCCGGTCTGAGCCTGTCATGGTATAAAGGGAATTTTTGCACAATAAAACAAGATGTACTCTATATTCTAAGAAGCCTCTGAGAGGTGCCATTAAAAATGGCAAATATAACACATGATTCCTAAACCATACAATATACATCCTGGCATTAGTCAAACAATTCATAACGCTATGCAATGAACTCAAGAGTCTGGAGCAAGTCTTTAGCAAAGGTATGCAACAGGCCATAAAAATCCAGGGAATGTCACCTTAGAATGATTTGTGTATGGTCCAAACAGTTCTCTGCACTGTCATTAAAGGCTTATTTTGAAAAAGCACTTAGAAAAGTTCACTGACTTCATCAGTCAGAGCAAAAGGTGTCATGACATGACTCCCTCTCTTGTAAAGACCTCTACAGAGTTCGAACATGAAAAGGCACCTTTGATATAGTGGTCAGACATTGACTGAATGCACTGCTAGCTGGCACCGTTGATACCTGTACCACAAATATGACTTTTCTTCCTGTTGCTGGAATCATTTTTATCATTATTTACAATTTGCAATTCATACACTTATTATACGACTGCTGGACTCTGTGACAGACATAAAATAAAGTCTGAAAAGATTCCATCTTTCATCTGCCAAAAGGAATTATTTCCTGGGCACATACTGTCAGCTATGTACAGGCGAATGGATTGGTGCAGCATGTTCAAACTAGTATTTTGTTTCATATCTGACATGTATGAAAAAGAACCATTCAAAACCACCCTGCAGCTGGAGCAAGGCAGAACTGTAAACTGAGCAAGCCTGAGAAGAAACATCTTGGGAGGTAATTTAAGATGTTAGTGGCGGACGGGCAAAGAAACAGAGTATTCTGGGATGAACATTTTGGGGGAAGTAATTAAACTGCACTGCAGCAGCTGCAGGAATCTATTAGGTTTCACAAATGCAACTGTCTCTTACTGCTGCAATACCAAGTATGACAACTGTGTGACTGAGTTGTGGGGAAATATGATTAGCCCACATTGCCTTGGCTCAATAACAGCACTGAGAGTTTCTTGCTGCATGGAGCTGTCAGCCCAGTTTGCAGAGAAGAGAACTGAAACAGACCAGCCTGACTGGTTCTGTGGCAACAGTATCAGAGCAGGAAAGAGAGATGCACTTAGAGCGCTGATGTCCGATCACTTATGAACCATGCCCTTTATGGATCTCAAGGAGAGCCTCTGAATCTCTTAGTGATGGATTGATTAACACCTTTGCTGTGGAAAGCAAAGTCCCTATGCCCTTAAGGAGCTGGAGTTTAGGCACTTAATCAAGGAACAAACCTGGCCCTCTAACAGCCTTGCTAGTTGGAGGGAGAGGCGGAAACACAGTGACTTGAACAGATGAATATGGGGCAGCTTCAGCAACTCTAGAAATCTACAGTTTTTCTAGATCCCTCTCAGACTGGTTTCATACCTGGAATTCATACCGAGCTGCTTCACGTGGTTGTCAATATCCCCGACGATGGATGTCAGTAAAGTGCATCCATACTAAATATATCAAACTTATCAGGAGCCTCTAACACCATTGTCTATAAGGCACAGTATTACTGATTCACTTGTGGCATCTTGTCAACATGCTGGTAAACTTTCAGTGGGTTCCCTTCTTCCTCTCAGAGAAATCACAGAGGACAGTGCTGGGCAATGCCTGTCCTGCCAACGTCCCTCACCTGCAGTGTCCCACAGGGCTCCATCTTGTCTTCCCCCCATTCTGTGGGTACGTGAAGCCACCAGGGGAGAAGGAGAGATATTTAGGGAAGCTGGGGTCCTGATCTTGGAGGTAAGCTAGAAATCCAGGTGTATAAACACATGCCCAATATCAAGGCTATATTTATCTCCGCAATTTCAGAGACAGCTCATACACATCAAGTATTTGCCTACACAAATGACTAGTGAGAAGTTTAACTGACAATGTGTACAAAAATTACCCCTTTTCTGCATGCAGTATTGGTAACTCTGCTCACAGCTCAGCAGAGCTCCAGCCTCTTTATTTGACAGTATGGTCTCAACTGTTTCTCCAGCAAAACAGGGCTGGAAAATTCAAGGCAACAGTAGTGGTGAGTGGGTAGGAATGTGATTTTCAAATCCATTGTTTTCCAATGCTACTTTTGAGGGGAAAAATATATTTTTACATGTCTACTTGAAGGGTCTGATCTGGTGTACCATGCCCACTGTAAATCTTCAGCAGTAGACATGCTGAAGCATTGCAGAAAAGAAAAACATACTGAAGTCTGTATAATGTAGATCTTGCCATACTTTTTTACAACATAATGTCATGATGAAACTTATATGTATTTTTAAAAAGTTTAAATGATTCAGAATAATCAAGCTATATGCATAGCTAGCCTAAGTAAATGCATATTTTATTATTACTACCCTCAGCCTCACCCCAACTACCCAGCAAATTGTTTCTTACACTCACTAGGGCAGAGAACGTGTCTTCCCAGAACCTCTCACAGTCCTGACTGGGGTGACTGAGCACAACTATAATAATAAAATAATAATGATTCAGTTATTATGTTAATAAAATCCAACTAGCTAGAATTTAATTAAATATGAAGAACTATGTTAAGATGGGAAAGCACAGATCACTGCATTCCCACAACACCTCAATGTCCCACAATTATTAGGTGTTTAAAAATAATAAATAAGATGGAAAATGTATCAAATATCTTTCAATTTGCTTTTTAATTCAGCCTTAACCCTCCATTTTTTAAACAACGGTTTAGGGATACAGTAGAACCTCAGAGATACGAACACGAGTCACAGACTGATTGGTCAAATGCCTCCTTTGGAACGGGAATTACGCAATCCGGCAGCAGCAGGGACAAAAAAGAAAAAAGCAAATGCAGTTCAGTACTGTGTTAAATATAAGCTACTAAAAAAAATAAAAGGAAAGTTTAAAAAAAAAGATTTGACAAGGTAAGGAAGCTGTTTCTGTGCTTAAATTATGTTGATTCAAAGAAGTATTTTTCTTCGGCACAGTAAAGTTTCAAAGTTGTATTAAGTCAATGTTCAGTTGTAAACTTTTGAAAGAGCCACCATAATGTTTTGTTCAGAGTTACAACCAACCTCCGTTCCCAAGGTTGGAGTTTCTACTATATATATAAATATGGAAACCATTCTGCACCTGCAATTGTTTGAGCATGTGACTGGTCTCTTCTTTTATGTCTAAAATCGTCTGTAGTTATTTACTCCTACAGAGTGTGGGTGAGAAAACAGAGGCCAGGTTTCCAAAACTATCACAATTAACTAGGACTTTTATTTCCACACAGAGCTGCAATCCTGTCATGGATTATATTAGAGCAATGTGGCCCTGTCATGGACTTGATGCCGAGATCACTGGGTGAGGTTCTTCGGCCTATGTTATATAGGAGGTCAGACTGCATAGGACTGCATGATCAGAATGGTTCCTTCTGGCCTTAACCTATCTATCTGATCTGAAGCCCATTGTTGTCTGCTGGAGTCTTCCTAATGAATTTGGGCCAGGCCATGGATTTACTATTACAGTGCAAATACAGATAAAATATCCCTACAAATGGGACCAAAGCATGGGTGTCTGTGCCAACTGAAAAACATATACTGCCAGGTTCTACTAAAAGCTCACAGAGAAGGACTCTGGTATCAGTTGTTTAGAGAGGCACTAATGGGCATAGTCTGTGTCTCAAGGTGGCCTGATCCCCATCTTAATTGTCTGTTCCTTGATGTGGCCATGGACCCTATATAGAGACCTCCTTATTCTTAATCTTAACAGGAATATATTGTGCAGGGAAGTGGTTCCCATCCAAAACATCAGACCCATCATGTTGCTGATTTCACAGCGTATCCATGGACTCGTTCCATGAGAGGCACCCTGTGTCTGTTCCTAGGAGATTTTGCTGTCTATTATTCAGTGGAATAAATCCATTAGCAAGTACCACGCAGCTCTGTGTCAGGACTACACTAATTGTTCAGACTCCCTGTACATGTGCTTTAGGGAGCTGTTAGATTCCTTTGGCTTATGACAGGATTTAGTGCCTCATGCTAGTTTTGCAATGGCCTGGAAAAAAGGGGCAATCCAAGTAAATCAGTTCCATTCTTCTCAGGACCCATCATTGAGAGTTACAGTCACTGCAATAAATCGAGTTTTATTTCATGACTGAGAGCCTCATAAGTCATAAGTATCATCCACTTTAAGGGGCATTGAGGCCTTTCTGGTAAGATAGATACCATACTATTAGTCATCGCTATCTAGGGACCATTTCCTATTTACACCATTGGTTTTAATGGAGGTTTTATAAATACTGAAAATTGCTTTACTCTGCAGGAAACTCAGTTCACACAGTTCTTAGAAAGACACAGACATAGAGAGGGCTTGATCATGCCACACAGGCAAAGCACTGCAGTGGGGGCCATGTGGAGCTGCTTCACCTTCAGGGAGCTCCCAGAGAGATTCTGCTTCGGGAAGGACTCCTCCCAGAGTCCTGGCACATGGCAGGGAATGTGCCAGCAGGCCTCACCTCACTGCCACTCACTTGCAGAAGGATCACTTCTTGCAATCTCTCTAGTGCAGAGACTGCAGTTGTGGCTCGCTCGAAAGTGGACTGCACAAGAGGAGGAAGGCTCCTTGCACCCTCCCTATTCACACCCATATAAAGGTTCAGCCAAAATCTGCCCTACAACAACTTACTGCCACAGAAACGACTGTCTTTATTTTTTCCCTAAAATGTCTGCATTTTCCCTAAAACGATTGCCTTTATTTTTTCCCTAAAATGTTGGTGAAACAATGGGCAAGCTAGCAAGTCTAGTGTTCCATCACACCTGATCCTACAAACACTAATTAGCATGAGAAGTCCGTATGTATGTATTTCCACTGGCTGCAGTGAGAGAACTCACATGAGTTAGAATTTGCAGGATCAAGTCCATGGATTTAAAAGGTATAAAACATTGTTTCAGGTTGCAAACTGTTATTCTTTTAATAAAATGTCACTGCTACATTGTAAATGGAATGGAACCTATTTTAGTCATGTTATCAGCATACTGTTAGGTTAAAGATAAAAATCCTAACTAGTGCAACCCTAAATTATTCAAACTGAAAGGTTCTTTTAATTTAATGTACTTTTCTCCATTTCTACTGTTTTCCCCATTTGATTCACTCCCATTTAAAAATAAATTTTATTTTTGTTTCTAACTGGATTTAACCTCTGACTCTCATATGCTAGCAGAGTGCTCAGAAGTTGGGGTTGCAAACACTGCAGGCTCTTTTTATAGGAATCTATTTTTAAAAAGATTATTGAAACGAATATAAGGCTTCATATAAACTGTCAAAAAAAGTTAAAAATGAGTGGCCATAACACCTGATGTTAAGACGACAGCACTATGAAATATCACAGTTAATCCCTTTACATTTAAAAAGCAGTTTTGCCCCAGACACAATCCAGGATTACTATTTCAGGCCCACATCCACAACCTAAGCATTTCTGTGCTGCAGTCACCCTGGTCTCTCTGTATATTGGACATCAGAAAAAAAAATAACTTGTGTTATTGGGGAAGCAATACAAACACGGGGTATTAAAACTTTGAAAAATGAAAGATGAACATTGTCTCTGTAATAAATTCTGACTTTTAACAAGAGAATCACTTTTATTGTACTTCTGTCAGGGATGAGTGATCTCAGCTTCTTTTCCATAGAGAGCATGAGTCCACACAAAAGCTTTCGACTCACAGGATACCTTAATAATACTGAGGCCAATGAGCACTGTAGTTAAGTCTGACAGTAAAAGAATGAAATTGAGATATTTTGAGTACAGCTGGTTGTAAATGCTTAGGCTGTGTCTACATTTGGAGGTAGGAATATGATTCCCAGCTTGTGTAGGCAGACCCACCCCAGCTATCACTGAGCTAGCATGCTAAACAGAATAGCATAGCTGGGGTAAGACAGGCAGCAGCAAGCAGCAGCACAAACTAGCCATTCCAACTGCATACCCACATGGTTAGCGCATGAGTTCCATGAGAGCTACTGTGAGTATGTCTAGGCGAACTGGAAATCATACCCCTTCCTCCAAATGTAGACACATCCTTAGATAGAATTATTTGCCATCAGAGAATGCAGTTCCATCAAAATGCTTTGCAAAATCCTGTCAATTTCACTAAACTATTATTTGGAGAAAAAAGGAGAGTGAGTTGTGATGACATTTTATAGCATAAAACATTTCATTTCCTTTGTAAATTATATGGTTTTGATTATTTTTATTTTGTATTATATTATATTGTAAAATTAAAAAGTTGAAATAGAAATGAAATGTTTCAAACAACATGAGTTACTTTTATGAATTTTCTTTCATGGAGAATTTTGAAATTTGGGGATTTTAATCCAAATTGGAATGAACACAAATTTTGAAATCTTAAAATCCTCCATGAAACTGAACTTCCATTCTCCTCACAGCTCTAGTTTTAGATCACATTTTGCTCTCAATTACATCAGAGTACAAACTGACTTCAGTGGAAAGGCTATATTTTGAATTTACACAAATGTAACTGAGACCTGAATTTGGCCCTCTGTTTTAGACATAACCACAAGTTTAGTGCCTATTGCTGTAATATATTAATTGTTTAGATTATTTTTATTGTCATTTCAGAAGAAATGCCATTTTTACATGCATCTACAGGACACATAAATACACCCAAAAAACTATGTTAAAAGAACATTGTAAAGTCAAGAAGTTAAAACTTAGGAAATGACAGAATTAAAGTTGTGTGTGCAAACTTAATTAATCTTACCTTGTGCATATGTGTCATGATACAGTCTTTAATTACATGATCACAACTATTTTTTCCAGAGGACCCCTGCCTCATTCAGTGCTCATTAAGCGAGGGAAGGACAGCGCTCACCAAATGAGTAGCTATTCAGTAACTTTTATGGGTGTTTAATGTGTGCGGCCATGACTTATTTACCTCTCTCCATCCAAATGCTGCACTAAACACAGAATTATGAATTTCCCCTGAAGCTTTTATATGGTGGTCTCATCATAACATCTTAGCTCTTTGACACCATTACATTAATTTACCTTGACAACATCCCTGTGAGGTGAGGTAGTTTCATGAGACCCATTTTACCTGAAGTATAGAGATTAAGGCCAAAATTGTCAAAAGTGCAAACTACCTATGGATGGCCATTTTGAGAAACTAAGGCCTGATTTTTCAAGGACTTACTATGTTATAACATTTTATATGTCCAGAGCACAGCTCCCATTGACTTCAGTTGCGAGCGCTCAGCACATCTATAGGAACTCATCTATAGGAACTCAAGTTGGGCACTTAGAAAATGAGGAAGACAATTAGTGACCACCTGTGAAAAAAGTCTGCCCAGCTTCATCCTGGAATTCTGTGGCAGAGACAGGGATAGAATCCATTTCTGCAGGGAAGTATTCAGCTGCCTTAACCATGAGCCCATTCTTTCTCTTCCTGAAATCCTCTGCTGCATTTAATACTCACCTTCCTACTTCCGCAACAAAGGAGGCAAGGGGCCTACAGACAACAGCTGCCTTCACTGCAAAATCCTAATTCATCCCCAGAGCACCAAGTTATACCTATTGCACTGAATGAGGCAAGGGGTCCTGTGGGGAAAAAATTGTATATGATCATGTAATTAAGACCATAATGCATTTGGACAAGGGGACCGAATTAAAGTTGTACAGTCTTTGCTTGACTTTGCAGCCTTAATGTTCTTTTAAACACCGGTGGGGTTTTTACTCAGAAAATTGAAAAAACCAAAAATTTCATCATGTGGAACCATGACAACTCTCACATGGTTCATCAGCAGGGTTCGGATCTTTAGCTCCATAGCATGGGCCTCTATCACTGGAGATAATGGCATAACTGGTAGCAGTAAATAGCTGCTATCGTCTATGTAGGGATGAGACACACACTTTGCCATTGAAATTCACATCAAAGCAATGTTGTGGCTTAGGAACCATGGGTTCCATTTCAGGTTTGAGGGGTGTGTGCTCTAGTGGTTATACACTGTTGTCCTCAGCCTGATCCTGTACGTTTCTACTGCTATCCATCTCCATGCCTTCTCATCCTCTGTTTCCTGGCCCTGTCCTCCCCTCTACATCTCTTGCTCCCATCCTCACTAATCTCTCTCTGCTTTATAGTCATGATTTCCTAGGGACCCTGACAGTCCCATGGACTTAATGCAAAAGAGATAGGGCTTTCTTCCCCACTCCCACCCTCCTAGAGCTGTAGTTCTCCCCTTGCTGAGAAGAGGGAAGGTGAAGTGAAGTGAGGTGATCAGGGGCTTTATAGGAGAGACAGTTTCCCTTGACTCAGTTCTGGTGCCTGGCACATGACCTAGCTTATGGTTCTACAACTTAGTATCCGTCAGAAGACGGGAGTCAGTAGCCACTGATTCCAAAGGCAAGTGATATCCACTCTCTCAGAGGGGGCCAGACACACACAGATAGTGCCGTGCAGAGAGGTATACAATGCACTCAGTCTGAGATGATGTCTACACTACAAGCTAGGGATGTCATCGAGCTAGCAGGAGTATAACTAGCAATGGAATTGCAGTAGCCCGAGGGGCATCAGCAAAGGCACAGCTTAGCCATGCCAAGGACGTACCCCTGTGGGTCCAGGCAAGTTTGCAAGCAGGGAAATCATACCCCTAGCCTATATTGTAGATGGTGGCCCCAGGGGAGCACAGCAGTTACATTCCACCTTTCTGCTCCTAGAGGCACCATGTCTTGGAAAACAGCAGGGCACTCAGGAAAAGGTTTAATGAGTTAGATCAAAACCTGGACAGCAGCCCCAGCAAATTTAGAATCAGCAAATATGAAGCATTAAGACCTCTTGAAAGCTTCTATTTGACATTCTCTCTTCAGGCCTAAGACTTCCTTTATCCTTATCTGAGAAAAGATAGTAGAGCAAGCCCTTACAATTTGTTTCATGCCTTTGACAATGAAGCTGCTGCTATTAAAATTGTCAGCTGTGCACTATGAGATTAAAAAAACACCACACAACACAAAACACACACACCCTGGAGAAAGTGGTCTTCTGTATAAATCAATTCCCAGCTATTCCATGTTTGTGCACCAGGTGGAAGCATTGTTACCATTCCATGCCTAGCCTCTACTGAGCTGTGAATGCAATTGTACATTAGCACATTCACATCATTCAGTACTGTGGTGTTCTCTACGAAGCACTGACATGTTCTATTTGGCTGTCCATTGTTACCTGTCTATCTTTGGTTTTCTGTAGTGTCCATCATTTCAATGTCTAAGTAATTCCCAGGTAATTTAAATCTTCATGGTGAGGTCTCTAGTAGACTTCAAGAAGTGTTCTGCTCTTCCCTTGCCCTGGTTAAGGAAACTATACTTGAGGGAATATTTTTTCTTTTTTTTGTTCATACTACCAATTTCACTGGAGAGGTTCAAAGAGAGAGTCTTTCACCATGTCCTAAAGACAGTCAGATTCTACATCAGTCTAATCTTCTCTGGAAATTGGCTCTACCGGTGAACTCACGCAACCAAGAATGTTCTATCTTCATCTCCCATTCATTTCTTCCTGGGCTTTGTAAGTGGCATTGTGCCAGATAGAGAGCAGCCATACTGGTGAGTCAAAGAAGGAGAAGTGGTCAGTGATGTAGCTGGTTCCTGAGACAGGCCTGACCGTGTACATCAGGATCAAGGCTTAGAACTGATTCTAGAGGTTAACCAGGAACCCTAGAAGAATCTGAGCAGAGTGGAGAGACTGGAGGGAGGCTGTTTTCACCCCCTTTTTAAAAATATTATGCAAGGTCAGACTACCCCCAAAATATCTTCTTAGCTGCCCAAACTATTCATTTCAGTAACCCAGTGCCAGAGGGTGTGGGCACCCTTTGGCACCCCCTTCTGCTCAAGCATGGAACTACCAGCACTCCCTGCCTCAGTTTCCTTCCCCGAGGTGGGTCTCCTCAGTTCTCCACACACAGGTCAGTGCTAGAGATGTGGCTTGGTCCTCTGGCCAAGTCACAAACAAAATGTAACCTCTTCTGGGATAGCAAAGTCCCAACAAGCAAAAGAGTTCTTCCATCCTTCATGGGCTTTTTTTAGCCCACCCTGCGGGCCCTGTTCCCAATCCCTTTGAGGGCTACCTTTTGAGTCTTTCCTCTGCTCTAGTATAGAGCACTGGCCCCCAGACTGATTTCCCTGGAGTACCAGCCTCCTGCATGCCCTGGCTCAGAGCCTTCTACAGGAACCTGCCCATTCCCTGTGGTTCACACACCAGATTGATCTCTCTTAGCCTCTTGATGAGGCCCAGGTGACCATGGGTATAACCTGTCTTCCTCAGTCCTGTCCCCTCCGGCTGAGATGCAACTAATTTAATTATGGCACAGGCAGGGCTGGCCCCATCTCCCCTTAAAGGGGATAGTCACCCTGTGACACCAGGCTTTTGGAAATTTTGACCTTATCTAACTTTAAAATTACAATTTAATCATGTAATCTTTTACTGTGCACAGGAAGGACCTAATTTAGCACCCACTGAAGTCAGTGGAAATATCCCTATCGACTTCAGGGGACTTTGGAGGCCCTTAATCTCAAGTAAACTAATTTTGATAGTTTTCCCTCTTTCCATTTTTTTGGGGAGGGGGAGGAGAGCTGTTTTACTGCAAAATAGAAAAAAATTAGAGGCTCTGTTAACTACTGATAACCTTGAGCTTGGTTTTCCATTGCTTTTCTCCTTGTACGGTCAGATATACTCATATATATGTTCACAGCATACAAACAGAAAAGTTAGATTTAAAAAAAACCCAAAACCAAATACTCTTACTGGAAGGTTTCAGTGTACCACTTTATTTCTTAGACTTCTGAATGATAGCACACAAGGACCCATACACAGAGACACACAAAGCAGGCTGCTCCCTAAAACAGAGAGGCATAACTCACCTGACCTTATTCTAAGCTGTCTGCAGACTGACTGCTAGGCTCAGATCTCAGATCTATTGAACCCTCTGCCCTGCATGCAGAGCCAGGAAAAACCTATGAAATTTACAGTCACAGTTTACAATTTGAACACATTTTTCAATATATCACAGGTTACATCCGTGCAAAGTGTGTGTAAATCACAACCAAATCAGAATGGCAGCTCATCACTCTCTTTGCACCGGTGTAAATGATTACAAGAAGTGGTAAAGCAGTGGAGAATCTAGTCCCCATATATAATAATTCAGGAAGCTGATCATTCATTTCAAATCTGGTGGAAAAGTCTATCTTGGCCCCACAACTTATTCACCATTTTCAATGCTGATAGCAGTTCAATTGTGGGCTTTTAGACAGGGGCCAAAATCAGGTTTATAATGAAAACTCAGTTGCAACCTTTTCTACTGTGAAAAGTTCCAGAGGGGTATTTGTGTTAGTCTGTATACAGCAAAAACAATGAGAGAACGGTAGCTTAAAGGCTAACAAATTTCTGTGAGCATAAGCTTTCATGGGTTACAGATGCATCTGACGAAGTGGGTTGCAATCCACAAAAGCTTATGCCTGCAGAAATTTGTTAGTCTTTAAGGTGCTACAAGACTCTCATTGTTTTTGCTTATCTACTGTGTGATTGTCTTCTATTTTAATTTCCAAAGCATGGGGGGGAGGTGGTCCTTTCCTTGTAGCCTTACAAACACAAAAATAAACTATCTGATAGCTACAATATTTATTTTCCACACTCCATTACTACTCCAGAAGCAATTCATGCATGTTACTAGAAGCTGAACCCAGCTAATTAAAAATAATGTTCCAAAGCTACACTGATGTCTGTTGCATCTGGAGCTGGCTAGCTTCTGCAGATAAACATGCACAAAAACAAGGACAAATCACAATAAATCTAAGTAGACAGGTACAAGCAAATTGGTCTGTGAATGTGACATGCCTTTCTGCTTAAATGTCGACCACAAATCCCAAGGAGACATGGTAGGATTTAATCTAATTGGGTTTGCCACTTCCCTACAGCTTAATGTGAGAATAACTGCAATTACATATGACTGTACTTAGCCCAGTACCGAAAATCCATTTATTAGGCTATTAGAATCTATAGAAATCAGAGCTTTGAAATCACTTGGCTATGTTGGTTACATACTTGGCCTGATAGTTATTTTGTGGTTACAGTTTCCAAATTGCTACTGATGAGGTGGTAGTGGAAAAGGAGATGCAGTTAAAGTGTTTGAATGAATGGCTTAGAAACGTTTTATTCTAGCTTCAGAATCCATAATAGTATCTTACATGATAGCTGAGAACTCTGAAAATCTCATAATATTCAGCTGGAGAGTGCTGTTGTTCAGGTTTAAAAATCCGATTATCATAAGGCAAACTATTTTCATATGTGAGGGGCCTCAAACGGCTGGCCCTGCTAGAGATGGACAAATCTCCAGGACCACATTTCCAGCCAGCACTACAAAAGCCTATAGTTTTGCACAAGTTCTGTTTGCAACTAACCGTGGCCACAGGAGTGTGACTTGCCCCCATTTTGCACAAGCAAAAATCCTTATTTTTGTCTGCAAGTCATGACCCCGGTTACTTACCTGTCTGACTCGCATGTACAAATGACAACTTATGTGCATGCATCATTGGTGCACATGCATGCAAATGTGGGCACAACCAAATGAAAGCTGAAGCTAAAAAAATGCCCTTACCACTTTTGTCAGCTCTCTCAACAGTAGCAACATTCTATTTGCCCAGCAGATTTGTTCTTGATGAGTTATTAAACCATTACCGTGCTTTTTACCATCATCCATTGTGGTGACTATTGGGTTAGAAGATTTTATGCCTCAGCTTGTAGATTTTCAGGGCAATTTTGAAAGCTTTGTATGCAGCCATAATCTTGCTTTGCCATATTCACAGCAGAGCCAGGAGAGATAAGAAGATGTGGTCCCCATGCTGAGGATTTTGCAATCCAAAGACTTGATTCTGCTTCCATCAAATTCAGTGGAAAACCTCATTAACTGTAAAATTTAGAATCAGACTGTATGAGCTCAGTCCTGTCTGACTTCACTAGGTGTTGGGACCTCTGGGTAGGTCTGGTATTAGGCAAATCTGGTACACTGGATAACAGTTCAAAAGACCTAAGTCATGAAATCATTGGGCCATAGACAGCTAATGTAAATCAATATAGCTGTGTCAGAACTATACTCATTTAAATTAGCCAAGGATCTAGCCAATTGTTTGTGAGTAGAACAGATGTTCCTCACTGAAGAGCACAGATTTAATATTGAATCTTAAGGAGCAATGAAATAATGATTTGTTAAGTATGATCCAAGAGAGGTCACTCACTGCTACTCATCATTTAGGTGAGGGCTATCCCAAACTCATGAAAAATATAGTTTTGGTTTCATTAGTT
Organism: Mesoclemmys tuberculata; assembly: GCA_007922155.1. NCBI lineage: Eukaryota > Metazoa > Chordata > Testudines > Chelidae > Mesoclemmys > Mesoclemmys tuberculata. The sequence goes on along the minus strand of ML675614.1, from coordinate 20,769,619 downwards.
TTCACTCTTGTGTATTTCTTTCAAAATAGTTTCTCTATATGCTAGACAGCTTAAAAAAAAAAACAATTTAAGAAATGTGAGGATTAAAACTGAGGTATAATAGATTGTTTTGGTGAACTAGAACAATCTGATGTGGAGAAGTCTGGTTGAGTCTTTGGCTAAATTGTTATTCCTATTACAGATGCAACCCCATAGTTGTAAATGTGCAAGACAAATACAGAACAACTGTTTGCCGGTGATGGAATCAGGATACCAGATGAGACGAACCAAGGTGGCAGTTTCTACACTGGATACACAAGGTTGCTGAAGAAAAATCTACATGTAATTACTCTGGTTTATGTACAAAATGGATCAGCTAGATGAAGATTTAGAAACAAGGAGAAATTTAACCACTAAACTTGCCCCAAGCTTCTTCAGAATATTTTCTGGATAGTTCCCATGCTTATAGACCTAACTTGCTGAGCTACGAGCAATCAATGACATTCCAGCCGGCTGGCTGTATGGGTAGGCAAGGGAATGGAATGCGAAAGGAACTTGTATGTCTTTGTTTTCCTGCATAAAAGTTGGCGAGAATCCCACTGAGGTATATAGTGTCTACTCCTTCCCAGTGCCCTTGTAGATGAGGGATGGGTGAGGGTGAGATCATGGCTCTGCACCTGGGTGTAAGGTGCTTCTTCTACAGTGGTACAGCAAATATACCAGTGTGCTTCTGGGGGCTTTAGGAGTTTAGGTGTTGCTGGTCCCTATGCAGCTCTTCCAGCACTCCTTATAACTCACAGAGCACAATGTATCCCTGAACCAACATGTATATTCATTCGCTTAAACCTAGAGGGAAGTAATGGTAGTAATGGAAAGCACAGGCCAGGGGCACAATTCCCATAGGTGTTTCCTTGCTACTTTTTTTCAGGGGTCCCTATTTAAAAAAAACAGGATGTTCAAAATTTTCAAATCAGTGCAAGGGACTTAGCCATTAAAATTAGAGGGAGATGAGTGGCTAAACCCCCTGCACTTCCTTTGACAAGACACTGTTTTAAAACTGTGGCTGAGGGAGCATATACTAAAGTGCCATGATACCCAGTGAGAGACATCACATACCATTATATTCAGGGATGCTGAAGTTATCAGGAAGGGATCATGAATGCTTACAGCACATCACATTACAGTAAATAATATACTGTACTACACAACCTGATGCTGCATAACAAAACATGACAGCTGACCTGTACTGTTTATGTGATTGCTGAAATGTGCTGAATATTTTTCTAAACTACTGTAGAAAATGAGTTACTGGGGGTAATGACAGAGCGCGTCCGAATAACTCATCATAAAAATTATGAATGAAGTGTTCTCACCTTCATGTGACCTTTATTGCTTCTTCAGCAAAGCTAAATGTATCATGCACCCGATTGCATCTGGAGAAGAGGGAAACTGAACAGATGACGATACTTAAGAAGTCTTGAGAAGAGGCTCACTTGGTTAGCTTTATTAGTTCAGCTTACTTGGGCAGAAGGAATCTCAATGCATGTGGGAGTGTGTGCATTAATAAAGGGACATATCTGGGCCCATCCTTTCTCAGCCTGAATTCCTCATGGGTGAAATACACTCTCAGTCCAGCCCCTGTACTAAGACTGAATGAAAGGGCTTTGTGCAAGGAGTAATGCAGAGAAGGTGGGATGATGGTATCTACCCCGTAAAGCAAGGACAAGGTGAAGGGCATCCCCGTGTTCCAACTCTTTGGCTAGAATGACTGTGCAGAAGCTCATAGACTATGTAGTCACACAATTAGTCACCCAGCTTTCAGCATCTCAAATATTCTGGGCTAGTCCCGAATGGTATATGCCCGCAGAGGCACAGGAACTGCTCTCTCTTGCAATCGGTGAGTATGGTCCACGTCTATGCCTGAAAACTTGTCCTTTTCACAGGAGGGGTGGGCTGAGGATCAACAGTGCATTCATTGTATTGTTGGAGGCAAATGGGCCAGAATGTCAGCTGGTTTAAATAACTGTAGTTCCTCTGAAATCAGTGGAGCTCCATCAATTTACACTAGCTAACAAAATGGCCCATCTACTTCCAAAAGCTATATTAATGCTGTAAATACATAAAGCCTGATCCAAAACGAAAGAGAATTATTCTTTGGACTGCTGTGACCATCAGGATTTAGTTTTTGCACACCTCTGATTTTCTCCCTTTCTTGATGTTAAGGCAGCACAGGTTTCTCCAGTGAATGCTTTTTCTAGTAGACATTTACAATCACTCTTTTGTAAGATGTCTCACCACTACTCTTAGTGCAGCAGCACCTGTGATATCAGGCCCCTGGGCAATTCAGGGATAATGAATGTGCAGTGTGATGTCACAAAAAAAGGCAGGTCTCAAACATGCTCTGCTAAACACTCTTAGCAGATGCTACTAAGAAAACTGAGAAGTGATTTTTGACATGCTTGCAAATTTAATCATGATCCAGACTTATTTTCAGACATGACCACAGCCACATCCAAAACTAGCTGTATTCATGTGGCAAGGGCTAAAATGTCTCTTTAAGGCAGAGTCTGGCACTAGAGAGGGAGCACACCTGGAAGAGAAACTCAGTTAGGAATTATGTTCTGGGTGCTGCAATCCCTCCCCATACTTCTCACTGTGCGGGGAGCTGGGGGGAGGTCAGGTTGCCCAGCTGCTGAACGCAGCATCTAGCACGAGGTGGTGGGAGGCATTGCTATGCACCGCATATTTAGCAGTGGCTGGTAACATTATACTGGCAGAGGCCACAAACAGTCATAATCCCTTCAGGAGCATTGCAGGGGAATGCATTCACGGGTGGTCTTTGCTATACCCTGCAAGAAGTGTAGGTCATGGGGTCAGCCACAGCTTGATGCATAGGGCGGACATGTTCTAATCCTACCACACTGGCCCCCTCTGACAACCCATAGGCCTCCCTCCCCTTGAATCAGGGAGCACAGTCAGAGATAATATGGCTGCACATGGCCAGGACTGCTCAGGCATCTCTTTGTGCTGTCTTCCACCTGTAGTCTGGTCTTAGGAGTTTTGAAAAAGCAGGGAGAGAAATTTAATGACAACCATGAACAATGCAAACCCAACTGCTTGAACAGCAGACATACAGCAAAGGCATTAATATACTATCTCCAATAAGACAACACTGGGTAAAAAAGGAAGGCGATACTGAATTGTCATGAGTGAGGATCAAATACAAAGAAAGTTGTAATGAGAGTGGGAGCGTAGAGAGTGACAATTCAGTACGGGAAAGATAAAGATGGAACAAGAATGGGATCAAGAAAGAGAGCAGGGAAGGGATGAGGAGAAAGAGACATTTGAAATGGAAACGATGAGAATGGAATATGATTTCCAGAGGGAAAGACGACGGGTGAGCGAGGGTCCTTCTGGGTCAGCCCATGCATATTTAGTCAGTTATAATAAGGTAAAATTGCTTCCTCATTACAAGGAAGGGAATGATGTTGATATGTTTTTACGGCCTTTTAAAAAATTGTACAAAACTTATAATTGGTGAGAGAAGGCATGGGCTGCACAGTTCAGAACCTTGCTCAGTGGGAAAACCCTAGAGGCCTGTGCCAAGTTGGTTGATAATGACTGCTGTGACTATCAAATCATGCAGGGAGCCTTTCTGAGATGGTATGAGGTTGACCCCAGAGACCTGCAGGGTTACATTTAGGTCTCTGAGGAGAGGCTCTGATAACTCCTCTCCTGAATTGGCTGTAGAAATTATGAGTTTATTTAACAGGTGGATAGAAGGTGAAGAGATATCTGTATCTGGTTGAAAAAAAAGAAGAAGAAGAAATTATCCTGCTGGAGCAGCTTATGGAAATTGTTCTGGAGGATTTTGGAGTCTACTAGAAAGAAAATTCCCTATATTAAAATTTGCAGTCTGTTTAGCAGAGTAATTTGTTGCTGTGAATCTACATAGTAGTAAGAAAAGAAATAGGAATCCTCTTCATTTCCACAAAGAGCTGCCTTTTGTAGGAGTAGTGATTGGGACCAAATACACATGGCTACCAAAATTCCCCATGTAACTTCAAGACGATAACAAGAAAAGACAGAAATGCATAAGGGAGAATATCTGTTTGAATAACGAGACCTTTCATCCACTTTACTTCAGTTGTATACAAGCACATTGTAAATAGGCTTTGAAACACTGAGTTCCAAACAATGTTTGTTAAAAGAGTCTGACTAACGATAATTGGGAGTGGCACAAGTTTTACTTTAACAGAACATGTGTTGGTTTGTCCCTATTATATCATTTTTCTTTTGATAGCTCAATCGCTGACCATGCCTTCTCTTCATTACCTAGGAAGAGTAGATGTAAGGAAATCATTTACCATGTATCATATTCAATGTCTTTTCTTCTTTTATTGCTCCCTGTACCTCTGTTGGTCAAATTAAAAAAAAAAATCTCTTGCTCATTTTATGATAGGCTTCCTCCTTCTGATATTCCATTGCTCTTCAGATTACCTTTGAGCCTTCCTAATTTTCATGTTACATTTTACCTACCACATGTTCATGCTCTATTTTATTTGTTTCTCATGAATATGTTTTTGACTTTAATAACTTCTTGTACATTGATATGTAATTATACCAGGAGATGGAGAAAGCTGTCTTGCATTCCCCCCTCCTTTTTTCTTTTGGACCCCAAATCTCCATCATTTCCTATAAGGCCTCAATGTATGGTTGGTTAGCACAGACACCATAATCTCCTCTTCCTTGTGAAGGGACGTATATGTGTCATGAAACAAATCAGCTAAAATAAGATCCTGGGGACTGCACCAATGTAAGTGGGGCTGGGAAGGAAAGCATTTATTCCACTGGCATTTTTGAGCAAAAAAGTCATAGGAAAGTGAAGTATTTTCCCTTTTATTCTCCATGTGTCCAAACGCTGTTACAATCAATGTGCACTGCACCTGTGTAGTGAAATCATTTTTTCTGTACCTAACCTACCATTCATAACAAAAACATAAATGCTAGCTTGTCAGGTATTTCCTGTGTTGGGACTTATGGCTGCACATGAAAGCAGTGTAGAGAGAAAATCAGCAGATCTGCTCCTCTAAGCAAGTGGCTGTGGACATAGTCTGGCCTTTATATTCCTCTTTAACCTCTAGAACAAACATTTTATGGTGTCTGATTTTGCTGCTACTACTTAAAACTGTCACTGTAGAATGTAAGATAAAAGGAGTCAACACTCAGAGAAAAACTCACTCAGCTCCCGCAATTATCTCAGAAAACCTGGCAAAAGCTCAATAGTATTAGAAAGCTTTCACAGAAGTACAAGTGTAGATCAAGAGAATATAGTGTGAAGCAAAAGGTCATATTTCCACTACTTGTTAAAACAAGTTGCAGGTACATTGTGATAGCCTGTGTATGATGGCATACGGATTAGTGGTACTGATTCCCTGACCCAATTGTTTATTGGGAGAAAAAATACATGAGGTTAGCCTGCTAATATGCTGAGACTATATTATGATGAAAGAAAATTGTTTCTGATGAACTCTAAGATAGTTAGTGCCTTCTCATTAGGCAAATGTACCTCTTAATGGTGCGCCCAATCTTGTCTCTGTTTCTGACCACACTGACAACTGTTCCTAACAGGCCTATTCCAGAAAACTTTATTCATCTTTTACTCCATTGAAGTTAATGGTAATTATACCAAAATAAGGACAGATTGCAAGTCCCGACCTATAATGCTCCACATTGATCTACACAGACTTTTGACTCTCTTTAAAGATATGTCCGACCTACAATGGCTGTATCCAGAATTGGATTCCAAAACAACAATTTCTCCAAAGTCACGGTGTTCAGACCTGGAATTTTGCTTCAGCCCAATAGAGGCAGAGGACAGCACTTCAATTTAAATTCAGTCTGGATCCAGTTTGGAACTTACTGCCCCAAATAGCAATGCCTGTCCTCACCCTGCTCACTTTGCTTGTATGTCATGTAAAACAGCTATAAAAGTGAGATAAATGATTAAGACTTCCTCAGCCAAGAGAAGGTCACAGAGTTTGCACCCTGCAGCTTTCATTTTTTGAGCAGTTGAAATTTTTCAAATGTTGAAAATGCAAACAAAATTTTCTCTGAAAAATTTCAAAGCCTTTTTGCAGAAACGGTTCATCCTTTTACAGCCGGTTCCAGAGTTTGCTGGGATCTAAAAGTGGACTGGGATCATATAGCACTTCACAGGCTATAGATTAAAGGAACTAAAATGCTATTTGGTGCAATACTGCGGTGTGAGGAGTGAATAGTAACATCTCCAGTTGGAGGGAATATTTCCAATAGCAAGTTAGTCCACATTAAAAAAACCTTACATGGAACTACTATAGTTATATAGAACTACCTGAGATATAAAAATATGTAGAAAATCATGTGTGCTTACTGTCCGTCTCCTTGTCTGTTGTATCTCCTTCCCCTTGTGGTTTGTTTTGTTTTTTGGATTAAAAGCTTTTTGGGGCAAGAGTTTTGCCTTTCTATATGTTTGTACACAGCCCAGTAAAAGACCTTCTGGCCCTTTGTACAATATAAAGAGTAAATATTAACAATTTTACATATCAGTTTGCCTTCCTAAACTCAAAACAGTGCTCGTAAAGCACACAAAGTATAGAGATTTAGGAAATTGCTGCGAACATCTCAAGATGAAATGTGGCGGTGTACTAATGGAACCAGGGTCACTTAGATATGTATAGGAAAGAGCATGATATCAGGGATGCTGAAACTGATCTGAAAAGGGAAGGTAGCCCAGTATTAGTGACAGACGTCCTTGGAAGAAAGAAACCGAAGACAAAAGAAGGAACAGGAACCATAGTGCAGATGTCAGATCATAACAATATTACAAATCCAGCCCGGTAGGTCTCCTACACATAAACATGACTGTGGTTTCACTGCATGAGCGCAATGCAAAATATATAATGCTTTGCTGCAAACTGAAGACACAACAAAGCAACGCTTGTGTTTATACGGATGAAGCCCTTCGATTGTTAATAAAAACATCAGGTGACCTGCAAATAAGCGGAGGGTTTCTTTTGCATTTCTTCTCACACACACCCCCATTATGTGGTGCATTTCCTGTATTATTTAGTATCAGCACAAACAAGTAAATTCCACTATATTCATCATGCCATTCACTGTCATGTCTGAGCTACAATGGTGCTACCTGCAGGACGTTGTCAATGTAACTTCCATCATTTCACCTGGATTTCACAGATGAACTCTATAGCAGGTCAGAAAGCATGCCTTTTTTTTCCCCTCTGAAAACGTTGCCATCTGACTTAATCTTTTGATTTACTAGCACTGAAGAACAATTACTCTTTGCTACACTGGGCCTGATCCTCTACTGGTGTAGATAAACATATCTCTGCTAATTTCAATGAAGCTATGCTGATTTATAGCAGCTAAGGATCTGGTCCATTATCCTATTTTCATGGTTGTCTACAATGTCTTTCCAAGATGTCTGTCTTTCAGGAGGGACTTTGCCACCACCACCAATTGGTAAGTAACATATGAACAAGCAACAATTGAAGATGTCACCCTACAACCCATTTATACCAGTGACCAATAACGGCAGCATTCTTCAAAGTCCTTCCTAGCTGCTGATCCTCCCCACTCATCCAAAGATGAAGCAATGGTTTTGGTCAATGGTAGCTGCAGTGCGGAAGGTGGGAGGATTGATATTTAACAGTAATAATTTGTGGTGGCGTTCAAGATATTTTCACACAGGCAAGAACACAGAAGAGCAGAGAAGAGACTAAAATTTGCAATGGCAATACCCATCTTGGTCAACTCTGAACTCAATGCGAACCAACCATAGCAGATGTGGACATTTAATGCACGAATGGAAAAATCAAGAACTCTCCGGCATGCAAGTGTGTCTCCCCATGACAGACCATCAAACATATCACCACATTTGGCCCAATATATAAATATGAAGGAGGCATCATTGTAACAAATGCTGGCACTCCTGATGTAGCCATGTGGCTCGATCAATTTCAGGTGAAATTGTAATACCTGCTCTACACCAGACATACAAAAGACGACAACGACGACAATGGCTAAGAGACAACTGAGTGAGGACATGATTTCCATTTTCAAGTAAACACTGTGAATGGAGAGGAATCATTAGGGGTGGTGTAAAGGGGTTTCCAAATATAATCTGGGCCCCTCTGTTGCAAGGGCTCCTATGTAGTTTTGATTGCAAGTTAAAGCTCTCTTCCCCAGCAACCTAATCCCCATAGGGTAGAGCAGTTTGTGACTGTGCCAGGATGTTGCACACCCTGCTCCTGGGGGTGAATCAAACCCACAGCATAAGAATGAGTGGATGGATAGTTAAAATTCACACCTATTTCAAGGGTCTAATTGTCTCATTATGCTATTCAAGGTTTACTGTTGTGGACTGTGGTACAGTCAGAATTGACACACATCCTCCATTTCTGTTAATTGTGTCATAAATAATTACTCCTTATTTACATATTAATTCCAGCATTGTTATGAATGGCATTTCACATTAAGAGAAAATAAGATCCGGTTCTAGACCACAGGAAATAATCCTTTTCCTTTGCCTAAATAGAGATCTTTGCACTTTTGCTGAAAATCAGTTGTGCTATAATAGTAGAGTGCTATACATTATTTCCAGACAAGGATCATCTGCTTATTCAATGGCTTCACATAAACTACCACTATCAAAAATACATTTTAATACTGTGTTTTTTATACAGATCACTCTCTCTCTTTAGCTGTGCTTTATTCTAATTTGGCTTTACTGGTGATTCATGCATTAGCAGCCTGGGGAGATTGGGGGTCGTTCTGAGAGTCCTTGTCTCTCTCATGCTAATTGAAAAGACACAGTAAGGAAGGGTTAAGCTGACAGTAGTGCATGCATCCCAGTTCCCTCACAGTTCTTCAGGGTTTAGTTCCATGTGGCTAAAGCCTGGATCCTACTGATGTTTTCCTACAGGTTCAATTGTGGTTCCTGACAGAGCAGATACTGGTTCTGTTCCCTTCCCCACTGTTGGAGAAAAAGAACTGAAGCCCAGGAGGGTTTCTGTAGTGCCAGGGGAGGGTCAGAGAGGTGTCTGGAATTGTTTACATAAACATTGGTCCTTTATGTGGAACTGGAGGGTAATTGGGGTGGTGCCCTCCATGTTCCCCAGTTGCCATGTGTGTGCAAGAAGTTTCAGCCAGAGGGGCTGGAAAATTCTTATCTGTGAGCCCTTGTCACAAGCTTGAAGAGAGGACACAGAAGAGTTTCATTACAGCCTTAGCACCTGCCTTTGCACTGGAACGTGCTTTCCTAACCACTGAAGAATTTCTGCACATTGCCCATGCTTTGCACCTGTATTTTGCTTTGTGTTGGTGGGCACTGTTGAATTTCATCCCTGCTGAACAACAGAAATATGATATACTCACACAATAAGACATGGCATGTCATGAACGGAGGTGCAATAACTCATTCCTACTGGACAGCTAGGCACAAGGCTGAAGGCCAAATACTGTTAGGAGAGCTAGGTGTATTTAATTAATGTATGCAATTAATACAGCTCTGTATTGGCTTGTTACAATTATGAGACATTCACTTGACAAATAATAAATAAAAATAAGTACAGATCCTGGGTGATGCAAATTAACTTCAGTGGAGCTACTTTGATTTATACCAGCTGAGGAGCCAGCTCATAAACTTTAAATATCTATAATTATTTTATTTTGTTTTACTCTAGGCTAAACTATATCCCCAGCAACATATCTTAATTAAAAGGAAGATGTTTATGTATTTTCATAAGCTTACACAAGGCCATAGAGGATGTGCAGGGAAAGTACATGGCATTTAAGATTTTCATGGTTGGGTTCAGATGTGCCCTTGTGGTTTGGGTGTTCTCATTAAAACTCAGCATTACAAGCAAAGAGCTATTGCCATCTTCTTTAACTATAAGGGAATCAGATTTTAATTATCTTCTTCCCTCTTGATCTCATCTTACAAAGTGTGCTGGGATATCTGTTTCTGTAAATAGACGACAATGCTACATTTAAATGTCTACATGGATTTTATTTTCTTTCAGCCTGTGCTGAAAACTGATATTGATCAAAGAGACAGCTTTTGCTAACAGATCTTTTTTTTTTCTGAATGTTTCTTACGTTTTCAATATTTTAATGTCATTTTTTGTGTGTGCTGAAAGAGGGGAGGCAGTGTAATCTAATGGAGTCAGGAGACCTAGGTTCTATTCCTGGTTCTGCCACTGACTGGTTTTGTGATTTTGGGCATGTCACTTCATCTCTCTGAGCCTCTGTTTCCTCTTCCAGCCTTTGTCTATCTCCGTCTTGCTCCTATCAAGACTTATCCACATACTTAAACTTCATGCACTGGGAGTAGTCCCAGTAACTTAAAGATAACAAAGTCCAGCATGCATTTAACTCTGTACAGGACAACAGCCTTACACTCTAAGTTCTTGAGGCAGGTATTGTATTGTACCATGTGTTTTCATGGTCCCTAACATTTTGGAGCCCACATCCAAAGCCTACTGACGTTCATTGAAAGACACCGTTTGATTTCAGTGGGTTTTGGCTTAAGCCCTCCATGCATAAACAGCAAGCAATTGATTGACCAATCAATCCAAATCTTTTTCTTTTGGGAGATTTCTAGTCATTCTTCAAAAGTTATACTTAAAAACACAAAAAATAGTTTGCAGCAGTCACTCATTTTCTATGAGGAATTTGGTGTCCTGTGTGTGTGTTTTTTGTTTGTTTGTTTGTTTGTTTAATTATTCATCTCTCTGCTTAGATTAACAGGATCTGGGCAGATCGTGATAGTATAGTAATTAGCAATGGGTGAATCCTTGAAAGTGCAGAAATTCAGTTTAGTCATCTCATAATTTGGATGCCTATACCAAAGCTCCCTCCAAACTTTCAGAGTTCCCACCACTTCCATGCTGCCCACTCTCTCACCACATTTCTCATGGGCTCATTATCTATATTGCAGATCTTTCTGGGAGGCTCCTCCATCCATCACCATTGAGGAAAAGGCTCTGCAACCCTTCCTATTCCAGCTGTGAAGACTACATCCTTAGAGATATGCTGGGGGACTATCCTCCTAACATCAGCAGATGCCCATGAGGACCATCCATGCACGGGTTGAAGAATGGAACAGGCCCAGTGAGGGGGTCTTGAACCTCATGGCCGATACCCACTACCAGTATATTCTCCATCAGGATTCCTACTGTCTGAGGCCACCTTGTCAGTAATGCCCTAGAGTAAATGTTGAAACCACGTAACATGCACACATAAATCTTCTAGGAGGGGAGAGGAGAGGAGACAAAACAAATGGAACCTAACAATGGTTCACTGAAGGCTCTACTGCATGCTCCAAACTCTGGTCCCCCTAGCAGCTCTTCTTCCCCAACTCCAGCAGGTTTGGCACCCCCAAGTATCTGGAAGCAGGGCCAGGAGAGGTGAAGTCAAGGAGCATATGCCACACTGTGCTGGCTTCTACACCCACCAATGTCCAGAGCTGCAGGTGGAGTCAGACAATGGGAAAACAACATTATTTGGGAGCCATAGAGCTGTGGCCATGGCTGTCAGCCAGGGATGAGATTCAGTATGCACTGGGCTGGAAATCTCTCCCACCTCCCACTCATGCATGACTCTGAAGAACACGGAGAACAAATGATAAGTCATGATTCAACCCCCCGTTCCTTATAATGTGCCTATTTTTTAAAAAAAGGACAGATAAACCTCTGGCCCCTCTCCTTCCACCATAGGAGCCCATTACAGCTTCAGTCTTCTCCACAATGGAGACAGGAACCCAACATGCAGAATGCACTTAAAGAACTCAAGTGGTAGCAGCCTATTCTTTTGGAGTAGGGTGATATGAATTTTACAAATGCTGTCACTGTTAAATTTCACAACCATGATGTGCAGCATGGTGGGAACAACGAAGTCCTAGATGGCTTAATTTATTCTTTTTAAACAATTTCACATAAAAGAAACAGCTTTCCAAATAATCATATAATGACTGTAGTGTCTTTAACGTTACTATTTTACTAATAAATACACAGACATGATGCATTATTTCAGACAGAACATAGGGGGATTTCTACGCCAACAACTGGATGGCAAAAGGCAAAACACATAGAAGATAAAAGTGAGTAATAAGCAATAATGCCATCTAGTGGTAAAACCGTAAAAACAGCTTCAACACACTAAACATTCCAATAAACTATGCTAACTTTCAAAAACTGTCATATCTGTGCATACCATATTCTTAGAAAATGTACAAGCCAAAATGCCATAACTGATCTACAGTAACTGCCTCACCTAAACAATCCCTGAACGTCAAGTTGTGTCTCTATCTAATATATAGTATATAGGGTGGACTTTTCAAAAGCAGTCAACATTGGCCTAACTATCTTTCCACTGAAATCAATTGCAGTTTGACGATAGACTTCAAATGGGTCAGAGTTAGACCAACGGTGAGTGCTTTAAAAAAATCCCACCTGTAGGGAGGACCTCTCTGGTTCTTTCCATCATATGCATGAACAGTAACTCAGGATCAAACTAGGCAAAACTAGCTTCAGTTAACATAGGTTTCCATTCTGTATGTTTCACTATAAATTTTAGGTTTGGAAACATCAACTTCCGCTAGGTTTCAAGCTGAATGATGCAGAACCGCATTTTACTTGGTTACCACCTGAAACAATAAACTGAGCTAGGCTTACTCCAAACTGACTCCTGGCTCATCAAAAATTTTTATGCCTGTTGATCATCCTTTATTTATTTAATTTCACTCACCAATATATACAAGCACATAGAGAAGATAACCTGGGTCCTGCACCCTCTGTCATCACTTAAAATTAAGGAACAGACATGATCCATATTCATATCCTAACCAGCTTCACTTGACTACTGCATTACAAAAACAACAGCAGTGTTGCTTAAATCTTCATGTCATCAGTCCAGCCAGTAATTCCTACTATCTCAAATGAGCCCCTACGCACCTCACTCACAAACCTCAAAGGCCTGAGACAGCAAATGCACCTTACAGGATGCCCTGAAGGCCAACACATTCAGACAATTTGGACCAACGTGTTACAGGTTCAAAGGGCCCACGGAGAGAAGGCCCTGCTACCAGCCCTCTCTGAAATTCAGATTGAGTGCCCTATTGGGGACCACCCTCAGCTTGCCATCGCTGGACAGGTAGGCAGGGTCCACATCAGCTCCTCCCAGCCTGGCTCTGCAGGCAGCAGGTGAGTTCTGGGGAAGGAGCAGCAACCAATGTAGGGGAGGGTATGGAAATGAGCAGGGACATAGCCTCAAGGGAACAGGGGGGCCGGGGAGAGAAGTGGGACAGTGGTGTTTGGTTTTCACAAATGGCGAGTTGGCTACCCTACCTGAGTTACAGGTTTGCAAAAAACCCAGACGAGTTCACTTATCCTTATCACATAGCTGCACTCAGGATTTGCCCTGCTACACTGGATACTGTCAGGCTGCATGCATTAGAAAGAAACACTCTATTTATCCAAAACTCAGGCCATAAATAATTGTTTGTGGCCCAGAAGGCCCTGATCTTAAACAGGAAATAGCACCATAGTGCACATACAATGCAACAATAAAGAAAGAGAAATGGTTAAGTACTTTTGAAGTTAAAATCGGTGCCCTGAACAGTAAATTGTATGGCCAAAAGTAAGTCCTCTATGGTCTCATTTATTACTGCAAAAAATGATTGGAACTGGGGACCATGGCACTATTACCTGTTACTGCAGATTTATTGAAAATTAGCAATTACATTTCTATCTGAGAGATTTCAGGGATTATTTTGTTATAGACTAGAAAACTGATAGATTTACAACTCCAGCAAATCTAGTTGTACCAACTAATAGAGCAACTGAGAAAATTTAGAGGTTTGTGCTCCTAAAAGAGTTAACCTTTGGATAAAGAAACATTTTTCAAGTAGCATGTGAGAAATTATTGGATCTATAAATTGCTACTGCCATAGCATGAAAAATATCCACTTCACAGGTTTTATTTTGTGTGTGAGAAAAATATCAAAAGCAAAAGTTAGTGCAAAAAAATTGCACTATTACTCAGCTGCCTGCTGTAATTACTTCCAAATACTATTCATTACTAAACTACTTTAACTGCACATTCTCTTTGTTAGCCTGGTGGCGCATATTGGCATAATTTGCCTGGCTAGCCGTAAGTATATTTTCAATTTATATCATTCATTATTACAGTATTGATTTGAAAATACTTGATCTGATTTTTGTCTACTCACTCAATGCCTTAAATCGAATCAGACATTCAAAAGTATTAAAATAATTCCAGATCTTTAAAAAAAAAAAAAGAAAATCAGATATCCCTAACTGTGAAATAGGTTTGTGTAATTTACAAAGCACAAAAAATTGTTTTGCCTGCCTCAAAAGTTTCTGATAACCCCTAAGAAAGTGCATCTACCCTATTGCACAACTGGTTTGGGAAGGGATTTCCTTTTCCCTTCCCAAATACCTGAATTATGAAATAATAAAATACTTGGCCACTTCAGGAAGCAGGATAGTGGACATGATGGGACTGATGGTTTAATCATCATCATCTAAAATACTATTTTGATTTTGTTTTTTAGTCAAACAAACTAGCCTAGTGTCTTTCTCTGTCCAGTTACTGTTTTATTCTGGTGACAGCCTCTTAAAAACATTTTCTATAGTTGTTCAGCCACCTTTGTAGGCTAATTTTCTTGCCCTATCCCTGCTGTTCTGTATTCATGCTTAGATATATAAAGTAGATTAACTTAACCATAACCATTATCTTCTTTCCAAAGAAAACTTCTTGATGATTTCCTTCCTCCCACCCTTTTGCCTTTTTCATTTGGAAAACTCTGGTACCTTATAGTGCATCTGTTCCAACAGAAGCTGGTATGCCTATCATTCATCTGCTAAAATTACTCTCTATATTGAGAAAGTCTCATAATATCAAGAATGCCTGAGGTCAGAATAAAAGGAAGCAGACAGTAGAAGCATTTGCTCATAGCTGGAGTAAAATGTAGGGGAACTTGAAATGAACCATATAGTCACGAGTCAAACTGGAGTGGCGGGGGAGGGAAAGATGGTGGTATTTCTTCAGGCACCTCCCACAAAAGAAGCTCTATTCATGTGAGCCACCAAAATGCAGTGCTGCCCATAGTAGATTATGAACATGCTTAAAACATGAGGTGTGCTTTCTGAACCCAATTGGCTCCTTGAGCTTGGCTCCCCATCAGTGGGGCTTATGCTCACGGATTTTTCTATGCTCCTTGATTTGGGGAGGAGGGGAGTAATGGTACCTCCCAATTGCTATCCACTTGTGACACCAGCATGAGATGCTTCTCACTATAAATTATGCAGATATATGATCTCCGTTCTCCTTTCTTACACAAGGAATGAAACAGTTACGAATACTGATATTTGCATCATCATCACAGGACATCTGAGTTGACACATCACTGAGATGAAGAAAGCACTTCACACTCCTGAGAGCTGTTGTTCAAACTCCTTGCAGACCCACCGAGATATCTCCACATCAGTTACATGGTTCATATTTTTGAGGTTTCTTCGCAATCATAACAGCTAAAAGCTTTCATTAAAAACAGAAGCAAGCTAAGATTCGAAAGGTGGAGGGGGAAGTGACTAAAATAGTTGCTGAGACGCTGTTCCAACACTTACTAGTAAAATCCAAACCCTTTATTTAATAACGAGCAAGAGGAATTTAAGAAACTACCACATTTTAAGGCCTGATAACGTAGGTTCCTGAGCATCATCTACTGCCAGTTGCAGTCAGCGGTTGCTCAGCATCTCACAAGATGAGGTCTTTATGTTTAAGCAATTTTTTTGCTTTGCTTTACATTTTAAACAATTCACTGCAAAAAACTTTTCTTTTTAAATAAAAAGTTGTTTTAAAATTTAACTATTTTTATTGAGTAAAAAATGTAATGGAATCATTTTTGTTAGTGAGAATGGCTTTTGGAAATGTAAGAGGTGCACTTGTTATAAGACCCAAAAGGTAATTTCTTGTTTAAAAAAGCAGTGCTTTCACGACACAAAATGTTCAAGGCCGGGGTTCCAAATATTGTCCTTTTCATGACAATGTTGATTTTGCTTATTTGACTTTCTTTCTAACCACTGTGTATTTCAATGGATAGAACTTGGAAGAGGTCCAACTGCTGGAAACTGAAGTTGGAAAAATTTCAAATTGGGAATAAGAGGCAGGTTTTTAATAATGAGGGTAATTAACCACTGGAGCATTTTAACAAGGGAAATGGTAGTCTTATGGTCACTTGGATTCCTTAAGTCATAATTGGATGTCTTTCTAAAAGATATGCTCTAGTTTATCCCCGTTATTCAACTTCTGAGTGTTTCTGTATATAAAAGTTCCCTTCACTGCAGGAATTACTCAGTGAGGTTCCATGACCTTTGGTATACAGGAGGTCAGACTAAATGACCACATGGGCCCTATAATTGATGAATTTATGAAAACGTTACAATAAAACTCAATTACTGGAAAATCTAAAATAGCTCTCAATCCTTGTTTGTGACCTCCTGAAGTCCCAAGATTTCACAATATCCAGAATGTTGCTGCCTAGCTCCTCAACCTCACCAAAAAATGCAACCACTTCATTCTCAAACACCCTTTGAGCAACTCCACCCATTTCAGAATCCAATTCCAAATTGCCTTCTTTAAAAAGCCTTTATGCACTGCTCCAGTTGGTCTTACAGACATTCTCTGCTCATTTATGGGAGCGATTCTGTGAGGTGCCAAGCAACCTTTGCTTTCTATTGACTTCAGTAGGAATTTGAGGATGCTCAGTAGCTCTTAAGATGATCCTAATATATGCTTCCACTCTACCCCATTTCACAGTATCACCACTATAAGAAAGAGACTTTCTCCTCTACATCACAAGTCATCTAGAACAGCTTTATTTTACTGGTTTCTTTCCATCTTATCTCTCTCCATCAGTTTTCAAAAACCCATTCATAGATTCCAAGACCAGATAAGACCACTGTGATCTTCTAGTCTGACCTCCTATATAAAACACAGGCTACAGAACTTCCTCGTATTGAACATTCATCTTTCCCCCTTTCCCTGTTAGTTTCGTCCCTCTCTATTACTCTGTAACTGTCATTGGCTGTTATATACAAGATATTTTTTCATGTGATGTTTCATCTTAAAATCAGTTTATTAGATTTATCATTGAAAGCTAAAAACATTTGGAGTCTTTTACTCCTTTAAGAAAAAAAACCATTGCCTTCAAAGGAGAGGTTTCCTTGCCTTAGGAAAAGAGGAACAGATCCTTTTATCATTTTTTCTTCTAACTTGAGTGATCAATTATTTGAATAATATTAGCAAATGAAACAAGAAACTCATGAGTTTAGACCTCCTAACACTGAAAGACTGAGTCTGCTACTGCTATAATATTTGGCCATAATTAGGTCTTTCCTAAAATAAATCTCCAGCTGAGAGCCAGCGATACAAATGTTTCTGTTCAGACTGAAAATGGTAGGTGACAAATGACAAACCTGGAATGAAATTTGCTCTGTCATATAAATACCTGCTCGAAGCAAAGCCCAAGAAACATCTTTTTCTCATTCAAATTCACAACAGGAAAGTCAATTTTGGTTTGTTTTTTTACTCACAGAGGAAGATGGTTTTGTGAGGCCATTATATCCTGCCCCATCAACTTTTCTGGAGGTAATTTCAAGTGACAGCCTCAGATGGAGCAATTGTGAGTTTGGTCTTCATTTTTAGATGAAAACATGTTGAAATTTGTGACAGATGCATTAGGGATGTGGTGATACACAATGTGCAGTAAGCTAACAAAGATCAACTGTTCACAGAGACTTACAACTATGGGATAATGAGAACACTGGAATGAGGGCGTGAACCGGCAGCAAGGAAGCATGCTCACTGCCACTAACTTCAATGGGAAATGAGGGCACTTGGCATCTCACAGGATCAGACACAAATATAGGATGAATCCCTGAGATTTCAAGGGCTTGTCTAAATGAACAACTAGTTTGCAGCAAGCTGGGATGTGAATCTACCCGCGCTACCCTGCCGCAGACTAACAACCTGTGTGGACCCTGCTGGTGAACATTAACAGTTTGTTAAAGCATTCTAATCTAGTTATTTTTGAAGCAGTACTAGATCAAAGCACGTCAACAAACTGTTAATGCACGTCAGCAGCGTCCACAGGGACAATTAGTCAGTGGCAGGCTAGTGTGGGATAGATTCACACCCCATTTTGCATCAAGCTAATTGTTCATATAGACAAGCTCCAAGGTGGACTGAGTTTTCATAACAGAAACATCATGCACAACGAGTGAAAAAGGAAAGGATAATCTTCTGGTTAAAGCATTGGACTAGGAGTCAGGAGCTCTGAGTGTTGTTCCCAGTTCTGCCACAGATTCCAGTTTGATTTTCGGCAAGCCACTTAATCTCTGCATGCCTCACTTTCCTATCAGTAAAGTGGGAAGGTCTGTCTGGTCTACCTAGATCTGCAGTTCTCGTTTTAATGGGATCGCCAGGACCGGCGTTAGACTCACGGGGGCCCAGGATGGAAAGCTGAAGCCCAAGACTCATTACCTGGGGCTCAAGCCAAAACCCAAGGGTTTCAGCCCCTATCGGCAGGACTCAGGCTTTGGCCCTGGCTGTAGGCCAAGCCCTGCTCTGCGGAACTGAAGCCCAAGCAATTTAGCTTCACGGGGCCTCCTGTGGCATGGGGCCCCTGGCAATTGTCCTGCTTGCTGCCTCCTAACACCACCAGCCCTGATTCTAGAGTAACACAGGACACTGGGGTCATATAGTTTTTTATGTCAGAAGGAGTGGGGGGGGGTCACAGTGCAATGAAGTCTGAGAACTGTTAATCTAGATTATAAACTGTATTAGTGGAATGACATTTTTAAAAGCCCTCAGAATTATGTTAAGGATTTAGAAGTCTTTAAAATTTCAGCTGTAAATGTCTGAAAATGAAAAAGATGTTGAACTAGAGAAAGAAATTCACAGTTCATTCAGACAAGTATTGACCCTTTGCTACAAGAGAATGTCAACAGCTATGAATCTTTTGGGCCACATCTTGCTCCCCTTGAAGTCAATGTGAGTTTTGCCACTGGCGTTAGTAAAAGCAAACTCTCTATCTGTTAATCCCGAACAAAAAAAACCACCACCACCTGAATCACTCTCTCCTTTCACAATCAATAAAGCAAAAGCAAATCAGGATTATTCTGTGTTTCAGTCACACTATTGCTGATCTGAGTCTGTAATGTGAGTAGACACAATCTCTGTTTGACCGGTGTTTCACCTGTTGTACAGGGAGATTTTGATAGATGAATAAAAGGGCCAAGGACCACCTGATAGCAACAAATATGATAATCAATATTACACTAACAGCAGGCAAAATTGGTAGGCTTTTCTGCAGGCCTGTGCAGCCTTGGCATGACTAATCCAGGAGAGGAAGGAAGCCCCTTTCTCAACCTTTGCCTGACCCTGCACCCCCTTCCTGATGCTCTGGTGGATGTGCTGGGATCTGTGTTTCAGGAAAAGACCAATAACCTTATTTATGCATGCCTTCTGTGAGATGTTTGTCTGGGCCTCAAGATATACAGATTCTGTAGAAACACCTCTAGTTAGTTAATTAAGTACTCTGGCAACCTTCGGCTAGCTTTTGAAATTTCCCCTTGACACGTTATTGTCTACTAATGAGGATAAATGGGTGGGGAGTGGGAAGGCTTGGACTCTTTGGGATCTCTTCTTGGACACAGCTTCTGGATCCTCCAAAGACAGCTGGAAGATTATACCATTCGGAAAGCCAAAGCTGTTTACTCTGGAAAGCCACCCCAGACTTCAGTAATTATTGAGGGTTGGGGTTTTACTAACCTCTTGTGGTTTTACTAACCCCTTGGGGATGTGTGAAAGTGCTTGAACCTAAGTAAAGTATAGCTTTAAAGTAAGAACACTCATGTTGTACTTGAGTCCAAGGAAACATATAGTTTTGTAGTAAAAGCATTTGTGTTCTACTGTTTCTACCAGCCCATCTAGTGGCTGGACAGCCGTGTCTCCATTTGGCTTAATTTTTTGACACCACCTCAACAAAGTAAAGTCACCATAAGCTTTGGGTTGGTAGAACATTAGGTAACACTGTTACAGTCTGAGTTTAAAAAGGAGCCATCTTTTTATTTGTATTTTTAGTAGTAAATTTTATTTATTTTTTATATATATTAAAGCCATCATTTCACAGCTGGGAGCCCCTTCTCAGTGAAGTGATAGGCGAGCAGCAGATGGAGGAAAGCATCACCCAGTGCCACCACGCACACAGACACCCAGTCTCTGTGGTCAATATGGGCAGAATCTGTGACCTCAGCTTCAAAATTCTGGGTGACAGGGAGCTAGGGCTGTCTGGTGGCAGGAGCTGGGCTGACCCACATGGCCAGAGGGAACCTGCAGGCAGCTTGTGTTCATGGGGGAGGGGCTACACTTTGAAAAATAAATTAGCCAAAGCAGCCTTCTAATTCTGCATGAAAAAGGTGCATCAAATTCTCAGTTGGCATAAAGCAGCACAGCACAGTTGAAGTCAAGAGCACTGCACCAATTTGCACCCGTTGAGGAGCTGGCCCATCAAGCAGTTCTCAATATATGTATTTCATTTGCAGCTGGGACTATTCTGGCCTAGGCGAAGACCTGAATTTGGAACATACTGTGTCAATGGCCCTGGAGCTACTCACGTGTAATATGAGCATTATCTGACTTAATAATCTGACTGCTTGAATTTGCTACCCTTCAAGTTCAAAGAAAAATCATTGCATATAGATGGCTACACATCACCACTTAACAACAGTGCAGCATCTGTGCAGGAAAATGTCAGGAGTACGTTTGAATGGCTCTGTTTCTCTTTTTGAGAGTTGGAAGCCTTTCTTGTCAAACTGAAAATCCACTTTTTGTAAAATTCTTGTAATAAGCAATGATGGTGACTTACTCCATGGCTTTCATTTATTTTTACTAATTGACCTCATCAAACTTCAGGAATTAACTTCTTTGGGGTACAGTGATAAGCAATAAATAACGGGACAGCTAAGCCGCATTAAAGGAAACCAAACTTTATTAAACTGGCTGAGAGGCCAGTATTACATGCTGAGGCCCTGTTGTTTATATAGTAGCCACCCAAACTGTGCTGCTGTTCCTGAACCTCTGGTCCATCAGCAATCTAGGTCACTCTTGAAACCTGACCCTTGTCCTCCAGTTCCATTCATAACTCTACGCCACTTACTACATTACTCAGTACAGGGCTTGCTTCAATGCCCATTGAATTCAATGACAAAGGTCCCATGACTTTAAAGGTTCAGGATCAGAGCCTGCGAATGCATATAGCAAAATCTGGCTCTATGTCTTTTTTATTAAGTAGTATTTTATTTAGGTAGAAATAAAAAGAACCTTAACAGTTTGATGCCACAAAAAAGTCCGATTGCCAGATACTTGCTCCTTATTCTTCTTTTGATCAATAATCATTGCATATTGCACAGGCTTGTTTTTCCAAAAACACAGGAAGTTTTCTATGTTTAAGGCTGCTGTACTCCAGAGTGACCTTTTCATGAACTCAGACTTTAATAAATCTCTTGTTTAGTACTTGTGCCACAAAGATTACTCGCTGCTCTTTGTGATATATAGTGATGATACTGTTTCACCTGCACCATGATGGAATTTCACCATGTTTTTCTGTTCCTTTTCTGTATACTTTGAGCATCTGGGCTACTGTTCCCTGCTTATGTATGGCACAGACTATGTCATCTCTGATAAGTTATGTTCTCCCTGCAGCCAATTTTGTATGTTCTCAAGGTTTAAACATTTCATATACAGATATGGCTAATTTGTTGCCCATCCACTTTCGGAAATACCTGTTATTTAATATTGCTGTCTTTCTCTCCATCTCTTCATCCTCTTTCCCTTCTGAATACTGCAGCCTCCATTGCCAAGACACAATAATGTTACATGTAAATTAGCTGTTCAGTTTATACACAGGCTTTATCTATCGGTATGTAGCTACTTACCGTGATTAAATGTCCATGAAAACCACTGGATTGACAGTTCTGGAGACCAAAAGGTTCTAGTTATCCACAGGCCCTGAATAGTAGCAACAGTTCAAGCTTCTCCATGTCATATCTGCCTCAACTCTTTCCTGGACGTACCACCCTACATGGGAGAGAAAAGCTCAATTTCCATTCACATTTAAAACTTCGCATTTCAAAAAGAATGCTAACTTCTGCCAGCTGTTATGCTGGTCATTGTGATATAACATCTATCCGTCTGGAGGTGGACTAATACCATAAACTCTGTTGGTGTGCTATTGGTCAGGACTATATGAAATGAGCAACTCAGAGGTGAAAGACTTCAGACCACATACTGATTCTTCCTGTGGCTACTTTGTGCTGCATTGATGGTTGAAACCTAGACTTAATGCTGGCTTAACCAGACAAGAGAAATAGGGAAATCATTAGATTACATAGGGAAATCATTAGATTGTGTAAAGCCACCATAGCTCGTCATCCAATATGTCACATCAGCCCTCAGACTGCTGTACCTTATGCCACCCAGAGTAACGATAGCATAAAGTCCCTTATTTCACACAAGCACAGCTTGGACATGGCCCAGAGTCAGAACCTATATAACTTCCCAGTTCCTATTAGCTTTTTTATTTTAGGATATAAAATATAAGGGTGGGATTGTCAAAAAAAAAATAGCTGAACATTGACTGAACTCTGCGCCTTTTGAACGCCATGGAAAATTAATTGAAATTCAATAACTGCATCCGGATAGATGGTGACCTGCATGAATCTTATAGAGACAAGGTGGGTGAGGTAATATCTTGGACCAACTTCTTTTGGCAAGAGAGAGACAAGCTTTCAAGTTTATAGAGAGTTGTTCTTCAGGAAATTTTGTTTCTCTCATCAACAGGAGTTACCTCACCCACCTTGTCTCTCTAACATTTTGTCTCTCTAACATCACTGTATAAATCAATCTTACAATGACACTTAGTGCACTTTAATATATGTAAAATGAAGGAAATTTGCAGTAATTATAGAAACTAATCCTGTGAGAGGACCGACTGGTTTAAAGTTGATCAACTAAACTGAGAACATCTAGTTCTAATTTCAGATGTTGCGTTTACATGCAAATATTTTTCCTTGTATCTCATTGTGATAGGATCTTCAGTGGTTGTGTGGCCTAGTGGCTAGATTGCTGGTCTTTCACTTTGTGGGGGGGGGAAGACACCAAGGCCTCCCTTTTCACCAAGTCCCAGCATAGGATGGGTCTCCCTTTTAGTGGGAGGGGAGGGGTCAAGTTTGGCTGCACTGCCTGACAAGTTGCTAAATTTATCCCTTCGGGCAGGCAGATAGAGAGCTCCTGCCTCCTCGCCAGTCAGCCCCCAGCTGAACCAAGCTCCCTTCTTTTCTCCTCCCCATCAGGCCTGTCATTGGCTGCAGATATAGCAGGACGGGCTAGCTGAATTCAAAGGTTTTCTTTTCAACCTGCTGTACCAAATGTTAATTTCTCTGGTCCCTCACACTCAAAGGATGTTTAACAATGATGACACAATATATCCTAGTTATAATGAGTTAGAACTTCAAGCTTAGTTTAGAGGGAAGTATTTTCATCTAATGCTAGAAGTACCATTGGTTTAGAGAATTATACAGTAGTGATTTAAGAAATAAGAGTAAGAAAGCAAAAGGGTGGCTAAAATCTTGGTGTAGATCAGAATTGTGCCAAGGAGGTTTAGAAAGGCAAGAATATTTCACTGGGACAGGTACAATCTTCAACTGCAAGTCAACTGAAAGTTAATGGGGACGTTGCTAAAGATCAGACAGATGGCTACCATACTTTTAATGAACATTTTTTTAATGTCATCTTTAAATTAGTTAAATTTGGATCGGATGATAATATAATGCAAAAAGCTTCCTCCCTGGAACACTTCAGGGTAGATGGTAGAGCAGAATTTAATTTTAGAAGTACTACAGGTCAAAATTAAGTTAAAAATTATGGTTTGAAAAGTAATAAATCTAATGACCAATGGAAAGAATAATAAACTACTGAGATGTGCATGCCATTTAGAAAACCACAGATATTTAAACATGGTATATTTCTCTTATCCTGGAAATGAGCAATTGTATTGCCAGTTCAGAGACAGAGAAATGGAAAGAAACACTTTTAGATCTATTCTTATCAGTCATTTCTAAAATTATGGAGATCGTGCCAGAAGTTCATAATATGGAGCAACTTTCTAAGCTTAGGCACCTAAAATCTTATTTAGGCATCTAAACAAGTGTCCTGATTTTCAGGATTCTGAGCCTCAACGTGTGTCATAAAAGTCATTTACAATTTATTGTTGATGCCACTTGAGCGATATCTGTGGGACCCACTACATTGGGCACTGGGTCCCTAATGAACTTGGGAACCATAGAGTGATGGGGAAGCTCTTACTTTGAAAAGCTGTTGCTGTATGCCCCCTCTGCCTCTAGAAGCATTGTGCTTCTCTGAATCAAAGCACCACCAGGAACTCCTCCTAGTGGGATGATGCATCTTCACATCTCTCCTACTGCTGGCTATGGCTTTAAAATCACAATATAGCACTCAGAACCAATTTTTCACACCTCGGGACCTATGCACTAATTCCATATTTAATCATTCAAGCATGAATCCTAGTTTAAGGTGAGTCAGCTCAGTTTCTCTGAAAATCTGGTCACTTATTCCTCCATTTTCAGATTTCACAACCTAACAGATAGGCAAAAATTGGTTGTTATATATATTCTGCTACAAATATTTTACCCAATGCTAATGATCTGTTCTGGCAAATAATGGTAAGGGCATTTCATATGGACTCTCATACATCTGTAGGTAGCTTATTTTGCTTCGCCATATATTCCTTAATTTGAGAACTGATATTATACTGCTGCTACCTATGCACAAGTGGAACTCAAATTGTTTACGTTTGAGACAGTGTTTCCTGGGGTAGATAAAAACTCAATACACGAAACCTGGACTCACAAGTACTGTGATGAAAAAGCAACAATATCAAACTAATTTTTCCCAGGTATAATGATGAGACAAAACACTGTCATTTTGGGGTTGCACCAGTTCTAAATCAAGGAAGAATTTGGATGGAGGTATGTTCACTATATGACATTTTTCTGTCTATCAAGCAACATATGCATTATTAGAGTTAGTGAAGCATTAGGATGCACTAAGCCTGTAAGGACAGTTCAAGAACAGGGCAGACTCTCTAAGTAGGTAGCAACCATCAAGAAGAATTTGCTACATTGAAATGAGGTCCAAGCACAAAGTAGAATGAAGTACCACACTGCATCAGCATTCAGAACGGAATAACTTAAGAAACTAAATGCAAACCATTAGCTTTACATCATTATGCAAAGGAATGGAACATAACCGATCATGAAATGATAGCATTCATGATTCTAAGGAATGGTAGGAGGGTAAACAACTCAATAAAAATAATGGATTTCAAAAAGGCAGACTTGAGCAAAATCAGGGAGTTGGTAGGTAAGATCCCATAGGAAGCAAGTCTAAGGGGAAACGCAGATCAAGAGAGTTGACAGTTTTTCAAAGAGGCATTATCAAGGGAAAACAGCAAACTATCCGACAGTGTAGGAAAGATAAAAAGTATGGCAAGAGTCTACTCTGGTTTAACCAGGAGATCTCCAATTAAGTGAAACTCAAAAAAAGTATCCTACAAAAAGTGGAAATTAGGTTAAATTACAAAGGATAAATATAAACAAAAGCATGTAGGGACAAAATTAGAAAGACAAAGGCACAAAATCAGATTAAACTAACTAGAGACAGAGGATAACAAGAAGCAAAAGACCAAGGACAGGATAGGTCTGTTACTCAATGAGAGAGGAAAAACAACAGTAAATGTGGAAATGGTGAAAGTACTAAATGACTTTTTCCTTTCAGTTTTTACCAAAAAGTTTAGTAGCAATTGGATATCTAACTTAGTGAATGCCAGTGAAAAATGATGTAGGATCAGAGGCTAAAATAGGGAAAGAACAAGTTAAAATTACTTAGGGTATGTCTTCACTTTGGGTACTGTGGAATTTAATGAAAACAAGGAAACCTTGGGCTGGACACACCATCTATTCATCCTGATGGGATGCGCTGTAAAACATAAGGAGGCGTTGTAAAACATCACCTTATCTCCCTCTGCTGCAGCCTCCCCTGTCCTTGTGTCTGGGTCCTTATCGTGCAGCTGCAGCATCTCCCCACGGCCCAGGTCAGGAATTCCACAGGTCATCATAAAATGTAAATGCCTCCGGACTTGCCAGCGCCAGGAGAGCCCCCCTTATTTATGACCTGACACATTGTAAGCAATTAGGTACACCCTAATAAAACCACTATATGATCCTGCCTGTAATATGTAACTCTGACTAACCTATATAAACCTCTTTGTAACTTGAAACCAGCGGAGTGCCAGTGACCAGCACAAGTGCTGCCTGGGCTCCCCCATGGCTATGGTCTGTCTGTCAGTGTGTCTGTCAAATTAAAGTTCTTCTCGATCTTCACCTGAATTGGAGTGGCTGCGTAATTCCTTCCACGACAGTACCCTTCACTTGGGATGTGTCAGTTTGATCTATCCGGATCGATTGAGCAGTCAGTGAAGACCCACTCAATCGATTCAGAAGCCGATGTATTAAAACCACCCCTTAAGTGGCATAGTGCTGGGTCAATGGGAATGCATTTTTCATCAGCACAGCACAGTGAAGACGCCACGTAGAAGAGGAGTTTTAAAGTCGATGGGAGTTAAGCAAGCTACTCTGTGTAGCCTATGTAACTCCCAGAGGCTGCTGCCAAATTTCAAGACACGGCCTTAGACAAGTTAGAGGTCTTCAAGTCACCAGGGCCTGATGAAATACATCCTGGAATACTCAAGGAGCTAACTGAAGAGATATCTGAGCCATCAGCGATGACCTTTGAAAAGTCATGGAAGTGGGGAGAGATTCCAGAGGACTGGAAACAGCCAAATATAATATCAATCTATAAAAAGGGGAATAAAAACAACCCAGGGGATTACATACCAGTCATCTTAACTTCAGTAAGATGCTCAGCAAGATAATGGAGCAAATAATTAAGCAATCAATTTGCAGACACCTAGAGGATAATAAGTTGATAAATAACAGTGAGCATGGATTTATCAAGAACAAATTGTGTCAAACCAATATTGTGGCTTTCTTTGAAAGCCTTGTGGATGGGGTGGGGGGATTGTTGTATCTTTACTTTAATAAGGCTTTTGATGTTGTCTCACATGACCATCTCATGAACAAACTAAGGAAAATTATCAATTTATGGAGCTATTATAAAGTATATAACTGGTTGGAAAAACTGTTTCCAACTGTTTCTAGAGAGTAGTTATCAGTGGTTCACAGTCAAACTGGAAGGGCATGTCAAAACCCCCCCAACATCATTCTGGGAGGTATTAGCAGGAGAGTTGTAAGCAAGACACTAGAATTAATTCTTCCATTCTACTCCATATTGATTTGGCCTCAGCGAGGGTATAGTGTCCAGTTCTGGGCACCATATTTCAGGAAAGATATAGACAAATTGGAGCCAGTCCAGAGAAGAGCAACAAAAATGATTGACGATCTAGAAAACATGACCTATGAGAGAAGATTGAAAACATTGGGTTTGTTTTCTCTGGAGAAGAGAAGACTGAGGGGGGACATCAGAACAGTTTTCAAGTACACAAAAGGTTGATACAAGGAGAAGGGAGAAAAATTGTTCTCCTTAACCTCTGAGGCTAGGACAAGAGGCTATGGGCTTAAATTGCAGCAAGGGTGGTTTAGGTTGGACATTAGGAAAAGCTTCCTAACTGTCAGGGTAGTTAAGCACTGGAATAAATCTCCTGTCACTGGAGATTTTTAAGAGCAGGTTGGACGGACACCTGTCAAGGATGGTCTAGATAATGCTTGGTCCTGCCTTGAGTGCATGGGACTGCAGTTTTGCAGAAAAGGACCTGGGATTACAGTGGATAAGAAGCTGGATAGGAGTCAGCAGTGTGCCCTGGTTGCCAAGAAGGCTAATAGCATATTGGGCTGCATTAGTAAGAGCATTGCCAGCAGATCGTGGGAAGTGATTATTCCCCTCTATTCAGCATTGATGAGGCTGCATTTGGAGCGCTGTGTCCAGTTTTGGTCCCCCCACTACAAAAAGGATGTGGACAAGATGGAGAGTTAAGCGGAGGGCAACAAAAATGATTAGGGGCCTGGAGCACAAGACTTATGAGGAGAGGCTGAGGGAACTAGGCTTATTTTGTCTGTAGAAGAAGAATGAGGGGGGATTTGATAGCAGCCTTTAAGTACCTGAAAGGAGGTTCCAGGGAGGATGGAGCTAGGCTGTTCTCAGTGGTGGCAAATGACAGAACAAGGATCAATGGTCTCAAGTTGCAGTGGGGGTTGGACATTAGGAAAAAGCTTTTCACTAGGAGGGTGGTGAAGCACTGGAATGGGTTACCTAAGGAGATGGTGGCATCTCCATCTTTAGAGGTTTTTAAGCTGCGGCTTGACAAAACCCTCGCTGGGATTATTTAGCTGAGGTTAGTCCTGCTTTGAGCAGGGGGTTGGACTAGATGACTTCCTGAGGTCCCTTCCAACTCTAATATTCTATTAATAGAAGACCTCTCGAGTCCTATGATTCTACAATAAATGTTTCCTTTAAAAAAGGCTTTTTATTATGGAATGACCAGATTATTTACCTAGCTAACATGAAACTCTATATAACCTAAGTAAAAGTCACTGGTGGACTACTGCAGACTCTCAGAATTGCAAGGGAATTATTCTGCCTTGGAATAACAACTCACTAAATTAAACAATTTATAAATTCAGGCACACAACTGGTTTTCGCATTCTCTGGGATAAGGTGGTGGTGGTGGCGTGACAGTGTCCTGAACAACAGGAACAGTTGGTGGTAAGGAAACAGCTGGATCTAGTAGCAAAATTTCTTCCACCAACTCATCAAAATTAGGAGTTGTAACAGAAGGATGTTTAGTCGAACGAATAGAAAGTCCTATTGGAACATCCCCAGACTCCAGTACTAGTCAATGTTGCAATTGAGCTGTATGTCATTTCCAAAAAAATACCATCAGATAGTTTTACTAGGAAAAAAACAGGTTTCATGCATTTTACAAGTTCTCCAGTTACCCATTTCACTCCACAACTATAGTTGTGAATCCACACTAATTCTGCTGCTTGAAAAAAGCAATGACTATTCTCATGTTGGCAATCAATTTGCATAGCTTGGGATGTGACTACATGTGAGACAATATCAGGACATAGCAAATCCCCATAGATACACAAAGATCACTTCAAGGAAAGAGTTGCAGCTGACTCCTGGGTAGCAGAACGTTGTGTGTTTATGCAGACAAGCAAGAAATGGTCTTTTCTGCTGATGCCTCAATATAGACTTATTAATTTAAGGCATGCTTAATGTTTGTACCAAACATTCTGCTAGTCCATTTGTAGCATGATATTATGGAGCAAAGCATATGTGCTAAATTCCATTTGCAGCTAGGAAACGCTAACATTCTTCAGAACAGAATTGAGGTTCATTGTCACTCACCAACTCTAACAGTAAACAAACTGCTTACACGAGTTACAAATATGAGCAATGGTCTTGGTAACTGCAGAACTCATTCTGAAAACTTCTGGCCATTTTGAATGGACATCAGCTATGCCTCAAAACATATAACATTCTAAAGGTCCAGCAAAATCCATGTGAATACATGTTCAAGGAATCTGAGGCCACAACTAAGTATGTAGACAAGCTGGGCAAGGATCATGCTGAATTTGATGACAGTACTTCACTAGACAAATATATTGAGAGGTAGGCAACCAGACAAGACTTCAGGCTATGGTCTTTATTTGTACAATGCAAAATGACTTTTGTGAAGAGCTTCCAAAACCTGAGATTGAAGTAGTTTTGTAATGATCACCTGCATTCCTCGTAAGAAATTCACATTGATGAGACACGAATTGTGTAAACTGGGGATACTTTGATCCAACAGTCTACATTGTAGAATCATTCCCGTTACAGGAAATACAGTCTCCCTAAATACAGGAGACTGATCCTGAACCAAGATGAGTATCTACAACAGGCCTTCTCAGGATCAGGCCATAAATCCAACAGAAGAGGAGAAGTTTGCCTGCTCCAGTTGAACTGATGTACAGATCTCCAATTTGAGGATAGTTGGCTAGTGTACACCCTGATATAATCCTAACTGGAATTCAGGTCAATTTAGTTGCTTACAATGTATAAACTAGTGATCAAAGTATCATAATCAAGCATTCTTTTTATTAAGAGTCCCTTTTTATGTTGCTGAGAATTTGCAAATGAGCACCTATATATATATATCCCCTTGAACATCTGTACAAACCAGTCTTTCTGAAGGGCTAAAGTTCATCCACATATGTTCAAGTTTAGTCCAGAGATTCCTTTAGTGTGCTTATATAGACCTGCAGCTGGGTTGCTCAGGTGCAGACAAGGGCAGAATTTGGCTGGAGATGTTCAGATTATTCATTTTTCCATTCCTAAATTGGTATACATAAGGCCAAATTTCCCACAAGAGTCCAGCTCCCATTTAGGCACCTAAATATAATGTCCAGGTTTTCAAAAGTGCTCAGCATCCAGCAGCTTCTATTGTTTTCTCCAGTCTTCAGTGGAAGATGCCCCTTGCTGAGTGCTTTTGAAATCCAGCCGCTTCATTCAGATGCCTAGACAAGAGCTGAATTCTTTTGAAAATCTGCCCTTAGCTATGGTTCTAGGCATCTCAGCTAGTACGGTGTCCTAAATACAGAAGATGGATCCTGATCCATGCTGAGTATCTACAACAGGCCCTCTCAGGATCAGACCATAAATTACTTTAATTTGTTGTCTTTAATAGACAGCTCTCTGATAAATTGGGATGGTCATCAGGATTATTGACTAAAATTTCTGTAAATTCTGGCTTTAAGCAATGTCTTCTTAGGGCTCAGTTTGATTATCTTTTCCAAGCTTTTGTTTAAATCCTCTAAAAGCAAAAGCAAATATGGATTCGAAAATGGAAAAAAAACACAAAGCAGCTAGGAAGCGCAAAGAAAGGGGATACAGATCAATAACGCACATAGCCAAGCAGTAAACAAACTGGAACAATTATGGTGAAAAAAACCCATTATTGATCAATATCATGAGCTACTGTTATGCTGAGCTCCATTTATACTACAGCACTACTATATTCCCTACACTTTCATAGTATAACTGCCTTCTTATAAAGAAAATCATTTTTATTACCAAAGAGAATCTATTTCCTTTCTATTACTTAGACAACAGTGACCTCAAGGCTTTGGTAATATAAGGCAGGGATATTCCCTGTAGATATCCCCAGTAGCATTATGGTTTTTTTAAAAAATGAGGGACCTCTCTCTTTAATAACAGCAAACAATCAGTAAATCAAAGTATTTAAACAAAATAATTTGCCCTCTAGCTTGTTGCAATGCAAGAAGCAAAGACCAGATCCTTTGCATGTATGATACTAAAATACAAACGTCTGAAAGGCATTTAAAGTATTTTAGTGACCTACAAGAATATTAATTACACATGTCTAAAGTAGTTTGCTGTACTGAAAGATGCACCATCATTTACAATAGTGGTTGGAGTCATGGGGTGTTAAGTATTGCATGTTGTCCTGTCATACCTCCTCCACCAATTCCCATCTATGATCCTACATGACAAAACTGTGCATTTCCAGGTCTCCATATCTGTTAAACCTCTGTAATGAAGTATAAAACCACCACACACAACACCACAATTTGGCAGAATAGAAATTCCTACTCAGCAGAAGTATCTTGTAGTAGGAGGAATCAGCATAGCCCTGTGCCTGGACACTGGACTAAACATCCTGAAACCTTGGTTCTATTCCTGACTCTGCCACTGACCTTTTGGATGATCTCTGGCATGGACCCTCACAGAAATTCAGATACCTCAATTTCATGACGCCTCTGTTTCCCCTCCTACCCTTTGTCTGCCTTATCTATTTAGAAATGCCATTTCACTCTGCGTTTGTGCAGCTGCTGGTACTATGCGCCCCTGATTTCCACTATGGCTTCTAGACATCAGCATAATAAAATATATCACTAACCACAGGACTTCACACACATTGCATCTTTTATCTTACCTATGGGAAACAGTTCTGCTTAAAAATATGCATTGAGGACAATGGAAAAATTATTGAGGTAAGTTCTCTTGCGTTCTCACTAACAGAGTTTCAGAGCTGTGCGCTCTAACACCCTAGAATAAAGGAATGGGAAAAGCAAACTGTAAATATGCTTTCTGGGGCAGCCTTACAATTTCAAAGGAGTTAAGCAAAAGCAGAGCTTCAAACTGTGTAAGAGAAAGAAGTAATATCAGTATTACCATTCCTGGACATCAGCTTAGCCTGTGAATTATAATTCTCCACAAGGCCCCACGCAACTCATTTGCTTCAGGCAGATCCTGAATGCTTAGCTGGAGGCATAAGGGTTCTAGGCTGAACTGAGGTGATCCATTTATAATCTGAGGCAGAGTTAACCCTCCACCTGAACTTCTTAAAGAAACGAACACCTAATTAATAATGGGCTGCAGCTTGTAGGGCAGCACTCTTTGCAAGTCTCTTCACCTGTTAGGATCAGTGACTCAAGAAGCAACATCCCACCCTTTAGAAGTCAGTCTACAAAATGAAGAATGAGGAGGGATTTATTTAAAATGGATAATTAAACCCATTTGACTAAAATAAATATTGGAAACCTAGAGCTGGTCAAAGAAGAGGGAAAGAATTTTGTGACAAGTTTTGAAATTGTTTCCATTTTGCACAGTTTGAACAAGACCCTTTTTACTGAAAGCTGGGTTTTTGGGAAATGAAAAATTTTGATCATGCCTGATAAGTGTGTCAGTAAAAATATTGACTAATGAGTCTAGAAAAATGTCTGTCTACAATTTTTCACAAAAAGTTTATTTGAAATGAAGCTATATTTTTTTAACAAAAAGCCTTTTAAGTGCAAAAAAAAATCATCCAGTTCCTTTTAAGAGAGAATATTCAGAGTCAAAGTGAACATATACAGACAAATACAACCAAGACAGGGAGGTTGTCGAGGCATATTCAGATTTTAGGATCAAACACTGCCGTTAGTTACAACTCCAGTAAAACGTAACTGGAGACAGGACTTGTCTGTCTTTCCCTCAGGTATCTGATAAGACAGAGAAGATGCAGAAACACATTGAAAATCTGCCTCTGCTCCATAGAGAAAGATAGTCTAGAGGACTTAAATATAAACTATGTAATACATCAGAGTTAATTATTGCTCTCTAAAGGCTACATTCCTTTAGAGATTGATACAAGGTTTATACTGCAAAATTCATTCCATCCCAGGAGGGATTGAAGGGAACCCTCAGGTTGTTCTCAGCAGAGTATCACAGGAACACCTCAGGCAGTAGGTCTTGCTTTAATAAAATAAAACTCACACATTCATTCCTTCATGAAATAAAAATTCTATTTGTCATCCATTTAGCTGGGAAATGACACACACCAAAACATTCCAAACACAAAACTCCAAAGTCAGAATTCAGATTCCCAGCAGATGTTTTTTGGTTTTGTCTTTTTAAGTCTACAAGGTTTAGACTCACCTTCACAGCTTGAAATATATCCATATTTTTATTTATTTACCCAAAAACTTCAGGGTAGCAGTTTTCTCTGATCTTGACTGGGCCTACATTCTACCTTTCTCAACAAGCCTCACCTGGCCTTTCAGGATTAAACCAGGACCATTAGCCTCTGCCTGGTCTGATCTACTATTAATAATGCAACCCACCTGATTCCCAGGTGAGAATCATCTCTGGACTTCCTTTGATTCTCAAAACAAAGTAAGAAAGGAAGTCAAACAGAAAAATAGCATAGCATAGACAGACATAAAGCAGAGGGAAGAAAGAAAAAAACCAAGGAAAGACAATCTTTCATACTTCATTCATTGTTTGCAGTGTGGTTGTAGCCATGTTGGTCCCAGGATTTTAGAGAGACAAGGTGGGTGGTCCAATAAAATATATTACCTCACTGACTTCATTCATGTCGCATTCACACACTTAGTCATGCCACACGCAACATAATGAGTTTTATAGACTACAAAAACTGCCCCTAATGTTTACATCCCAAAAAGCTCCAGAGCACCCTCAAGGCATGGAGGAAACATGTATCATGTGGCAACTTCTGCAGGGAGAGGGAGGGAACATATTGTGTCATCCCATGTGGAAGGAGGGAAAGTCTCATGTTGCTCTTGGAGGGGAAGGTTATATGGAGATTAGAGTATAGGGAAGCCTTTGTGTTGCCTTAGAGGGACAGGAAAGGAACGACCTGTGATTTGTGCAGGGAGAAGTCACTTACGTCACCCTTGGCACAGGAATAAGGAAAATCTGCACATCTTTGTCAGTGAAGAGGGAGGAAAGCAATTGAGCAATTGATTTTGGATTATCGGCAGATAAGTCTGCTCAGTGGT
>ML675614.1:20724232-20734648 GCA_007922155.1 Mesoclemmys tuberculata | reverse complement strand
TATTGGTCCCTTCTGACCTATGAGTCTATGAGTCTATGAGAAAGAAACGACTCATGCCAGCCTTGGGGGGCAGGCGGGAGGAAATGTCTCATGCCATCCTCTGGGAATCACATGAGAGCATCACGTTGCCTGGAATGCAGAGTGAATGTTCTACGTGTCTCTCCAACCCACCCTTTGGACAGATCATCATGATACTGAGCTTTGCTTGTGGTGGGGTTATAAACATTAGGGAGAGTGACAAATGGAGATCCATAAGGCTTCAGGAGTGCTAGCAACCCCTCTCCTGTTCCCCACAAACTCACGCATACTGAATCACACATCTCTTGGCAGTGTTTTCATGGCAGATAACATTTATAGGATTCAGACAGATTATCTTCAGATTCAGGGAAGCTTTGATATTAGGTCATGTGGGTGCAAGAGAGCAGAATTTCGCACTCATTGACCTCAGACACTTTGAGCCATTCTATTTGAGGGGTGTTGCATTAGGTGTAAGCCAGTGCAGAACCTGGCTTTGTGTTTTCATTCTTTACTGTCTCTCTTGGGCTCTCTCTTTCTCCCAGCCAATGTAATGGTGTAATAGTACTCGTGCTATGCCAGCGAACTGTGACATAAAGAGCTGTTCTGGTGAGTACTTTGTAAAGAAACCTGAAGCTGAATTCAACATTCCACCACCTTATTTTGTTGTTTCATTTACATCAACTGTACCTTTTCACTTCACTTTTCATTCTGATCCAGCTCTCTGATATCTTGATTTTCTGGTGCTCTTCTAAAATCCATCACTGATTTTCATATAATCCTTACATGAAATGGACAATATGCTAAGGAAAACTGCATTGCAAAGTTGCCAAAAGAGCAATTCCAATCTAATTAGGAGTTTGTACTGCTTCAGTGAAAGCAGCACAAACACTGTTAATACTCACTGCAGCTGCTTTGTCAATAACTTCCAGAGAATCCTCCAATTTAGAAGGAAAATCAGGAAACTATCGGATTCTATGACACTGATAGATCTATCAGTATTCATTGCCCCTTTCCTCTGCAACACAAGGCACAAATGCCAATAACGCTAGCAGTCCCCTAAATGCTGAAGGATCATTATTAAAGTGTGCTTGGCATCCCTGGTCATTAATTATAATCTTGTGCACATATGCAGTGTGATTGCAGGAAATAATCAGCTTTGTCTGCCAAATTGGCAACATTTAGAAACTAATTTGTTATGACACACCATCAAAGATATTTAAACAACAAACCCATAGCTCCACTGCACTGCATACATAGTTAAAATATCAGATCACATAGTTAAAAAATAGTTAACATATCCATGGGGAGGTAACATTTATCCTTGAACCCAAGTTCAAGTGGAATTTTCAAAACAGAACATGTACAGCCTCTGTCTCTAGCAGTTAGCATGAGGGGGTTTCTCTCCAGAGTGACAACTGTTTGGGGGACAGGAGAGTTTAGATTACACTCCAGACTTGCTGTCAGCCAGGAGCTATTAAGTGGCTAGTGAATAAATGTTTGCTTTGGGCAAAGCTTTCACAAGATTATTTTACTGTACAGGATGCCTTCAAATTCATTTAAAGACTTAATGTCCATATTTATCTCATTTCTTTTATGTGCCCACAGACTCCCCCCAGTAATACAAGTTGAACCCCTTTTCCCTCCAATCTGCAGCAGAGGTGAAAGTAAGAGGTGTGGAGAGACTCAGCTCCCTTTCTCTCTCAGGCTTGGGCAAGCCATGCTCCCCCACTCCCCAGAGCTGCTAAGATGAGAGTTTCCCTTCATGTTTCCACCTATTTTAACCACTGCTTAAAGGAGCTGGACTTATTTTCAGTCATTATTTTGGCGCAGATCATGGTCTGTCCTAGGTGCTGGGACAGGGGAGCAGAGGGGGGTGTAAGGTGCTTTACCTCACTTCCTGTGCCTGAGGAAAGCAGGTTCCACAGAGCTATCCCATGCCTTTTTATGCGGGTGA
Source organism: Mesoclemmys tuberculata (assembly GCA_007922155.1). NCBI lineage: Eukaryota > Metazoa > Chordata > Testudines > Chelidae > Mesoclemmys > Mesoclemmys tuberculata. The sequence continues at coordinate 20,732,676 of ML675614.1, read as the reverse complement.
GGTGGGAGGCAGAGCTACGTATGACTGACTCTGCCCACTCTCCCATGCACCCAGCGGCATAGCTACACAATTAGGAGAGTGCCCCTTGACAAATAAAGATCTGTTGCTGTTTACTCTCCCCAGAGACCAGGAGAGCTGCTACAGGCTTACCCTGCCCCTTATGACGGTCTAGATTGCAATTTGATAGGTTGGCCTTTGGTTGGAAATGTTGCTCTGGGAAAGGTTGCTCAGAGAAAGGGTTTTTACATTTTGCTGTGAAGCCCAGGCTTGTAGGCATCCTGATCTCTTCCATGAGTGTGCTCTGAATTTGTGGGCCAGCCTCTGAGAACGCTCTGGGGATGACAGGTCTATTGTCCCAGTTGAATGGAGCAGTCAGGGGAGGTCATGATCACACAGAATAGGATAGATCCTTCATGTACTTTGTACCAATCCTATAAAGGCTTTTGAAGGCAGCATCAGATATGTTCAGTGAATCTGTAGATGGTATTTGTCTGCTATATGCAAGTGTGATGGGAGACCGTCTCACTAGACCATGTCTCCTAGTGGTCAAAGCAGTGGCTAGCAATACCACCTAAAGGTCCTAACCCCGAGGCTATCAGTAGCACCTGAGGGTCCAAGTCCAAGGTTGGAGATAGGGGAACCCAGTCCCTCCCACTCCACCAGGTTCCAAGCCAGAACCCTGGGACAGGCAATTCAGATGTGCAATCTGGGTTACAGTACCATCTAACCTACTTCCAGGATCACTTCCTACCATGTCGCTGCTTCTCCAAAGGCACAGTGAAGGCCTGGCTATCACCTCACAATGCATCCCGTCAGAAAAGGGGTCAGGAGGTTCCTTCCCCCAATCACAAGCAGATGCTTCACTGTTTCTTCTTGGGTGGCCTGCCACACCGAGTTGAGATCCACTTCAGGATAGTGTGGGGCTCCTACTTTATTCCGGCAGGAGTTCTACTGCATGTCTTCTCCTAACACTGATTGCCCTTACTGAGCTGTACTGTGCTGGGTGAGAGCATGTTGAAGAGGAGCAGCTGGGCAGAGCTTCCTGTGACCAGAGCTGCTTCTTAACTCCCAGTGTGGAGTTTGTACACCCCATCGAACACTCTCCTGCTTAGACTGGGATCCAGGCAAGTGTCATCTGTCCACCATTCTCCTTCATCCTTAGGAAAAAAATCTTCATTCTGGTGTGTCTTTCCCAGACAATAGTACCATGAAATCATAATCTGGGTGTTGGTATGCTTCATGGAATACCAGCAAAGAGGTGCATAATCCATGACTAGCAGGAAGGCTTCCCCACTAAATAATACCATAGTGCATCGATGGCCCATTTCACAGCCAGGGCTTCCTTTTCAATAGTCAAGTAGTTTTCTTCCTGAGGGAACAGCTTTCTACTCATGCAGAGAACTTTGTCAAGTTCCTCGCCATTAACATTCTGGGATAGCACTGCCCCAAGGCCTACACCTGATGCATCTAATGTGTAGGATAAACTACTTTGAGAATTTGGGATGGAAAAGGACTAGCTTGTGGGTTAGATGGTTCTTTAAGGATTTGAATGCATGATTGCAAGCTTCTGTCTGGTTGATCTTTTTAGGGCTAGTGTCCTTTACCAGGTCAGTAAGGAGAGCTGCTATCATGTCAAAGAATGATAGAAACTCTCTGTAATAGCCAGCTAAGCCCAAGAACCGTCATATCTGCTTCTTGGTGGATGGTACTGGTCTGTTCACTAGTTCCTGGACTTTGTCAATCAGTGGGTGTAGCTAGCCTTTCCCTACAATGTACCTGAGATACATCACCTCATTTTTCCTCAGCCAACACTTGGCTGAATTTGCTGTGAGCCCCTACTTCTCAAGGGCCCAAATGGTAGTGGTGATGTGCTTCATGTTGTCCTCCCAGGTGTGACTATGGATCACTATGTCATCAAGATAAGTAGATGCCAATTGGTCACGCAATTGTAGCACTTTCTCCATTAGCTCCTGGAAGGTGGCTAGGGCCCTATGGAGGCTGAATGGCATGTGTCTGCAAGTTTGTACAGTCCAAATGGAGTAGGTAAGGCCATCTTTTCACATAAGTCAGCTGACAGCAGGATTTGCTCTATGTATGAGACAGGTATGTAGCTTCCCCAATTTTCAGGACAGAAGCATGCAATGCATTATGGAGTGTATCTGCCTTGGAAAAATCACAGCTCTTTCCAAATTTAAACATAGAGCAACATAAATTAGACAGTATATTGTATTGAATGTGTCTATATTATTGTTTGCTTAGTGCTGTGGATTGGCTATTAAATTATTAATCAAAATAAATACATATAATACTTATGGATATTGATCTCTATCTTTCCCAGAAAAACTCTTTTTTTTCCTAAATTGAGCAAAATTATTTTAAAATGGCAAAATACATCCTGCTTACAGATAACTTTTTTTTTTTTAAAGAGAGAGTTGTTCTACATTGAGATATGGCTAAGGAATCCTAATAAGAGTGAGCCAATGCTTTCACTAGGCAGGAAGCTAAACTCAAAATTGCTTTGGCTGTCTTTGACACTTTCTCATCCATATGCCACAAGTCCTTCAGTGTATTTTATTGCTAATGTCTTCTTCTAGTAGAAGTGGCAGGAGCCTATCAGGCCAGTTAAAGCTAATGATGGAAAATACAAGGGAAACTTGCAAGTGCAAAACACTTCACCAATGTGATTGCTTCTCCATTCTTATAGTAATGACTATTTACTCCAGGAGACTGTACTTCATCAGAACATTTGGTTTAGTCAAAGCAGTTTATGCTACAATTTCCAACACTTTACTCCTAGTTTTCTCAGAATATATACTTTCATATTATTGAAACTGCATTTAGGAAATCACAGTTTTGTACAAATCCATTTCACCAGATTCTCAATTGCTATCATCAACCACTGAACTAACAACAACATTAATCTTTTTTTCCCCCTGGTGTGGTATTTTCTAGCTTGCATCTGATTTCAAAAGAATTCATTTAGAATGCTTGTGAATAAGTTATCTTTTTAAAGTTATTAATGTCACAGATGTTTCTTTACCACACAGTTTTGAAATATATATTTCCCAAGGATGCATCTTGAACATAGGAGATAATAAAAAGGTGTCATGTCCATCAACATCTATCAAAAGATCATCAATATCAAAAGACTTTTTATGTTAGTAAAATCTATTTTATTTTGTCAATATTCTTTAAATGTTTTCATATATCCAAAGAAAAATAACTCAGTACATGTGAACCTCTAATTAGCACCTCGTGAACAAAGCAGATATTTCCTGGACTGCTGTAAATGTGGGATCTTCACTACAGTTTTAGCTTTTAACAATTTAAATGAGTTATTTGTATAGCTTTAGCTTTTTATATTTGATTGTATGTGAATGAGCTATAACCCCATCAGCTCATCCCCAAACAAAGGTATTTGTAAAGATATTCTTTAAGTTGCTCTAACATTTCTTGAGAGAAATAGTCTGATCTTTGCACAAGGATATATAATTATTGAGAGCTTTTCATGTAAATGTTCTAAAACTACAAAGGTATAATATTATAGTTAGGTCTGAATATAGTGGCCTAATATAAATAGATGTAGTTTATAATACCTTTTAACCAGGAAGCATTTTACCTTGGAAAGCACTATTATAGTTTTTATGGACTTATTCTATTAAAGATAATGTTAAGGTAAATATCATTATAATTGACTTTGCCTTTATTTTGATAAATGCTTTTTTATCCATTAAAACATAAGCCTAAAAACAATGACCTTGGAAACAATATATTTTCAAACAAACCAGACTTGCTTGAATGCCCTATTAATGGAAAATCATTCTTCTATATATTGTGAGCCAAATCTCAAGCTGTTGTAAATTGGCATAGCTCCAATGAAGTCAATGGAGATTCACCTGATTTTCACTAGTTGAAGCTCTGGCCCTGTAATGTATACAGAAATGTAAATAATATGGCAATATATCTCAGAGTATTCATAACTGAGAGACTGAAAGACAACTGGCTTTTTGTCTTAGCAGAAAGATACAGAAGGAATTGAAATTTTTAAATTTTGATGGGTCATGGACCATCCTTATGATGGGAAAACCCTAAGGGAAGAATTACAGTAAACTTTATACTAGAGAGCCAACAAAGGGCACTTGATCAATGGCAAGCAATGACAGGACTCTGGTGGAAGAAAGTCAATATCAACACCCATAACGTTACTGTTAATAGTTTGATTGGGAATCAGTGCTTTGAAGAGATATGAGTCAGATAATGTATATATGTGAGAGAGAGAGAGAGATGTGGTTTTTAAAACTCATGTTTTAACTGTTACCCATAAAGAGTGTTGTCCTTTCTTTGCAGCCTCATAAAAGCCCTTTTAATATAATGACCTGCTATTTAAATGAAAGTCATTAGTCTTAATTTCTAGAATACATTCTGAGAATTCTTTATAGTTTTGTATTAATGATATTTTAAGGATAATGCTCAGAACCAACAAAATGGTAAAGCTAATCTTGATGCTGCTTTGTTCTCTACATCTTAGCATCAGTGGAACCAACCTAACTGGCTATTAATATAGCGTTAAGCAGTTTCTCAACCATGGTGGGTCTTTGTTTTTTTAATCCTGCTTATGATACTTAGATCCATTCTTGTGGGTATCCCCTTAGCTCGCTGAATAACAGTTCACTTCATTAATAAAAACAAAGGTGCTTTTGACTACCACAAAGCTCATGGCTGTGGAAACCCCAGATTTGAAGGGAATGAAAATGTAAGTGCAAAACTAAACTTCCACTTTGAAAAAGAAAAATTTTTAGGCATTTTCCTTGAGCAAGTAGCCTTGAAAACATAATTTGGTGCAAAGGAATCAATAAAAGTTGAAAGGAACAAGCAGATGGGTTCACCTTCTGCATAATATAAACAGGAGTAATGGAGGATGTAACAGTCCAGCAGAGCCCACAGTGGTCAACATAATACTCTGTCAGAATTCCATTGTGCTTCTATTCTCAAATGTATTGCTATAGGAAAATGGTTCCTCTACAAAGCCATATTATAATGATCCTGGCATAATCATTGATCTGCTGTGATCATCTAGTCTGACCCTCTGTATAACATTAGTCACAGAACTTGGAATTAATTCCAATTATAACTAGAGGATATCTTTTAGAAACACATCAAATCTTGATTTAAATATTTCCAGAGATGTGGAATCCTCCATAACCTATGGTAAGTTGTTCCAGTGGTTAATTACCCTCACTGTTAAAAATGTATGCCTTATTTGTAGTCCGAATTTGTCAAGCTTCAACATCCAGCCATTGAAACTTGTTATACCTTAGTCTGCTAGAGTGAAGAGCCCTCTGTTATTTCTGTTCCTCATGTAGATTCTTGTAGACTGTCACACTCAATCTTCTCTTTGATAAGCTAAATAGAGTGAGCTCCTTGAATCTCTCACTAGAAGGCATGTTTTCCAATCCTTTAATCATTCTTGTGGCTCCTCTTTGTCCCCTATTCAATATTTTTCAACATCCTTCATGAATTCTTGACATGGGAATTGGGCACAGTATACCAGCAGTTATTATACAATTGCCAAATACTCCTATTTGATATTCTCATGTTTATATATCCAAGGATCGCTTTCACCTTTTTAACAACAGTGTTGCACTGGGAGCTCTTGAGCTGATTATCCAGCATGACCCACAAGTTGTTGTCAGAACCACTGCTTCCCAGAAGAGGGTTCCCCATCTTGTAAGTATTGCCAGCATTCTTTGTTCCTGCACGCATGGCTTTATATTTGGCTGTATTGAAATGCATATTGTTTGATTATACCTGATTATCCAGCGATTCAGATCAGTGACCTGACTTCTTCATTATTTACCCTTGATCTTTGTATCATCTACAAACTTCATCAGTAATTATTTTATGCTTTCTTTCTTAGTTAAAAATGTTATATAGCGTAGGGTCAAGAACCAATCCCTGTGGGATGTCTTGGGAAACACACCCACTCAGTGATGATTCCCCATTTACAGTCATATTTTGAGACCTATCAGTTAGCCAGTTTTTAATCCATAAAATGTGTGCCAAGCTGATTTTGTTTTGTTCTAGTTTCTTAGTCAAAGTGTGTGTACCAAGTCAAATGCATCCCATAAATCTAAATATATTACAACAACACTATTTTCTTTATCAGCCAAACTTGAAATCTCATGCAAAAGCTATTAAATTAGTCTGATAATATCTATTTTTCATAAACCCATATTGATTGTCATCAATCTTACCCTCCTTTAATTCAGGTTAATTGATTCCCATCTCAAGTGTTCCATTATATTGCCTGGGATTAATATCAGGCTGACAGGCTTATAATTACCAATGTAGTACCATTTACCCTTTTTAAATATTGCCACAATATTAGCTTTCTTCCAGCTTTCTGGAACTTCCCCAGCATTCCAAGACTTATTGAAAATCAACATTAACAGTCCATATAGTTCCTCAGCCTGCTCTTTTAAAACTCCCAGATGCAAGTTATCTGAACTTGCTGGTTTAAAAGTAACTTTAGTAGCTTCTGTTTAATATTCCTCTGAGTTATTGCTGGAATGGAAAATATATGAATATATGATCTTTTCCCCAAATACAGAACAGAAATTTTCCTTTTCTACATTATTATTGACAATTCTACCATTTCCATCTAGTAATGGACCAAAACTATGTTTAGAATGCTCTTTGTTACTGATATACTTAAAATCTTTTTCTTATCGTCCTTAACTCTGCTGGTCACAGATTCCTTTGCCTCCCCTTATCAATATTTTATAATTCCTAGCTTCTAATTTATACTTATTGCTATCAACTTTTCTTTTTATATATATATAAACACACACATATATATATATACATACATACACACACACACTTTTATTTTCCCTTTAAGCTATGCTGCTTTTTTTTCAGTGTAGCCTTCTTTCTCAATTGTGGGATTCCGGTTTTTGGGGTAGTTAGTAAAATGTTCTTAAACAGTTCCCATTTATCATTCCCATTTTTCTTTTAAAGTTCTTTCTCCCAGCTGATTTGGGTCATTGTTTTCAGCTTTGTGAAATGGGCCCTGTTAAAACACCAAACAATATATATTACTAGTTTGGACTTTTTCTGTTTGCACATAACAAATGTAATCAAGCCAGGATCATTTGCATCTAAGTAACCACTAATTTTTTATTCTGTGATCAATTCCTCTTTATCTGTCAAGATGAGGCCTACAACAGAATTACCCGATGTTGGCTGAAAGAAATTTTCAGTTCGAAAATTAGCCATCTATAATTTTTAGAAAATCCAAAGACATTTTAGTACTTGCAGTCTGATACCTCCAGAATATGTCACTCAAATTGAAGTCCCCCATGATAACAGTTTTTTTCACTTGACATATAGGTGCTTAAGGAGTCAGTCATCCTGTTCATAGCTTATAATCCCAACAGGGATCCTTGTGATCATCTAGTCTCTAACCCAGTACAGATAAATATAATACATGGGGCAATGGTTAAGATGCAAGATGGTGTGGTGAAACTATTATGTGTGAGGACACCAGCATAAGGTGACTGCACAGAAGAAGACATTTTGAAGAGACTTGAATGCGTAAAAGTGTACTTGGTTCATGGAAGGTATGAGGCTCTTTTAAGCCAAACAAATAACATGAAATAATTTCTTTAGATTAAGGCTGGACTGAGAATCAGGAGCTCTGGGTTCAATTCTTGACTTCATCACAGATTTCCTGTTTCACCTTGAGGAAATCAATTAAGATCTCTCTGCCTCAGTTCTTCATCTGTGTAATAATGATAATCCTTCCTTTCTTCTATCCTTTTTTATCTTGTCAATTTCAGTTGGGAACTCTTCAGGGCAGGGAGTGTCTCTTACAATATGGATGTACAGGGCCTAGCACATTGGGACCCCAATCTTGGTTGGGATCTGTAAGCACTACTGTAAAATAATTAACAACAATAATAATGTTTGCTATCTCTCTATGGCAGTGTAATTATTCCTCTTCTACTATTGTCCAGCTGCACTGCTTTCAATGCAGATAGGGTTTAAGCATTGGACACAGTACTTAGATAGACTCATAGGTCAGAAGGGACCAATATGATCATCTGACCTCCTGCACAAGGCAGGCCACAAAACCCTACCCATACATATATATAACAACCCCGAACCCATGACTGAGTTATTGAAATCCTCAAAAGTGAGATTTGAAGACCTCAAGCTGCAGGGAATCGATCAGCAAGCGACCCATGCCCTACGCTGCGGGGGAAGGCGAAAAACCTCCGTGGCCTCTGCCAATCCGCCCCGGAGGAAAATTCCTTCCCGATCCCAAATATGGCGATCAGCTAAACCCCGAGCATGTGGGCAAGACTCACCAGCCAGCACCCAAAAAAGAATTCTCTGCAGTAACTCAGTTCCCATCCCATCAACATTCCCACAGAACATTG
>ML675614.1:20626682-20723832 GCA_007922155.1 Mesoclemmys tuberculata | reverse complement strand
CGTATCATTCGTTCCCACATGAAGGACAATCAACGGATTCTTTCCCAGATAGGGTTTAAGCATTGGACACAGTACTTAGATAGGCATAGTTCTATAGAAATAATTTAGCTAGAGAGATAGAATGAATAGTCTGGGTGAATGAGCACAGAACTGGGAGTCAGGAACTCCTGATCTCTAACACTGGGACTACCAATGATTTAGTAAATGGCCTTGGGCAAATAATTTCACCTACTGCCTCAATTTTCCAATCTGTAAAATGGGGCTGATAAAAACTTACGTAGCCTAGGTGAGAACATTATTTATTTAATGCTTCTAAAGCTGTTTGAACTTGTAAAGAGCTACATGAATGCCACATATGATTATTATTATAATATCAAGTCTATCGTCATTCATTTCCAGTAGTTGGCATAAAAGGAGAGAAAAAAATCTGAAACATGAACATCTATTATTTGCAAGCTGTCAAGCTTTTCCAAAGTTAGAAATATAAATCACACTCTTCCAGCTGTCCTTCCAGCAGAACATTTTTACAAATAGACATGCAGAGACGAAAATATTTTCACCTCTTCCAAAGACCAAGGTTTAGAGAGGTCCCTAAAAGTATGAAAACAGAGCACATTCTTCCTACAGTATTACCAGTATGGGATCCAGTAGCCAGCTCATAGAAATCATACAACATGAGCGGCCCCCTTTCTGTAATGTATATATAATGCTTGTATAGTAAAAATCTAGAATTTTTAAAGTCAGGTCTTGCTCCAGGAATCCTAATACCTATTTCTAAGATCCTTGGGGAAATTAAGAAGCCACTAGACGAGGTAATGCTTTGAAGCCATAATCTAAAGGTTTTTTTTTTTAAAGAGCTATTTAAAAAAAAAACTTGGCATATTTTAAACAGAAAATTGTAATAATAATTATGGATATATTGACCTCTTTGTTCTCTTAGGATAGCCACTCAAGTGAAGTAGATTTTAACCAGCTCCCTGTAGGATTCTCTTTATTCTACTGTCAGCTTCCTTTATGTTATAGAACTTTCAGCATTGATCCTGAAAGGGTTGCTTAACGCTGTCTTAGGTCTTGACTCAGTAAAAGAAACATTTTCCAAGACCATTTTGATATATGTTACTGAGAACAATACAATATTCCTATAACATCCAGCCTATTGCATGCCTGTTTCTAATGGCTGTAGCTGCAATTACCCTAGCAAACTTTGTAGCCATAATTCACCACAGCTTCAGCTCCATTCTTGTTAGCAATGGTGTGAACTGTAGCACAGCCTGAGCATTTTGAAAACTGTATCCTCTAACCCTACATGAGGTAAAAATGCCTGATCTCTGTCTACATCTTCTGCTATTATCATCACTGGTGTGGGTGCATCAGGCAAAATGAAGTTTGCCAGTGCAGGTAAGGCCTTGGATTACCTAGAAAACCATCATTGAAGGGCCTGATCCAAAGCCCATTGAAGTCAGTGGAAAACTTTTCACTGACTTTGATAGGCTTTGGATCAGGCCCCAAGTATGTAATTTTAAAAAGACTCAAATGCCACAAAGGCATGACAGAAATCAACATATAAAATATCACTGTACCCACAATACTTATACAAAATTGTAGATTGGCAACAAAAAAAAATTGGCATCTCCTCCATAGAACAACTATAATTTAAACATTGCTAAATCACACACACTGTAATTTTACAGAAATGGAAAAGCTGTTTTTGGTTTTGGCATTATTTTAATGAATAATTGGGGAAGTTTTCAGCAAATGCTCGTGCTGACAAACATAATTTCTAAGACAACTTTTCTGTCTCTTTTAAAATCAATTAAACCCTATTTCTCAGTGAAGCCAAACAGCTTGGATAATAAGTTGAAATATGAAAAATAAGACCCAGATTCTCAGCTTGTATAAACTGGAGCTATATTGATTTACACAAAGAATTCAGCGCTAAGGATTTAAACAAATATTTACTGGTAGAATCTTCCTTCTCTTTTGGTATGATTTTGCCAGGACAAAAAGCCAAAACAAAAAAACCACACACTATTAATCAGAGAGAAAACTATATATTTGATTTTCTTGTCACTTACACTAGTGTAATTCATGGGTTATTCCAGTGAAGCAAAAGGCATTAAAACAGTGTACGATCAGAATGAGAGCTGAGAATCAGAACCTCTCCAGGAGCTATAGAGAAAATGGTGGTGTTGTCAACATTACTTTCAATTGTTTGCTTTGCACTGTAATGTATTATTGATTGAAAGAGTATTTCCTTCAGTTGTGACCATACTGAACCATGCAGAACCACTTTAGCATTTTAAGACACATAGGACCAGAATCTGATCCGAGTTTCATCAGTCTAAACCCACAGTTTACTCCACTGAAGTCAGTGGAGTTACTCCAGTTTGACACTAGTGTAATTCTGGAGGCTGAACTGTGTTATATAACTAAAGTATATTTTTATTATTACAGACATAACTGCTGACTAATATGAACAGGCATATAATAAACAGATTTTACAACTATTACTGAAAATAATGCAGTAATCTCAGATGCAAAGGGATGAATAGTTTGCTACTTGGTTTACATAAACCCAAAATGATGCCCACAAAATATGTTTTATCTTATGGTACATTTTGAAAATACTTTAAAAAAATAATCCACCTAATACAAAGGAAGCAATTTACATACAAATATCCCTCCCAAAACATCCTCTGCTTCCTGAAATGAGGGTATACAATTATCTTTGAGTGTATTATTGCTCACCTTATTCATAATACACATTGGAAAAGTGGAGCTGGAAGTTAAAAGTAATTCAGATGCACTTCACTTTCTACAAAAATAATGAAGTGTTGTTTTATTGTTATCATTGCTCCTAAAGATTAGACACTTGGTGATTCAGGCGGCATATTCTTTATACCAAAAGCCTGCAATGCAGACGTGTAAAACTAGTTCCATTTAAATAGCAGTGACATTACTGCTTAGCTGCTTAGAAGGTTTTAGTCAACAAAACTCAGACACAGAATATGTTGGAATTAGTAATGATATCTCTTGGAGCTCTGTGCCAGCTCTGCCATCTTTTCATTTCCAGCACCAGATGTAATACTTCCAGTATCCATGATCTTGATGAGAACAGGAACAAGTAATGACAGAAGAGCTGATACAGTAGAAACTCCTTCCAGCACTGCAGGGCAGTTCACTTGGTTTAATGGTCACAATGAGCGAAATGAAAGCTCTCTAGGTCTCTGATTTAGTCAGAAAATAACTTTGGGATGGGTCTGATACTCCCCAGTGGACAGCATAGGACTGTTTATGTTGCCAAAAGGGATAATTTTCATTTTTATTTTGAGGGGAAGGATCCTTCCTTCAAAGTGAAAATATAAGGGACAGGAAAAAGTTTTCAAATGGGATAGTCCAAAGCACTTCTTATAAAAGAACTGGAAGGCTCCCCCAGAAAACAATACAAAGGATCTGTGCACCCTCATCTCCCAGCACCTTGCTGCATTGAGGCATTAGAGAATGAATCTTCCACCCCTTTCTGCAGATTAGCAACACAAACCAGCATTTAAAAGATTTGTTGAAATAATGACGACTTCTCCAGCTCATTAACATTATTGGAAGATGCCAATGAACATCTATTTTTTCCATACACTTCATCCTCTAAAATATAGTGATTATTATTTTTATTGCACCTAGTCATGGATTGTGCAAGGTGCTGTATAATCATAGAACGACAAGATGGTCCCTCTTCCAAAGAATTTACAATCTGAGTGTAAGACAAGAGACAACAGGCGGAATCATACAGATGGGAGAGCACAAAGAAAGCAATGACATAATGTTAGCAAGCATAATAGGCATGGGTCTCAGCACACCAGCAGCCTAGCCAATCTCAAGTTTTTATTTAGGCTCATGGCAAAAAAGAGTTTTCAAAGAGATTTGAAAGGGGACAATGAGATGGTTTATATTACACAATGCTTGGAAGAAGCTCCCCTTAAACATTTGCAAACTATTTCAACATACCAGTCCTTTAGAATTAGGACACATATTTTCACCTCATAATTAATCTTTTAGCACAACACATCAATCTCACAACTCTCTCCATGTTTACACTTCTGCCTGGGATATGCAGCAGTTTGGAAAAGGGTAAATCTGTTAAATCTGTAGATTGGGGAGAGGGGAATCCAGGTGTGAAGGAAAGGAAGAAAGAGAAAGAACAGGAATAGAGGGAAGAGACAGAGGATAAGGAGAGCAAATGGAGTGAAGGGGCAAAAGACGGGAAAAAGAGACAGAGGCTGTATTCTCACTAAAGAGAAATTGTCCCAGATGAATCTCTTTTTACACTGAACTGGCTTTTAACAATCTTAAGAGCTCAGTGAAGATAGAGTACAGACTATAGGTAAAGTAGTCCCAAAGCCAATAGAGCAATACATAGGCACAGAGAACACTTTGGAACACCTTTACTTATTTCATGCCCTTTTCACACTAAACTTTCAAACATTTTTTAGATTAACTGGATTGTGAAAATAGATTAATCTAGAACTTCTGGGGCCTTGGAGGACTAATTCAATAATGGAGCTATGCTGATAGACATCAGTGGAGATTCTGGCCCCTTTTCTATAGTGCTGACCAGGCAAGAGAGCACAAACAAGAGGTTTACCAGAGCAGAGGAAAGAGAAGAGAAATGAAGTCAAGGGAAGACAGTGACTAGTGGAGAAATACTGGGGAGAAAAGGAGAATCAGGGCAAAAGAAAACCAGAAATGAGAGAAGAAAAAAGATCGCTTTCCCATCTGTAAGGTGCCCAGACCCATTAACCAATGGCCTCTCAGCCTAAATATAGTTCATAAACAGAGCCAGAACTTTCAGGAACTGAAAGGGGAGGCTGTGGTCCACCAGTTTTTAGTTCTGCCTCCATAATTGTAGGGAGGATTACCAGACCTCCCACTGCAAAGTAAACACATCACAGGGGGAGGGCAAAGGAAGGTGGTAGATGGAAGAGAGAAGATTTTGGCCACAAATTTGCATTCTCCAGATGTATTCCTGTTCCCCACCACATTGTCGACTGCTGAGACCCCCTCAGTGCCCACCTCCAATCTCCACAGACCCGCATGAAATGCAGCATGGAGAAGATGATGACAATGAAGGGAAAAGCACAGATGTGCACTGTCTGCTCCACCCCTGTTTGAAGTGCACAGATGGAGATATCTGCATATTCTGTGATCAGGAGCCCTGCACATCTCAGCAGAGTCAGACAGGGTAAGGACTTTCACAGATTCCCTCTCTGAAGCAAGGAGCAGCAAATCCAGACTCAGACCAGCAGGAACATGGGACCCTAAATGAGGTTTCAGTCCCCCTCCCAGAACAAATGGAAGAAAGGTGCAAAAGGGTTTCTCTGTAATGGACCAGGGCGTAGGATGTCTGGCCTAGCTGTCACACCTTTGCTGAAGTCTGCCCACTACGGGACGGTAGTCACCAGGTAGGAGCTGGAGGAAATCTTAATAGCCAGGTTCTATAAACAAGAGCTAGGGTCAAGATTAATCTGGGGTCAGAGACCGGAGATCAGAAGTAGTACCAGGTCAGAACTGAGAGGCAGAAATCAGAGTCAGGGAGTTAGGCTGGAGTCAGAGGCTGGAGATCAAGCAGACTCTGACATTGCAGCAGGTCAAAGTCTGTGTGGTTTCCCAGACAATTTCCTAGGGCAACCCCGGGATTATGTAGGGAACTTGGCCAATAGGAGGGCCATAGGATACAGTCACTCCGGGTCTCTTGGGTGGCACTTCCTGCAGTGCCTACTCTGCGTAGTACTCCCTGGTTATGCCTGTGCATGGGCTCCCAATGGCATTTGGTGACAATTTACTGTCCCAGGCTCCAGAGACCCAAATTCTAAGCTCAGGGTCCTTACATCATTTTAGAGAGAGGACAGGCCACACCTTCGGATAGGGATGTATGTGAGTGTGGCTGCAACCAGGGACCAGGCAGCTCATCCCCCACTCTCTGCTCCACCTCAGAGCTACTTGAGACAGAAGGGGGATGAAGAGGCTCACTCTTCATTTCAAGAAAGGATTTCCTATAGCCAAGCGAGACAGAATAATGCTTACATCAGGTCAAGGGCTGGGGAGCTCATAAAGAGATTAATTCAATACTGGGAACTTGGACAGAGCAGGAGAGGAAAGAGTGTAAACTGGTTAGAGCTCATTATATTGCTGTGCATTCAGTGCCCTCTCCCTATGGGTGAGCACCTCCCATGTCCTAATCATTATAAAGAACACCAGTGCAATGGTCTACATCAGGGTGCAAGGAGTTCATCATCCTTGCCAAAGGAAGCTCACCTTCTGATGTCCCGAGCACAGTGAGATCTTCACTCTGAGAGCTATATATTCAAAGAAATGAAAACGTCATAGCTGACTGGTTAAGCAGGAAACAGCTACAGCAAGTGGTGAGGAATCTTCATCTAGATGTCTTTCAGTTCCTAGTGAGGAAATTAAGGTTCTTGCTTATAGATCTACTTTCATGACTCATAGATTTAAGGTCAGAAGGGATCATCATGATCATCTAGCCTGACCTGCACAGTTCAGGCCACAGAACCTCAGCCCCGCTCTCCTATCTTTCTCAAAAGAGGATTCCAGGGTAATCAGAATAGATGCACTCTCATAATGGTGGCCAATTGGCCTCCTGTATGCCTTCCATTCTATGATCCAGAGCTATCCTGGACATCAGAAAGGAGAAGGTGCTGGTAATATTAGGGACTCTGTATTGTCTGAAGAAGTTCTCCAGTCTCCTCCACGTGGCTATCAGATCCTCTCATCCACCCTTCAAGACCCTCTGCTCTCCCAGAAACCAATTTGTCACTCAGAGCCAGGGTACCTAAAACTGGCCAATGAGTGGTCTTGCACATGGAAAAGCTTCCACAAATTTTCTAGAACCTGGCAGAAGTTCAAGCAGTGGTGCAAGAACAGCAGCTTTTCTCCTGCTTCACCATCTATTACAGAAATGTCTAATTGGGAGCTTCATAATTTCAACATTAAAATATCAAGTGGCTTCACTATTTAGTATGCTTTCCTCCACAGGTAAAAAGAGGGTATATTTACATTAGGATACCAAATATTTCCTCAGAGCTGCATCCTTACTTCATCCTCCCTAGAGTTATCAGGAGCCACCATGAGAACTCAGTTAGGCTCTTAACACCCTGACTTGGGATCCCTTTGGGCACCGAAGGAAGAAATCCATTTTCTCTCCATCAAGATAGGCTTCCTGGTAGCCATCAATTCAACCTCGTGTTAGGAGCTTGAGGCCTTATCTACTGAGAAACAGTACTGCACGTGCCAAAATGATGAAGTGGTTCTTCAAACGGACCCAGCCTTTATCCCCAAACTAATTCACTTTTTCACAGAGCCCATGTAATTGTATTCTGTTCTTTCTGTCCAAGAGAAACTCTGGCATACATTGGATGTCTGTAGAGCCCTCAAGATCTACATCCGTCACACATAGGGCTTTTTCTGTAAATCCAGTGCTCTGTTCATTTTCTACCATCCAGCACTAAAAGGAGAGAATCAATATCTACTCTTCAAATTGATTGAGAAGGTGCATCCAGGAAACCCCCAAGTCAAAGAGTCTCTCTCCAGCAACCAGCATCAAAGCCCACTCCTGGAGAGCAGAGGAAGACCCCTGGGCCGAGAGATCTTAAGCATGATACAATTGGAGTGGCGGGAGACCCCTTGCTCATCCATTCAGACCTCCTCAAAATTTTGCAAACTATACATTCAGGTACTGTCTTAGAAAGGAGGGTGCTCCACAGAGTGGTCTTCCAGCAGTAGAGAAGGAATGTACAGTTGATTATTTAGTTCTGTTTGACTGAACTCTCCCTGTCCCTGACAAGACAATCTCATGATTTTTTTATTCATGATTTTTGAATGCTTGAAGTTGGCAACACTAAAGTTAGAGAGTCATATTGCAATTATATAATTACACACCAGAAAAAGTTAAAATAACATTATTAAGGTTGCAAAGTGAAACACACAAAAGTTAGGAAATGCCAGAATTAAGGTTGCCTGTGCAACCCGTAATTCATCCACTTTGCATATACAGTATGATGCAGTGTTTAACTACATAATTGCATACTATTTTTCCAAAGGACCCCTATCTCACTTAGTGCATAGCATGGATTGTTCTTACTCAATGCTATCCAATATTTTGTTTTTTCCTTGTTGTTCAACATGAGCAGCAGGCCTTATTTACTGCACAATATTCAAACCCAGCTCTGAAGACAAAATTATTAATTTCCTCATGGGCTTTTCTCTGAATTGATCACTATAGCATCTGAATGGTTCACAAATATTACTGAATATATTTTCACAGCCTCCCTGTGTGGTGATTGGATGGTATTATCCCCATTTTACAGATGACAGATTGAGGTATCGAGGCTGATAGCTTTAGATCCACCTCACATGGTGAGTTACACACAGATCCAAGGAGAAACTTTTAATCCAAAGTGTTGCCGCAGGTTTGTGAGATTCTAGAGATCCACAAAACTCACACTGTCACAGTACACCCCACCCTCCCTTTTGATGGGACAGTGGACAGGTTGAACAGGAGTCTGGGGATTGAGTTGGCTACCTTTGTAGAACAGTTCCAAAGGGACTGGAACCAGCATACCCATTCCTTTTGATGTCTTATACTCAATGAGAGTACAAAGTGTAGCCAATCACTCCTAATGTTTGGCATGAACTAAGGACCCCAGCAAACCTCCTGCATAGAGTTCCTGAAGAGAAACAAAGGGATTTGAATTATTTGGACTATGGAGAAACCTACAATCAAAAACTGAGAAAGTTCACACATTGCTAGGAAAAAAATTGAGGATGGCCTTTGACAAAATGAAAAGGTTGTATGATGTAAGGTCATATGGGGAAACTTTTGAAAGAGGGGACTTGGTTTGGTTGTACAACAGAAAGAAAGGAAAAAAAATAGAGGAGCCCTAAACTGGATACATTTTGGTAGGAACATGTAACAGGGTGGCACCCACCTCTCACGAGAGCTCCCTAGTCAAGTGTGTGCATGCCTGCAGTTTTTTCTCTGCTCACGGTGCCCCTTGTTGGCCGCTGTGCTTGTCAGGTGGGTCTTTGGTGACACAGACCTCCAGCTAAATCAAACATTGTCCATGTGCAAAACAAACAGCCCCTTTCCAGGGTACACAGACCATGATGTCCTCAATGTCCTGCAGCCCTCCCTAGGTTCAGTCTTCTAAAACAATTGAACAGGGCCCATCATGGAACCCTCGCTTGGTCCAGCTAGGTTGAAAGGTTCCTACTCTGGACCTGAGTAGCACCCTGAGAGCTTATGGCCTGAGGACTCCTGGCCTCTAGTTGAGTCCTCGGTAACCCCAGCCTTCCTGCTGAGCCACTCTCTTGGACTCAGTTCACTGACCACAGCTCCCCGCTGAGTCAGTCCCAGTGCAGCCCGCTTCCCTGAGGCATCACAGTTCTAATTCCCTTCCTTAGGACGTAGCCACTTTCACCAAATTATGTAGCACACAGCATGCAGAAATAACTGATGGGATGTTCTTTTCACTGATGTCAAGCCTAGAAAGCAGACATCTCCAGCTGGCTTTTAAATAGCCAAATGCACATTCCACCACCATTCTGCACTTGCTGAGCCTATTATTGAAATGCTCTTTCTCCCTGTCCAGGTGCCCCATGTAGGACTTCATTAGACAAGGGAGCAAGGGGTAGGCAGGATCTCCCGGGATCGCTATTGGCATTTCCGCATCCCAAATGTTTATTTTTTGGTCAGATGCTCGCCTGCATCTTATTGAACAGACCTAAGTTCCTAAAGATGCACTTGTCATGCACCTTTCCAGACTATCCCACAGTGATGTTGGTGAAACGTCCCCTGTGATCCCCAAGGGCCTGCAACACCACTGAGAAGTATCCCTTCCGGTTTATGTACTCTGTGGCAAGGTCATCAGGTGCTAGGACAGGGATATGCATGCCATCTATTGCCCCCCCCCACACACACAGTTTGGGAACCCTATTGTGGCAAAACCCTCCTCTATGTCCTGCACATTTCCCAAAATCACTACTCTTCTTAGCAGAAGCCTATTGATGGCCCTGCACACTTGCATCACCGCAGTTCCTATGGTGGATTTACTGACTCTGAATTGATTCCCAACTGACCAGTAGCAGTCTGGGGTTGACTGCTTCCACAGAGCAATGGCCTCTCATTTCTTCACTGTCAGAGCTGGTCTCAGCAAGTATTCACGTGCTTCGGGGTGGGAACAGATCCAAGCAAAGTTCAAAGAAAGTGGCTTTTTGCATACAAAAGTTCTGCAGCGACAGCTCATCATCCCACATCTTCATAACGATGCGATCCTGCCGATCTGTGCTTGTTTCCTGGGACCAGAACCAGCACTCCACGGACTGAAGATGATGCGTGACAGCGTGCAGGAAATGAGAATTGTTCCGCTCTATGACTTGTAGCAGGGTGGCCTCAGTAGCATCACTATTTTCCATGATGTGGCTCCTCTCTCACCTTTGGAAATACTGCAGGATAAGCCGTGAGGTATTTGTGATGCTCACAATGATAGTGCAGAGCTGAGCAGATTCCATGTCTCTCCAGCAACGGCATGCGCGTGGCATAGAAAAACGGCATGAAAAAAGCGTTTGCTGTTTGTTTGGGACAAGAAGGGAGGGGGACGGAGCACGTTGCGTCCTGGGAGGATCACAAGCTTCCCAAAAGCTTCTGCGGCTAGTTGCACTGTGGGATAGCGACCCACACTGCACTGCTTTGAATGTCGACCCAAGCGGGATGAGCAGGGATGCAAGAGCCCGGCACAAGGAGCATGGTGTGATTATGCTCCTACAGCTTCTAAAATTTGGCAGGTAAAAATCGATTTAAAGTAAATGGACTTCAGTCTGCAGTGTAGACGTACCCAGAGCTGCAACTTTAAAGCAGAATTTGTTCTTCTATTTTTGGGGACTAGAGCGAGCCCTGCTAGTCTGAGTCTATCAGCCTGGGATGGGAGGCTCACACCTACTTGATCCAAAGTTCTGTGTTGACAATGACTGTTCCTCTAGCATGCAGGCATATCACTGCCATGGGTCAACTGCTGAGCATTGCTCCTCTTCCCAGCCCATCATCATGGAGCTGCCTCACACTGCACTTCATGATTTGCACGCACTTAATCCAAAACAAGTAACAAATGCTCAAAAAGGTGGTGGGAATATGTAATCATCCCATTTGAGCCTGTCCCATGACAATGAAAAAAACATTTAAAATTAAATAACTAAATTCAAGACTCCAAAACTTTGGCTTCAGTCTGAATTTTGCAAGATTTTTGTTGTTTTTTATTCTATCCAAACAAGCTACCCCACACCTGGTTTCACTATGCCAGAGCTTTTATATAACCCATCTCATATCTCTTCTTCTTTTTGCTAATGCCAGCCTTTTTAATCTCTCTTTATCTGGAAGCACCACCCCTCCCAATACCTTTTTCATTGCCCTTTCATGGAAATCAATGGGGATTTGCAAATTACCATTATACAACTGACTCCATTATGCCCATTATAGATTTAAAAACATCATGACGAGAAGGTAATCTGAATGCCCATCTCTCACTTTTCGGAGGTAAATAACTCAGCCATATAATTTTTTAAATACTAAAAATGCCTAAATTATAGACTAACAACAAGCAAAATTTCATCTTAAATATGAAGTGGGTTTTTATAGTTAGGATAATACAATGCAGCTAGCAAACTGGGCTAAACTGTGATTGTTTTTCTTAGTTTCCCCTTGTTTCTCATTTAAAAATGGATAAAGGGGATGTCAACCACATTTAATTAAAAAAAATGCTCCTAATCTGCGGAAGGAAGTGCCCAAGTTTCATTCCTAAGTAAATGTTAATGGATGAGTTGCCATACAGTCGTCCCAGTGTATCTCTTGAGAAGAGGGTTTGTGATGGTAACATTGACAGACCACTACTGGCAACAGAGGCTCAGCTTTGACATCTTCCTGTGTCAGCAAGTGTTGCTGTGCTGCAGAGGGAGTTTGCCCCTGCTGGAAAGGGCACACTGTGTTTGCACCACTGCCCTCACTTGAGGGTTCCACCAGTTGATGGCAGCTTCATCGTGTGAAGCCTCTAAAGACTGGGCTGCCAAAAGGATACATTGTGCTAGTCTGGATATTCTGGCCAGGATCCGTCCATTTTGCAGGGGCAGCACTAACTGACTGTTCACCCCTTGTCATGGAGGAGTAGAGGGTGCAGGTGCCTTGAGCTTCCGTAACCCTGTTCAGGTGAACTTTCCATGCCTACCGCCCCCAACACTGCACCAAGCAGCAGCCACCACAACCAGAGGCAAATCAAGCCCCACAATTGCTAAGCTCCACTACTAGAGTATGTTTAACTACTGGAGACCATAACCTGCCTTAGCCCGCGGCAGAGTTCTCGCTGGTGTCCAGGGGTCAGAGCTCCAACTTCACTACCTGGCACAAGGAGGATAAAACTCAACTAAATGCAGAGGAGCGTTGCCCAACAGGCATCCATATTCTTTCTCAGACCAGTGTGGTTATTGGGGGAGGGCTGCCTGCTGGGCAGAACTGGAAGTGAGAGGCTTACAAGGGAAATCCCTGTAGTAGCTCATACTAACAGTTTGAGCATTAAACCCCTACTCCACATCTTTTACTACCTGCTGAGGCCTTAGAAAGAAGGCACAGGCAGGGAGCTCATTGCAGTCTGGATTCTGAGCAAGCTTTGCCACCAGGTGGGCTCTGGGGCAGAAGGGGGCTGTCCCACTCCCCTCACAATGTCCACACTGTAAGAAGGCCATGCCTCTTGCCCTCTCCCCCTGCTGAGCTCTCCCCCGAGAAGCAAGATGAGTCAGGAATGTCACGAGATGAAATGTGCAGAGTTCCCCAAGCAACTTTCCCCCACCTGTGGATGGGGATGGTTTAGCCCATTGTGCAGTCTACTCTGCTATGCAATTCATGTTCACTGGTGTGCCAGTACTGCACATTCTCCTCTAAATATGAGCAATTAACTCCCATTAGCACAAGCAGGAGTCACTCAGGAGGCGATTCCCCACTATTGATTATCTCATTTTTATACCAACTCATAAAAAAAGTACAAAGAAAAGAAAATCATAAAGAAGCTTTGGCTAAGTTAAGGCAGGCAAATTAGATTCATTACCATTCTTGAGCTAAACAGTTGGGCTTATTAGAATGTAGTTCATTTGCATACTTTGATCTGAGGGGTGTAGATACCTAATTATACAGCAGCCAGCAATTTATTTTTGAAGTTTCTGATTAATTAATATTCAATATTATAATTAATTGTGCAGCCTGCTCTTACGCAAATCAAACTTAGCTTCTAAAACATAAATAACTTTAAAAATATATATCTGTGAAGTATGTGATCGGCAATATCATTTTCCACAAAGCATTATAATGTATACCCCAATTTATAGCAAATGTGCCCTACAGCGCTCTCCAAAACCCCATTATGCCCAAACCCATCCTTAGCTACCAGTAATGCCCTTCAGATTAAATCTGATTGCTGAAATACGCTCCTTTAGGTACTAGATAATGAAGTTACTTATAAATTCATCTTATCTTTAAATTAAATATTGTATTTTATATATATAATAAAAATCAAATATTTATGTAACTTGATGTGACAGCTTTCACCCTAGTTACCTCATCTTAAACAGTATGGCACAGAACATACAAAAATAAAATCATCTTAGACTCATAGAAATGTAGAACCTTGAGAGGTTATCTAGTCCAGCCCCCTGCACAGAGCCAGGACCAAGTATACCTAGATCGTATCTGTATGGAGGGGGAAAAACAAGGATCGCTATCATACTTTAATACATCTTTTAGATGCAAACCATAGAAATTATAGAGATGGTCGCTATCAAAAAACCTGAACAGACAGACAGGTCTCAGATCAACCAGGGATGCTATATTCTACTCTCATCTATGCCCACGTGGGCTCAACAAGTTCATAGACCAATTTCCGCTTTCACTTGCATTCGTCTGAGCTCCGAGTCCCATAAGATGCTGAGCATTCTGTCACTGACCTCGCAAAGCACTTCATTATGTGCTTAATTTTAAAGATATGAGCAACTCCACTTAAGTCTGAGCAATTTTTCGGTTTGGTGGTTGAACTGAAAAATGGAGCGGGGAAGGGGGATTATTTCAGACTGAACAAAAAGTGTTTTCTTTGATTTGAAAAATTATTTTTTTCAGTTTTTCATTTCATTTCATTTTTAGGGATTTTTAAGCTTTTTCATTTTTTTCCAATTAAATTTAGATAAATTCCAAAATGAAATGCTTTTTTGAAATGAAAAATCAAAACAGTTAATATTGGAAATGCTGAAACAAAATGTTTTGAGATTTCCAATTTGTTCCTCCTCCCCCTCCCCTTTTTATTTTTTAACAAAACTATTCACCAAATTTAGCCTGAATTATGAAATAGTTTTGGTTGAACCAAATCTGCATTTTTCAGCAGAAAAAAAAGTTATCTGCACAAAGGTCCCCTCACCCAACTGTAGCCCACTGACTTCAAACTTAAAGCTAAGTGCACGCTCAAGAATTTTGCTGCACCAAGCAGAGAGTGGTTGATATCTTACATGGTCAAGCTCTAGATCTGGAACAACTTCCCTGAAGTCAGTACGGTGTAAAAGATTCACACCTGTGTACCTGAGAACAGAATTTTTTCCCATGGAGCTGCAGAGGCATAACTGAGAAAGAAATTTAGTCCCATGCATATAAATAAGGGCAAGATTTGGCCGAAGATTTTCTTTTTAAACATACATGGATAAAATTTACTGAAGACATGGTTACTAGACCATTTGCAGTATATCGTTACACATGTACACTATGAGGTTAGAGAGATCATAATAAAGCATCTTCACTGAATGGTACCTAGAAATTTCAGAACGTATTCAAGTGATGTGTTGATTTGAGTTATTGGAAAGCCTTTTCCTTCATGTCACTTTGAAACATCATTTGCAAAGCAGGTACCTTTGGAATAAAAGGTATATATGCTGCTACAATTATAGCAATCGGCTCTTCATGTCACTATACAAACCAGCCATGAGAGAGTGGCATTATGTAAGGATGGTTGTAAAGGAAATAACAGGGGGCTCAAAATAGCAAAGAGATATCACTAAGCCGTCAAATAAAATTACCTGGTGCCAATAATGTTTTACTCTGAACAGACAGTGCCGAGCAAGTTGAAAAATTAATTTACTGTTTATTACCATTTTTGTTCTGATTGGTATCTTTAGAGGTCAGAGTCATTAGCATGCAAGTTTACAGTTATGCTTTGAGCTTTGTAATGTCCTGTCGTTTACCTCTAGGGATTTACGTCTGACTCCAACTCAATTCATAAGTGATCGTCCTGCTGGACAGAATGACAGAACCATTATAGCTCTCTGCAGATGATGATGGTAGTAATATTATTATTCCCCATAGTTTGGTGATGGTTGTTTGAACTTTATCATTATTAATAGAAAAAATAATAAAGATATTAATATTTGAAAGCTCTCTGTATTGTGTTTAGTATCATATTATTGCTGCATTTTATGTCAAGTACCTTGACATTTCAGTGAATTTCCATTTGCAGTATTACTGGTATAATCTATTCACTTCATAATTGCTTCTGGATACTTATAAGGTTTAATTTCTGATATTTCCTCTCAATAAAAGGACTTGCATATAAATATATAAAAATATATAATATACCTGGAAATTTACATTGCTAGGTTGAAGTTCTGAGGAAAAATATTCTCTGTGGCTGCTGGCTCTATGAAGCTTCATGGGTCTCCTGGGTTCAACACTCATGAAGACTGATTACAGGTCAAAAGAACCATTCTCAAATGTCTGTTTAAGAAATCCATGTACTTGCATCCAAGGGGCAAGCTGTTGACTATACCCAGACTGATAGCCACAAGCCAACTGGGTTATAATAGTGATGTCAGGGGACTACACTAAGTATGTTCAATGCATGTCTCTCCCCCAGCCAGCCTAACACCTGAGTAGATTTCCTAATGTTGTCAGGGACACAAGCCCTCCGGTTTTAATTGCTGCCATTGCCACACTCAGCTGCTTTTCCCACCTATCCAAGCTGCCCAAGTTCAAATTAGAGCTTCTTGTCAAAGCCCAACATAGCTTAGCTCCCACCTCACCTACATGCCCTTGTCTCACATTGGACACTGTCGAACAAGTTCAAAACAACTGCCAGCCATTTATCCCTGCTTCCTGGCAACAGTAGTTCAGAGTTTCCTCCAGTGAGGCTGGGCTTTCCATCAGGCAGCTTTCCTCTTCCCCTTGATGGTGCCCAGCTCTTCCTTCTGGTATCTCTGCTGCTTCTTTCCTGCTCTCTCTTGCTGTTCTCCAGAAGTGCCTACCTCCCACTGGAGCTCTGAGTACTTTGTCAGCTGTTGTTGATCAGCCAGGGAATAAGAGGCTGAAGCCTGAAGACATTGTGCTTCTCTCTTAAAAGGGCCTATCTCTGGAGACAGTTTTGAATACTTTGAAACTCGAGAGAAGAATAAAATAAAAGCTGGACCTGCTGCTCAGAAAAACTCCTTCAAACATGGGGAAAAAGGAAATAGTTCTATAGGGAGGCCCACACAGTCAGAGCTATGCCAAACCAAATAGAAAGGCTTTGCATCAAGCTTTGACTATAGACATGGAAAAATTCCAATGTCTCCAGAGAGGGAATTCTGTAGACAAGAATTCCCTGAACCAAGAAAGTTCTGCCTTTGTCCTGGTTCAGATGGAACTTTGAGACAGAGAGAAAGGACAACCCAGATGTAGACTGGTGCCTTACAAAGATTGAGCAACACACTACAACTGAACATGTATAAATGAGGGCAGACTAATGCGAGAACCATGCTCTGTGGCAGATGACACTGCCCCTGTGAAGGTAAGCCAGAACGAGTGGTAGAGGTGCATCAAAGCTACAAAGCTCAGTTTCAAATTTCCCTCTCCCCCCTCACCCCCCGCCAAGTTCAGGAGTTTTGAGAGCTAAAGAAAAATATAGGTTATCTGTTGTTACAGGCTGATCTTTCTGCTGATTCAAGTGTGCATGCAGGAGCTTGTGCATTTTGGGCCATGGATAACTTCATCTAGGTTGGGCCCTCCCTTGACGGAATTCTGAAAATCTGAATGAATCTTAGATCAGAAAATAAAGAACAATTATGATTTCATGTAGGCGATAAATACAAAAATAAAGGGCAATGAAGATAGCAGCCAAACATTTAGTTAAACAGTGCTAATACATGATTAAAGGAAAATGTTTGAAAGTGCCCACTAATTTTGCATGCCTCTGTTGACTTCAATTGGAGTTGTAAATAGTAAATATCTCTGCAAATCTGGTCCAAGGTATTTCAGATTGGACACCCAAAAATGACCTTTTTGAAAATTTGGGCTCAAGAATCTGTCACTGAAACTAATTTCAGCAGAGCTACAAAATGAAAACTGAGAAAAACATACTGACCATATAAGGCTCTGTTTAGAATGCTTCAATGTATTATACAGTGTTATTTCAGAAAGCATGAGTTTGCACTTCAAAGGAAAAATGGGCCAGAGGAACAAAACCCCGAAGATGCAAAGTGACAGGGAAGCTGAGAGTGGAAATTGAGAGCTCTGTCACACAAAACACAGCTCTGTCCAGATCTTCTGAATCTCCACAAGGGAAGTGAGAGTTCAGGGAAGTGGCTGGTGGGAGAACAGGTAGAATCCAGGGCAGGTGTGTTGGGATGTGAGGCCAATGGTACCCAGGGGAAATAAGCCAAATTTCTGGAGGAAGCGGGGCAAGACTAACTGGTAAAGGAACTGGGACCAGAACTTGATAGGCGCGAGAGTTCTGCAGTTAGCAGGGGGACTTAGAGAAGTTTTTACAAGGGCCTGGGAGCTAAAGTGGGAGCAGATGTAGGAGGGAGAGCTGAAGATGAGATGCCATCCCTGGGAAAAGGGAGATTCTGGGGTTTGTGTTTGGGATTGCTGAGTGTCAGGGCAGAAGAACCTGGCCGAGCTTACACTTCCGCACAGAACAGAAGTCGCATCCCTTCCTGACTGCATGCTGGCAAAGACCTCCCCGGTGTCACACCCATTTCTCCAGAGTACCACAGATTGCCACCTTGCCATAGTAACAGCACTCTTATTTTCACAAAAGGACCCTGCAGTATTTTGCCCTCAATTAATACGTTGCAATTCTGTTGGATACAAAGTTTTCTCCACCCAAAAGCCCAGTCTTCTAAAAATGACAAAGGCCCTGAAGAAAAAATCTTGGGGACAAGAAATAAAACCAACACGAGTCTCACCCTTTCTTAGTTTTGTGAATTGTGCATCAAACACGTGACAAACTCAGCAGCAGAGACAGTGGCTATTTCAGTTTCTGAGGTTCAGCTTAAGCTTGCCATTTCCTCTGGACTCTCTGGTTCCACAGGAGCTTTGTTGCAATGTATCAATGCAAAACCATGCTACAGGCTAGCTGCCATGTGAGAATTCTTTGTCTTGTATGTTATTGTCTGGGATGCACTTGTGGAAACTACCTGAGACGTTTCACGGAATCACATTCGCAGCAGCTCTCATGAGGGCTACTCCCCAGCTTTCAGGGCTCAAATGAGGGGCTATGAAGAATGGCAGAGCTGAGAGGGAAGGTGTTTAAACAGCACCCAGTTAGCTAGATGATTCATGACATACGATTGTGGTGGCTCTGATGAGTATCATTCACCCACACCTCCCAGTGGAGATCATCTTCAGCAGAGGAGGAAAATGCTGTTAGAGGAAAGGAGAGCTTATTCACAAACTGCCTATAGCCATTCAGCCATTTCAGACGAAAAATCAGATCCCAACAAAACAGGAAAAAATATTGCTTATTTATTTAACTGTTCAAGACACAGAAGTAGACAGGGCCCCCGCTCTAAGGATCTTATTGTGTAAATAGGCAGAAACTGCAAAACACATTGCAGATGAAGAGGGTTCACTTGTAGAAAGCACAGATGACGAAGGCTCAAAACACTTTGCAGTAAAAACTGCAATAAAATTTTAATTGACTACTACTGATCTTTCGTTCTTTGTCACTCTCACACTTACGCAGCTACCAGTAAGCTGGTTACTGACCAGATGACTGATGGCAAATGCTTCATCCTAAGGTCTCAGAGTTTCCTCTTTTCATCTTATTCTTACCAACAGCCTGATTCTGATCTCACACCAGTTTTATTATTGATTTCAACTACTGATGTATACTGATCAGGCCACAAATGTGCAGCTTTCTGTGTTACCTCCTGAAGTGGGAAGCCTTAACTCTTCAAGTACGCGATCAACACTCTCTGAATTAGGCAACAGGTAGTGCTAAAGAGCTCTGCAGTCACCCCAGTATCCCATGTGATCAAGAAAGTGGACCTCACAATAGCTTCAGTTTATCTCAGGTCTGAACTTGTCCAACGTCTGATTTGAGAGAGAGGCGACAGTGACATTAAAGGCCATGTGGCTCTCTCAAAACTGCATTAGCCTTCACTGTCTGACACAATGTCTACACTGAAGATGGGAGGGTGCTTCCCAACACAGGCAGGCAGACAGACACACACTAGCTCTGCTTGAACTCACATGCTAAAAATAGCCCTGTGGCCAGGGGGGAATAGGTGGCAGTGTGGCCTACCTGCCCAAGTACATATTCAGGATGGGACATGCTTGTATTTGGGCAGGTAATACCTTGTGCCACCGTGGCCACACTGCTGTTTTTAGTGTGTTAACTTGAGCAAAGCTAGCGCATCTGTCTATCCACACTGGGAAATGCCCACCCAGCTGCAGTGAAGACATACCCATAGCCATGTTTGTTCTCTAGGGAACTCTACAGCCAATTAAGGAGACTAATTTTTTTTATCTTCAAGATTTTCAGTGAATTTCAGTCCTCATAACAGTAGCATCCAGTAGAACAAGACACAGGGAAGACACAGACAAGGTTTCACCACTTTGTCCATGCATCTTTGCTGTCCTAATTTCCTGAGCAGCAACTCCCAAACAAGACCAGTTGCACACTGGTATTGTGGTGTGGAGAAATACTGGATTGCAGCAACTAAATTAATACACCTCCAAAGGTGCAAGGCCATTGAATAATCCTCTGAGCTACTTGCAGAGCCTGCCGTACACTCAGTTCAATACAATGTTAATACAATCACTCTGTTCATTTGCATGGTGTTATAATAATATTGATCCTTCACAGCATTAACTTCACCATGGTGATTAAAATTGTAACATTCTTCAATTCCGGAAAAATTGTAGATAATTCTACTCAGGTACATTTACTTTCATTAGGGCTCAGTCCTGTGAGGTGCTGAAGAATCATTTGACATGTTGAGCACTGAAGCCAGCAGGAGTAAAGAGTGTTGAGCACCTCACAGGACTGCAGGCGAGAGCCTCTAATAAAAAAAAGTAATGTAGCCATTTTTAATAAACTGAAAGAGTTGTTCTATAGAAATCCTGCAAGCTGCTGCTGACTAATACCAATGTGCAGGATGTATTGTTCCACCAGCGTCTGGAGGAATTACATGCTCAGGTGTCCCACCCATGCTGCTAATGGTATAAATTATCCCATTAGTGGGAGAACAGTCCTTTATAAATAGGGCCAAATTCTGTTCCGTTACTTCAATGTAAATATGAAACTGGAGTTACCCATGGTTTTCACTGGTTTAACCTAGAAGACAATTTAGGTCTTAATAATGTACTTTTTTTATTTCACAAACAGCCATATATGTTTTCAGTTCAAAGTCAAAAGTTTACAGTATCTGCAACCGAGTCCCAAACTATAACAACCATTTACTGCATAATCTTTCATTACTGGTACATCTACAAGCTAGTGTTCACATGTTCTTTTTGTGTTTTACTGCTACAGGCCCAAATGTTTCATTCTTTATTTCAGTGGGAGCTTTGTCTGAGCAAAGCCTGGAGGGTTCGGGTGGCAGAAAATATCTCCAAGTCTATGGCCATGTAATCTAACAGCCTTTTCTCATAGTAGGCTTTGTCTAATGATTATTTCATACTATATGATTTTAAAGTGTATTGCACAAAATGTTAAATGTACATGTAAAGTGTGATTTGCAATTACTAGTTTTCAATATGTTGTGTTTGTAAAAGAATATTTCTATTTTACAGGTGTTGGTGTCATTCTAAATTATATGAATACTTAATATCAAAACATTTACCTAAAAAAAGAAATATTAGTTTAGTCTGGGCTTCCACTGGGAAATTTTAAAATAACTCTTTTCTTTAGAATTCTGTTATAACATAAATGAATTAGGCGCTGAGTCTGTAAATGGCCTTAGCACTTGGGATTAGGTATTTTTTAGCATTTTGGAGTATTGCACTTTATTTAAATGCAGTTGCTTTCCTTATTCTGAATTCCAGGAAGTCCAGCTCTGAAAATTATTGGTCAGTACACACAAAAGTGTAAATATATTGCAGTGGTGTAACTACGTAGTAACTCCCTTGGCTGTATTTACACCACTATAACAGAGCTCAGAAACTGCCCCATGGCATAGAAATGTTACTTAACAATCGAATACAATCACTGTTCATTCACTGTACAATGAGTACATCAATACTGTGAACACACTGGTTTTGACTGTTTCACCTTTGTTGAAGAGGATAAAACAATATGAGGCATTCCAAAAATGTACAGTCTGTCGAGGAGCAGCAGAGGGCAGTCACACTCTGTGGTACACAGCACAGGCTGAACTGCAGCATGTTTGCATTGTCTGCAGTACTCTCAAGAGCTGTCAAGCCCTGTGCAAGCAGAACTCTCTCCCATTCTTCAAGAAAATTCCACAGAAATTTTATTCTAACTCCCTGTGAATTCTTAGTGCATTTAAAAAGAGAGACAGAAAAAATCACAGTAACAAACTCTCTCAGACCTACAAAATCTTCACGCTCACCCTGAGGTACTCCAGGCCAAACCCCACTTGCCTTGATCATGGGGTGTAAGTGGAGTTACTCCAGTGGATAAGTGAGCAGGATGTTGGCCTTAGGGGTTTAAGATTCTTTGCAGCAGAAATAGTGACGGACCACGTAATGCCACCTAAACTGAATAAGCCTCAAGCAAATTTTATTTAAGCTTACCAAGTCATAACGAAAGTATGATCTGCTCTACAGCCCTGATACATTGCTATTGCAATTGTGAATAGGAGTCTGTGTAAATAATAGTGCCCATGTGTTTCTCAGTGTTGTGTAATGATTTTGGTTACCCCCTGAACAAATGGGTTCTCTCAGCACATTTCTTTTATGACCCAGATAAAATGATTTCTTATTCCTCAGTCGACTTCTGTAAGGCTTTAGTATGGGGAGAGATGTTAAGTATGTATTACAGATGGCTCTGAAAGAATCCAAGAATCTAAAAATACAGTAAGTTTTACAGGAGAGGTTTCATAAGGTGACTCTTTTCTCCATTCAGCTGGCTATTGGAATGGGACTAATTTAATTAAGAGAACAGCTCATATAAAACATTTTTGTCAGATTATTCAAGCCCTAGTCACCTTGCTTGAGAACTCAAGCAAGTCTTCTCTCAAGCAGTCCAACCATGCCACTCCTCCCCCACAGAGCCCCCCCGCCAATCGATTCCTTCATGCCAGCTCAGTTGAGCATAGCAACAATAGTAGCAACTGGCACAAAAAAATTGAAGTTAATGTAAAAAATATCATATTATTTTTCTAACTCTGATTCCAGTGCTCAAGGCAATTGCTGGAAAGAATTTGCTGAATACAGGCTTCATCTTCCATTCCTCAAAAGCTCAATATGAGCTTTTCCTGAGTGGAGACTGCAATATTTAGTCCTGGGACCCACAAAACCTTTACATACTCTTCACACCTTGCTGTCTTCAGTTTTCCAAAGTATCTGAAGTAAAAGCAGCACTTCTGCACAACAAATGTCAATAGTTTCCTTTGTGCCATTTACTATTACTGTTTCCATTCTCAACATGAAACCACTAAACAGAGTAGATTAAAACACAGGAAAGTCAGATAATTTAGAAGGATCATTAATTTGAATGGCTGCAGTTTCCCTGAGCCTGAGATTTTATTTCTTAATAGTGAAATCTCTGTATCTCATTTCAGAAAGTGAACAACCAAATGTTTCACATTTTGAATTTTATATATGCAGCTATTTCATTTTTTAAAGAAAGAACAAAGGCTAGAAAAGGTTATTCTTAGCACCAAACTGTACAGTCCTTAATATGCAGAGAATTGTTATATTAATTTAACATTGGGGGTTTGTGTGTATGTGGAGGGCTGAGAGGTTGATACAAGTTTTCCAATCAACCTTTCTCTAAGCAAACACATAAACAAAAACACCTCAACTTGACCAAGAAGGAAGAGCGTTAGAAGGATGTAATGCAATCCCTGCAGCAAAACTCTACTTCAGATCTAGGTTTCCTTCCACATAGCATGTTGATTGCTTGCAGCAAAACCGGATTCTTTTCAACAGCATGTTCCTTTATCATCATAGAACCAGCAGTTTCAGATTTCATACTTGTGATCTAATAGCTTGCAGGAATTTATATTCAGAATACAGCTTTAGTGTATGAAGCTGGAAAATTTCTGACAATATATTTGTATATTACCCAGAAGTCTCTGGAAGAGGGTTGGTGCATTTTGTTTATTCCAACATTGCTTTTTAGACTTCAGAATACAGACCAAGAAAAAAGTGACCTTTGCACTATTTCAGAAGTGGCAAGGGTGTGCAGCTATTACATGACATGGTGTTAAAAGACTACATTCCCTGAAGGAAAGATGTGGTTATAGTCCTTCAGAGGCACCTATTAAACCCTTCAGTTATGAAATCATCTGGTTGGTACATCTAAACGTGTGTATACACTCACATATAATTAGCATTGTTTGTGTGCTTTCTAATTAAGAATCTTAATTATTACTTTATCTCAAGTCTGAATGTTCTTGCTTCTCAGAATTTAAAAGGCAGTCTGTTAATGTGTCAGTGTTACTTAGGTGTAACTTTTTGTATAGTAATACAGAGAGAGAAAGAGAGTCATCTTTGGAGGTACTCTGTGTCCTCTCAACACATTGCAGGACCAAGCCCAGAACATGTTTCTGATTCAAATCTTTTTAAGAACCCATTTTTTGCTATTTTTTCAGTATCAGATTTTTAGAAACAATTGTACTACACAACATTCAAGTACCTGTATTTATTTTTAGTGGTTTGGAAACAATACAAATGTTAACTTACCGTATGTTGTTCCCACATCTCTTATATAAGTCAGAAAATTTTGGTGAAGGTATAAAAAATGCATTTTAATGAACTACAACAAATATGGGCCTAATTTTCCTCTTTTCATTTTCTATGCAGTTCTAGAGACAATTAAGTGCAAATCTCTTGAAGAAAATTCTGTCCTCAGCTTCACCAATTTCAGTCAAAGTAGTTGCATGGATATATGTGAAGGCAAAATCAAGTCCTCCCACTCTCTTGAAATCATGACATAAATGTATTCCTGGGCTCTGATCCTGCCAGAGTCCAATGAAGGCAGCCAGGCTCTCCACAGCACAAGAATGTGCCCACCTGAACATAGATGTCCTAGTTGTCACTGGTACACTGTTCTTTTCAAGATGGAGCACGAGCTATGTGAATCAAATTTTCTGGTCTTTGTTATATTATTGGCATTATTTACTCATTGCTTTTTTGTATTTCATTTCACATTTTAATTAATTAGACATTAATTTAATCCCCCTTGCATGGATGGTTATAAAATGCATATTACTTACCCGAGACCCCAGATCTTTTCAGTCCCATGAGTAAATCCATAATTAGTCAGTTTTGTAAAATGCACATCATCTACTTGACAGGCCAGAGTGGCTCTTCAGGAACTGTCCTCATGTCTTGGTTAAGTGCATAATTAGGCAGTTTTTGAAAACCTGTATTATGTTCCCCACATTGGAGCCATTCCAGTCCATTGGTTAAATATTCATTGTGGTTTTTTTAAAAAAAGGTGTATTATTTACTCAATTGACCGGAACAGCATGTAATTATGTATTTAGGATGTGTGCTTTGCATAGTAAAAAAAATACTTATGACAATTTATGGGAAAATTTACTGTACATAAGTAGTCAATTTTTAAACCACAATCTCTTGGCCATTTACATTTTTCCTCCTGAAAGACTAGCACTGTTGAGATGTGAGGTCATGTCACGCTGGAAGAAAAGGAAGCCATTTTTTCTTTTCCAAGCACAAAAGTGTTTTAAAAAGAAGGAGAACGCCCCTTTGCACTCCAGCTTTCAAGCACTTTGGGCCAGCTCCTCCACAGGTGTGAATAAGTGCAGCTCCATGGAAGTAAGTGGAACTGTGCTAATTTGCACTAGTTGAGGATGTGGTGCATCATGCACTGGTTATTCTGCACTATTATTTTACAGCAGCTATGCCTAAAAGTGGAGGTAGAATGGGGCCCTCGAAAGTGGCGCTGAGCATTGTCACACTATTACCTCAGAGCACTTATTGTAAGACATCACCCCATGCAGAGAGTCTGCAGAAGGCCAATATCCTA
Organism: Mesoclemmys tuberculata; assembly: GCA_007922155.1. NCBI lineage: Eukaryota > Metazoa > Chordata > Testudines > Chelidae > Mesoclemmys > Mesoclemmys tuberculata. The sequence goes on along the minus strand of ML675614.1, from coordinate 20,698,309 downwards.
TCTTGAGGGCCCACCTGGGATACAAGTGGTGCATAGGTCTCAGCTAGGCAATCTGCACAGGGTGAATTTTGCCCACACTGACTAGCAACAGGCCAAAAGCCTGAGGGAGTAAGCAGTAATATGAGTACATTTGAAGTAACTACTGCTGAGGAGTAGAGCTGAGACAATAACTGATTTTGGAAGTCAAACCAAAAAATCCAGGATAAAAAAATATCGTTTCAGGTTGACCTGAAATGATCATTTTTTAGTTTCTCAGTGAAATGAGAAGCTGGAAGAACAATGCTGTAGATCAAACAAAACATTTCATTCAACCGAAAACAAAGATTTCTTCAGTTTTTTCATTTTGCTTAGTTTTTGTGTATATTTTACCTTTTTTTAAAAAAGAAAAAATCTCACTGTCCTGGTTCGTGCCATGATCAGAAGGCTGGGTGTGTTTTGGGCCAGTAATCCTGCGTTCTGGGTTATGTATCTGGAGTTCATCTTGGGCTGGGTGAGTCAGTTGACTCTGCTAATTACAGTATGGTGATATTTAGTACTGGCACTGGAGCAGGCAAGCAGGTGACCAAGGTTCTGGATGCCACCGAGTTGCACTGCATGAAAAAATCACTGCAGCAGCCTTTTCAGAAAAAAAATCTTTATTTTTTTAGCCAAAACTTTGCAGACTTCAACCCAAATTTGCAAAGAGTTTCAGTTGATCTGAAACTGCATTTTTCAGCTAATACACTATTTATATGAAAAATTTCACCTAGTTCTACTAAGGGAGTAATCACACTAATAGTAATAGCACACTCTCAGACAAAGCTTCCTAACAGTAGGTCTCAAAGCACTTTACAAAGGAGGTAATTTTAGATATGTGGAAACTGAGGCACAAAGAGGTCAAGTGACTTGCCCAAGATCACACAGCAGATTACATTCAGGAATAGAACCCAGTTTTCCCAAATCCCAGTCCAGTGTTCTATCAAGTAGGCCATAAGAAGCTTCCATTAGTATTTGATGTGAACCAAGTAATTCTGATGCTCTTATTTCTGGCTGGGATAGACTATGAGCACTTACAAACAGTAACCAGTGTTTGCATCAGATGACATTAGTGAGGAGCCCGGCTCATATTTCCCAATGCTAGGCACTATGTGTGTTCCAAGTCATGCTCTACATCGAAGGCTAATGTGAAGATGGAAATGATCAGACACAAAACTACCAGAGAGATGAGATGTGCAGGAAAACTATGTAACTATCAATAATTATTTAAGATTCCACAGTTCCAGATGGATCCTGCCACTCATATCTGACTCCGAGCAGCCCCATTGAAATGAATGGGACTGTGTGTGGAGTAAGGCATTATTCAACATGAATAAACGTGTTGGAACGCTTTGATTTGGAAAGTCAGAATCCTGTTAGCTCCTGCCAGTGTTGCGAAGGCATCCATTTAAGTATCATGGGAAAACATAGTCTGAGCTTGAAAAGTACCTCTGACTTTTTTCCCTGAATAAATTATGGGAGTAACTCTTCCTAAGTAGAACAAATCACATTTTGGAATCTGCTCTGTCTCATTCTCTGCCCACATTCTCAGGAAATGCATAGTTTTCCAAAAAGAAACCGTGAGGTTACAAAAAGACAGATGCCTGAAACAAAGACTCTGATTAATCCTCCAATCACATGGATAGGGACAGCCACTTAGATTTACAGTAAATCTACTAGTTATTTTTCCCAATTTAAAAATAAGAACTCTTTCTTGCAATACGTTGGATGTTTCCAGAAATAATATATGAGTGGTGGCTATTTTACCCAGCAGGTTCCTTTATCACTACAGAGCAGGAAAGTTGACAGGCTTTGTATTTGAAATGTAATTAGCTTGTGGGAGTACAGTCATAATGAAAGTAAAATTTACATTATTACAGGCATGTGATTGTTTGTTCATTCAAACAGGAGTAAAAAGTGAATTCCTATATTCAGTAAGCTTATTCAATCAGTATCTTCAAATTTCTTGTATTTTTGTTAGGGAAAAGGGAAGCTACTGAAGATTTTAATCAGTTCTGTGTGCAAGCTTTTAAGACATCAAAAGGAGATCAAAATTATATTGGGCCTGATTTCAGATACACTGGGGTAATTATTGTATCATTCCAGTTTAACCCAGATTAACAGAGCAGAATCTTCATGGTACAAGCAAACGTAGAGATTTTCAGCCACCCTAAAAATATGAAAATAGCTACCTCATCTCTTTGAACAACTTTAACTCTGTGGGCTAAATTCTGTCATCAAATATGTATGGAGAGCTTTTGTTGACCTCAACATGCATTGCACATATATATGAAAAGATGGGATTTGGCTCCACAGAAATGCCACCTATTTTAGAAAAGCCTGATGTTAAAATTTAAACATTTGTACATATAGTATTTTGTGGCTTAATTAGGTCATGACCTCTCCACTGATCCACATACAGGATTCCTGTTCATTTTGGTTCATAGGTGTTCTGCTCATTTGTTTCTGGAGAATATAGATCACTTTCTAAAGGATGGTAATATGCACGTCCCAGCTGCAGGAGCATTTGCCAACTCAGAATTCCCTCATAATTTATATGTTGGGGTATACTACGCCAAAGTTCAGATTTACACGCACACACCCGTTAACAGCAGTAGTCACCAGCCTCACAAGTACATGAGCTGTTTAATTTATTTTACCATTTTTAACTTATGTTCTCCCTTGGAAGTCCCAATTCTCAACAAATAAATGAATTTGTCATTGGATCTCCACTTATTTATGTCACATGGCAGAGATCCTATGAAGCGCCCCTTGGTTCAACCAAATCCTGAATGCACATAGAATAATACACTAACCAAAAGCAATTTTATGAGCAGTTCTGATCTGCACAGAAAGTCCAGTGTATGTCTTGTAAACCCTTCCCTGGAGCACAACAATGCCTACATATTAATCTGTTGAGAGAGTAGCGCTGGACTCCTCCAAAGGGCAAAATTAAGTGGATTATTCATAATGGGCTAGGTCGGCACCCTGCAATCTGCCCCATGTAAGGGGCAGTGTGTAGCTGCATTGTCACAGGAGCAGTCTGGGGACTAAATGGGGACCCTATTCCCCCCTTATGGTCTTTTTCTGGCACAGATTTCTTCTTCCTCTCTGCTGGCTCAGCTGTGCTAGGTGGGGTGGAGCCCAGATTGCACCATTCCCTGTCAACTTTCTCATCGCAGAGGAAGCGCAGGTGAGATGGCCGTTCTCCATTCCAGTTACCTTCAATGTGAACAGCCCATACAGTGGAGTAGGAGAGCTTCTAATGCCTCCTTTCTCTCTCGTGTGAAAGCAGATCCAGGGTCTTGAATGTTCTCTACGAGACGAAGGTCAAGAGATTATGGTCAAGGCCCCTTCTACTCTGAGGCAAGACGGCCCTAAATCCCACAACAGATGACAATCATTTCTGTAGTACTTTGCTGTGCACTGAAAATCAGCAACAGAGACAGAAAAATTTAAAAAATGGAGAGACTTAGCAAATGGAGCACGAACGCAGATAATCCATTCCACACAGTCCTACTTCCATCATGTATTTTTATATTAAATTTTGCGCTGACCCCAAATCTTTAGTGTGCCATAAATGTATGCATTGAAGAGACATAACTGCATTATAGAAATGCCTGTGGGGGAGCTGGAGGTTTTCCCAACTGGGTAGAGTCAGTTTGGTCTTGGAGTCAAGAGCATGGGGAAGAGATACATCTCCTTTTTCCCCTTCTCCTTGTGGGCAGAGGTAGGGGTGATTTCAAATTTCAGAGAGAAGTTGGAACTACTCATTCCCCTTCTCAGCAGCCCTCGACAACAGCCAGATATCCCAATGCACCCTACCCTAATCTCCTCTGCTTCATCCAGTTATCATGTTAGCGGGATGTTTCTGGTACAATCATCAACAGTGATGTAGTTATAGATGCCTTTTAAAATGTCATCTTCAAGCTTAAAATGTAACACCTCTGAAGATGAATGGAGCAGTTGACACCCTTCAGAGCTATTATTTCAGGCTTCCTGCAGACTCATGCAGTATCAGTTTATACTTGGTTCATGGTTGAAAGGTTTTCTTTTCAACCTTAAAGGCTAGAATTTATTTTCAATGAAATCTTGGACTTTGTGGCACAGTTCGTGTGCAGGAATGTACAGAGCCCTGGTTATCCTATCCAAAAGGACAAGATGGGCCAGATAACTGATTAGATAACTCAAAAGCCATGCCAGAACTAACAACACCATTGTTAATTCAGTAAAAAAGATGCATATGTTGCAGAAAAGTACAGTAGCTTAGCCACCATATTGTTGGCTTATGTAGCAAACCATGGTCGCGCACAATAAGCATGATAGGACCATTCTTTGCTTCTGAGACAGCATCTATTTCTCAGACTAAACGTTCCTCTGACCACCTGCAAGCAATGTTTCAGAATCTAGATGCAAGCCCATCACAGTTAATGTTTAACATGCAACTAACAATTACTGATAATTGGTGACCACGAGATTTGACATTAACACTTGAAATTATCAAGTGCAGTGGTCAATAAACTGGAGTTTGACAATCTGTTTTTCCGCTATCCAATTAACTTAAAACTATTTCCTAATGACTGGACCTGTGTACTGCTATTATTCTTTACTCTAAAGTAAAAGTAGGTCTCAATCTGCATTACTTTGTTTTTATTTCAGTTTTTGCTTTTCCTTAAATCAGCAAATCCACTACATAGCCTCTTGCTGATTTTAAGAGGCATATGCTTCTTAATCCAGTGGTGTATGAATTATGGCAGTAAATGGCTTTGAAAGTGCCTCGAAAGCAAAAATATGGAAATTTTCCTCTCAAGAGAATAGGATGAGCAGTCATTATTTTTGCGAATGCAGAAAACACTGCCCAAGTGTTCCAAGACAGTGTGTGTATAATTGTTTGTCTCTTTCTCTGAAGTATTATTTTAAAAATTGTAAAACCTCAGACACACTCAAGGACAGTATCCAGAGCTTGGTCAAGAACACTAGCATATCTACATATTCACTAAGTCATAAATCTTCTATACTTTGGCTATGCATATGTGACACATGACCCTTATTTCTCCCTTGTGGTTGCACTCCGAGAGACAATAGAGGTCCACTAAAGCACACAGCCTCTCTCTTAGGTAATATTTCATATGCGTCTCTTTGCAACTACCAACATATCAAGGTAACAGAGCTGCAGGCTGGGAGGGGACTTTAACCATAATTGTCTTAAATTGTCTAATTTGGATAAAATGAGCAAGAAAATTCCCTAAGCTATTTGTTAGTATAATAATGTCACCTATATGTTTCTTGCATTTCAGTGTTCTGTTTTGTTAGGGAGAACAAACTCTACTCTGAGTCCTTTGGATATGTGGTTCGATCTGTCTGTCAGACATTAATTAGTTTCATAGCAATCTCTCACTGCTGTCTTGTGGAAAGACTGCAAGAGTGAAAAATAAGTCAGGATGACAAAGGGAGAGCTTGACTTACTTCTGACCAAAGAAATCTGTCATTAAGAAAAGGTTCAGAACTCAGATCCCAAGCTTCTTTGCCTACCTTGTGGGAGAACAGATGACTGTATTAAAAACATTAATACATTATATCTGAAAATAACATTTGCCTAATGACGCTAGAAACAACAAGCAACCAGAGAAAGGGACATTTTCATAGCAGAGTGCTAGAACTCAACCACGCAATTCACATTAATGTCAGTGGGTGTTACACAGCCAAAACACTGAGAGCCTTTCCAAGTTAATCTCGAAACAACATTATGGAGGCCTCAGTAATGACTCTGCAGTTAAGGCTATGTTGAAATTTGCACTTAAACCAGTACTAAAATCCCTGTATTAAAATTATTACTTGTTGTGTCCAAATTTTCCATACAAGGGGGCTGATTCTTGGCTGCATTACTGCACTTACAGACTGGTGTATACTGAAGTAGGGGAGTTATATTGTCCAAACAAAAAAAGTACTGGGATGAAGCGTTTGATATTATTCATTGCTAGGTGTAGTAGTCTGCATTTGTCTTCACTGAATTTCATCTTGATTTCATATCAATTCTCCAATTTGTCAAGGGCATTTTGAATTCTAATCCTGTCCTCCAAAGTGCTTGGAACCCCTCCCAACTTGGTGGTTACTGGTGTAATTCCACTGAAGTAGCACAGTTATGCTGTCCAAACAAGAACAACAAAAATGCTGTGATGGAGATGGAGTGGAGATTCAGATCCTATTTCTACAGGGGACAGGGACATTTCCAGAAGTTTTTAGTTTGCTTAGTTGGTTTTCAATTTTTGTTTCCTTGTTTAAATATATTAACTTTGGTTGATAGATTGTAAAAATACCCCTCTGGGAATCTCAGCTCTTTTGGCTCCCAAGTTGCTAAAGAATCAGTCAGCAAACTCCAAACCACACACAAATGTTGATGACATCTTACAGGAAGGCCATTTTCCTACTTTTAAAATGTAACAATCTCTCTCGCCAGTTCTACTGCCTACTCTCATTGTCACCTTGCCCGACTGGGCACACCAGCCGGCAGCACTACGGAGAGTCCAGTATCCCCCACACAACCTCACTTCTCTGCCAGCCCTCCAGAACCTCCTTCTTCCTTAGCCTCATCTGCCACAGCTTCCTGAACCTCTGAAAATGAAGCTGCTTGTATTTAGGCAGCTAACATTAAGCATTAAGTTTGAAAATGTTTGTGGATATGTTTGTGCTTTTATATGAAAGATGCGTATCTTAGTGCTATATGTGGCATTTAACTTCACGGGTTAGAGGGTGACAGTAGAGCACTAATGGTGCAGCTATAAGTGTGTTAACTCATGACTATAAATTCCTGGTTTATAAAAAAGGTTGAAAGGATTCTTGGCTTCTCGAGACATCCCATACCCACAATGTATTAAAGAACTAGAAGAGCTGGAGAAGAGTGGACTTTGCTTTCTCTGTTATAGCAGAAAAGCGGAGCGGCTGACAGCCAACACTTCAGATTATGTCTCCTGAATGATTTCCTGGGAAATTGGTTTACCAGTTCATGCCCCCACAAAAAGTAAGATGGGAAATAGGCCAGTCAACTTCCTCCTTAAAGCATAGGGCGTAGGTAGAAGGCCATTGGTTGTTTTCCCTTCCTAAAACAATTCAAGATTCAGGCAGTCCAACCCTACTGGGAGTAAGTTGAGCGGCCCATGGGAGGAATGGGAGTGTGTCTGTTGGTTGGCAGAGTAGTATTGTTTGGAAGGGGAAGGAACTAAGGGCTTGAACCAATATCCATTAAAGTTAATAGAAGTTTGGCCATTGACTTCAATGGACTTTGGAGCAGGCCCCATGAAAGGGCCAGATAGTTCATACAGGCATCTGCATATTTAAATGGTCATCCAAATTCTGAACATTTTTAAGTTAGCACATACCTCATACCCACCTACTGGCAAGATGGAGCAAGGAACACGAAATGGCATTTTCCTTCACTATCTTTTCCCTGGCTGGATCTATACTAGGAGCACTTTGTTGGTGTAGCTATACTCGTGAAGTTCTTCTAAGCAAGGAGTATAGCTTATTCCAGCCCCTACAAATGAAATAAGCTATACTAGAAGAAAATCCATAGTCTTACCATAATATTGCAATGAATCGTGTAAACCTTTTCTGTGTAAGCTGAGCTACAGAATGAATCGCAAAATCATTAAAAAATGAGACTTCACTAAAATATGAAGAATGGGCTTCTCAGTTTTTCTCAGTCCTTATTCAGATGGTCTCCCTCGGGATTTCAGAATTTGGCTCAATGATTTTAGAAACCCCATAATGAAAGACTATTAAGACCTCTTAAGGTCATTTTCTGTAATTCAGTCAGATCAGTAACTTCTAACTTCTCATGTGATCTAAACATACGCATAGTAACATGCCTTAATACAGTAATAAGGGAACATACAAAGAAACTCCCCCAGAGCACAATAGGACTTGCCAATCCATTGTGTTTTCTTTAAAATATTTCAGCAGAGGATTTGCCACTCAAAATGCTAATCTCAGCTAGCTCTAATTTTGATACATGACCTGTGTAATTTTTAATAATGATAAGTCACTATTAAGAGGTCTACAGGCTTGGCTCACACAGGAGGTTTACCTGAAACATATCCTAATTTATCAATATCTCACTGGATTAAAAAATTCATCTCTACAGGCTTTCTAGTAAAATTCTTTGGCATTCGTAGTTTCAGTCAGGTCAAGCATACCCCCCCAAGAAAAACTTTTTACCTGCAGTATTTCCACTTCCTTCCCCAGCTGAAATTTGGAAGTTCAGATGTGTAATAAATAAATAAATAGAACACCAAATAGCTAAAGCTAGGATTTTCAAAAATTAATGCTTAAATTAAGGCTCCTAAATCTATAAGTGCCTGCTTTTCAAATGTGTTGAGCAGCCAGGACTCACATTGAAGTCAAACTGCATGTAGACCAAAACAAATCAGACTAATATTAGCAGTAAGTTGGGGTATCCACTTCTGCTCCATGTCAAGACAAGAAGTACAGAAGAGTGTGAAAATGGCATGGAATACATTTTAAAGTTATACAGAGTTTTCCAAATCTCCAGTAGAGTTTGTTTCAGGATTTGGATGAAAGTTCATCTTCTTTGATCCAAATACATTCCAAGTAATAAATACTTGTGTCAAAATGGCTTTGCTGTCAGAATATTCATCTATGAGTCTAATGCTTAGCAGGACAAGGTCCGCATGTTAGCGTATCTCCCTGTCTCTATGTCTGTCTATGCGTTTCTAAAGCAGGCATCACCCTAATATCTAGGTGCCAGTTTGAATTCTCACCTCACTCTCACGTGACAGTGCAGTTGTTGGTGAAAACAGAATTGTGCTATGCTGAAGCCAAAATGAGAAACCACGATCGCCTCAGGTTCAACTTTGGTAGCTGTTCACGTGGAAGCTGATGGCACCTTTTCAGATGAAATAGTGGATGCATTCCAGTATCCTGGTCCACATTCTCTCCCTCCATAAATTATCTCCTAATGCCCAAGCCTGTGCATGAACTTTGGCTGGCCACATACTAGCAACGGTCACATATAGAGGGGGTGCACTATCAGTGCCTTGGGAGACCTGACATACAAAACGCATGATGCATAACAAATTCTATTCTATAGTATGCTGCACAAATTCTAAACAAGCAGAACCCTTCACACACAAAAATAACTACGTGCAGATAAATTTTCACTAAAAGTCACATAGCAGCAGCCACAGCATTGCCATTTTACTGGCAGCAAACAGCTTTTAAAACATGATTCGCTTGCAAGTGCATCAAAATTCATGCCATAAAGAGAATGGATGGATCTGGTGACAGACAGACTTGGGTAAAACTTTCTGTAGACAATTACAAAACATGGGTCCAAGTGACATAATAGGAGCTGAGGACGCTCAGAACCTGGTAGGATTGGAACTTAAGCGTGGGTCGCAAAGATAGGGTACCACACTGCTAGTAAAATGTACTGGTGCAGAAAGCATGGGAGAAAGAAGTTCAGAAATCAGGCATCACATTCAGAAAAAAAAAAAGGAGAATTATAAATTCCCCAACCATTACAGTATATTGTAATGTTTTCTTTTGTATACAGTATTGATGACTGTGTAGTATGCTCATTGGAAAAGCAGCCCTGGGTAATTGTCAGGGATCTTCATTCTGAGTGCAGGCTCTACTGGAAATTAATTGCTTCAGTGCAATCTGAACCACATCATAAATGTCATGTAGAAGTTGCAGGGAGTGAGGAGGCAATGACAGCTCTATCCGCACTGTTTCATTTAAAGGTGGGTAAAACACACTGCGACAGAAGTGCTCTTCATCAATAATTTAGTCCACAGTGTAAAGCCAAGCCTTGCCAAAGATGCCAGGGGAGCAGCTACCTCCCTGGTTTTAATGACACCAGCAGGAGGGGTTGAGGGGCCAGCTCAAATCAACATTCATTGCACATCTGGGCATGTCGGCAGATGAAGATATCAAGGACTGAGCTGACAGGACAAAGGGTTGAAAAAAGAAGCGTAACCTAGAAAACCTTTACTTTGAATTCTTTGTATAAATTCAAGGGGGATGACAGTTCCTAAGGTCATCTTATATAATAAAACTTCAGTGATCTACATAGAGAGTTTTAACTCTTTCCAACATGTAATCAAAGAAGCTGCAAGTTAAGTTTATTGTATTCACTTTATGAATGTAAAATGCAGTATCTTTAATTCTCTGAGTAGGACTATTTTAATGAGCAGAATGTTAACATTTATATGCCTGACTTCATCTTAATAACCCTAATTATAGTACCATAGAAGCCCCACTATAGTGGAGGGTCACTGGAGTTTCTATTATAAACCCTTATCTTGGGGGAGTTTAATATCTTTGCCATTTCAAAGTATATCAGCCTGAAACTTGAAATACAGTTTGACAATGCACTTTGTTTTGCTTCATTTGTTTAAATCGTAATGGTGATTTTACAGTAAATTCATTTCTGTTTCTGCCACAGGACCCACTTCTTGCTAAAAAATGTTGCCTTTTTGAGACGATCTACACAAAAGCACAGTTTCAGGTTTTAAATGGAATGTGACATGCAGATGACACAAGACAGTACCAAGCTATTGTATATTCACCTCCAGAGGTTTTGCACTCCTGCAGAAGATGCCCGGGTCCATGACATCATCAGAACACTGGGTGCATTTTGAATCAGTAACCTTGTGTTCTGCGTTATGTATCTGGAGTTCATCCCGGGCTGATTGAGTCAATGGTGACCCTGCTAATTACTATATGGCGATATTTAGAAGTGACACAGGAGAAGAAAAGCAGGTGACAAAGGTTCTGGATGCCCACCAAGTTGCACTTCATGAAAAAGTCAATGCAGCAACCTTCTCAATAGCCCCCAGTCTCCAACATTCTCCTTTTATCCCTATAGCAGCAGAGTCAAGAAACACCTTTTGTCATCCCCATTGGGCCAGAAGACCATGGCTCTCTCTCTTATATCCTGCCCTTCCCAAGGTGATTCCTGCTTTTGCTAACTCGAGGTTAAATTACTGTAAGCTACTCTCCCTGGAGTGATATTTAAGGGCTAGTTGGAAGATGTTCTTATCAGTGTATCTCCCATCAGTGCTCCTTACTTTCTGTTGGCAGCCAATTCGCTTCAGGGTGAAACTCAAGATGCTTGTCATAACCTACAAAGCCCTAGCTGGCCTGGGCTCCACCACAACTACACTCAGAAAGGAAGCTTCACAAAGTACCATTTCAGCAGGGGCTACTGTGCTCCAGAGAGGAATGCCGATACTTGTCCCAAAAAAGCTTACAATCTAAACAGACAAGAAAAAGAAACAGTAGGAGCATAAACAAAGCCACAGAGAGGTGACATTGCTTATCCAAGGTCACACAGTAGGTCAGTGGCAGAGCTGAAAATAGGTTCTCTGACACCCAGGGCAGTTTTCATGACTGGGTCCTGAGCGGACTAGCCTTGTGGGTAAGAACCAGGAGTCTAGCCTAGTAGTCAGAACAGCAATAGGGCCTGGTGGCTGGAGCAGAAGTCAAAGCCAGAGCCAGGAATAACAAGTGAAGGGTCAGATCCAGAGTCCAGAGCAGGATGTGTTGTAACAACAGGTCAGGTACTACCAGACTGCACAGACAGCTTCCTGGAACTCCTTCCATGCTTAAGTAATGTGCCCCTGAACCAGTCCGAGGCCATTGAAGGTGCTGCCAATCAAATATTCCAGGGGCAGGATGTCCTGTGGTGCTTATTTATCCCTCCCCCAAGGTTGATAGTGCATGGATTGCAGCTGTGGCATGGAAGCATCAGTGATCAGAAGATGTGTGTTCTAGTCCTCTGAATCCATACATCGATCCCCTATCTGCTAGTCCCTACAGACACACCCTCAAAAGATTTTTGAGTTAGTTGAACATGAGCTTCAAGCAAATCTGAGGGGGTGGAAGGGAACCAGCCCCTATACACCAAACTGCAGGGTCCGATTTATTAACCAAACCCTGCCGGGTTCACACCTCTTGAGTCGCAATTCAATGAATTCTCTGGGTTTTCTTCAGATATCACAACTTTCACTCATAGATTCCCAGTTAACTGCACAATTATAGTGGAGTAAAGCTTATAGAACACAAGGGATGCACAGAGGATGGTTATGGAAACACAGATACCAGAGATGCAAAAACAAAAAAGCTAGAAATGTAAATTGTGGCAACTGCAGATGTAACTTGTGCTACAGCAAAATTCTGACGTTTGCTCATGCAGTAGTAAATTCTGAAAATGTTAAACAATACAGGCTAGATTGTAATCTGCCCTTGCATGGCAGCTTCATGAGGACACAGCACAATAGCAGTCCCTGTGTGGAGGAACTACCTAGTCCTTTCTGCCTTCAAGGAGCAACGTCACAAAAGAGGGAGAAGTGAGAAGGAGGCAGTGCCACAGTCCTGGCCACTCCCTGCTCCAGCCCACAAGAGCAGGACTGATGCTCTCTGTTCAGACTGCTGCCTACCATTAGCATTTTAAATGAAGTCACGGCAGTAATGGTCCCTCTGTAATGTCACTACTGCTCTCCATATGTGCATCAGGTACACCCATGCAAGATTTGACCGGTGCAGCTCTGCCCCTTATGCAGAGATCTTTTCAAGTTGCACAGTTAAGCCCCATATTGCCATGGCCAGCTCTATGCCACATGCTCCGTTGAGACAGCTGCCTGACATTACAAATGACGCTATATGGCTAATGCAGTAGTGTTACTACTCATGCTGGTGGAATAAAGGGAAAAGATGATAATTTTCTGAGAGCCTGATTAGGAGGCTGATTGGTTCTTTAAGAGCTTTAAAATAATGTTATTCATGGTAAATGGTAAGGTTATTTGAAAGGTGATTGAAAAGCCACTTCCAATTGTGTCCTTTGTCTTGGTGCCTTCCTTTTGGGGGGGGAGAGGGAGGAACACTGGAATGTTAAAGCAATAGAAAGTTAAAGCTCCACTTCTTCCCCTGCTGAATTGCAGAAAACTGGGATCCCTAATTATAGTAAACTCAGATAATAATAACAGATTGCACTACTAATATACATGTGGAGAGATTAAAAGTAAGGGCGTGCATATGTAGTAGAAAAGGATAAGCACAAAGCAGTGTGTGATAGACTTTTCTTCTAAAGTGCCAGACTAAGCAGAGCAATTTAAAGAGTATGGGAAACAGAGTAATATTTCCTAATAAGCAATGGAGGGATTAACAGCAGGAAATAACAGCCGTGTGCTCTTAGGGCTTGACTCTCTTCTGCCTCACTCCATATGTAAACATTCACACCAGTGCAATAGGAGGGCAAAGTCAGTGTACAGTGATACTGAATCAGAATATGTTTTTATACTCACTTTTCACAGACCTAAATGACTCCACATGGGGCAAAGGCAGTAGAGGATCAGGGCCTTTTAACTGCTACACTCAAGTGCATTAACTTATTTAATTTTAAATTATCATTGCCAGATCCTCAGCTGGTGCAAACTGGCATAGCTCCACTGATTTAAACAGAATGACACCAATATATACCAGCTGGAAATCTGGCCCAATTTCCTAGTTAAACAGGATATAATCAATACCCGATTGTCAAAATGGATGAGGAAGATCCTTAGGTCAGATCCTTAGGTCAGATCTAGTATAAATTGAAGCAGTCAACAGAGCTATATAACAATTTACATCAGATGAGGATCTGCCTCCTTATTATTGTTCTTAGGTTCATTGTGGGGTTCCTCCAAAAGTAAAGTAAATTCTTCTATAACCTGAAGATCCACATGAAATATTGTTGCCAAATGATTCCCCATCAGGGCAGTCAGTTTGAAATTCCAGCCTAAAAAATCCCCCCAACATTTCTCCAAAGTAAAACAACACAGTCTGAAAGAATGAGGCTGGGGCTGAACCTGAGTGTCAGGAACTTCTGAGTTTGAATCCTGCCCCTTGGATCTTGTGCAAGTGCTTAGGACCAATCTACACTAGACGTGCTACAGCGGCACAGCTGCATGATGCAGTATCTGCTGAAGATGCTCTCCCATCAGCATAATAAAACCACCTCCACGAGAGGCAGTAGAGGTGGGGGAAGCTCTTCCACCACCAACATTGTGCTGTCCACACTGGTGCTTCGGTCAGTGTAATTTACATCGCTCGGGGGATGATTTATTCACTCCCGAGTGACATAAATTATCCTGACGTAAGTGATAGTGTATACAAGCCCTTTATCTTTGTTGCACTTTCCTCAATCTGTAAAATGGGGCTAATGAACATTTACCTATTTCACAGGAGTTGTGTAAAGATTGTACAGCACTTTGAATAGGAAAATTTAAGTATTATTATTAATACAAGAAAGCCATTTAAAGACACAATTAATAGTGGCTCTAAGCAGAGTATTTGAAACCCCAGCTACCTGATCTGAGTCCACAAGCAGGTAGCAGGAGATGCATGTAGGCACAGATTTGTAGGCACAAATTTTATGAACAAAAAAGAATCCACCCATTTAAAAATGTGACCCTAAGTTATCAAAATATATTGAAAATAGGATATATTTTACTACCTGACATACTATAGGTTTAATGAGGAATTATTATGAGATAGCAGAAATGCAAAGTGGTTTCACATTTAATTAGAAATAACCAAAGTCTGAACCCCCAAAACCAAAAACCTAGCATACAGCCCCATAGACTTAATCTGCTATAAAGTCAAATACTTCCCAAAGGAGGTGATCGTTAGTTTGAACATTAATTTCCTTTCCTCTCTTCCTGTGTATCCATTAAGTGGAATAACAAGTAATGTTCATGGCCATAAGGTGCGTTTGATGGCAGAGAGTAAAAGAAAATGGGCAATTAAAAGATGTAAATGATAAACTGTATAACTTCTCAGCTGGCTTGACCAATATGCGAGACTTCTGGGACATGAGTATTTTCTAGTCCCATGTTGAGGTCAGTGAATTGATAGACAGAAAGATGGCAAAAGTTTATTTTTAAAAAGCAACATTTTTCATACTCCGTATCTTTCTTGTTTGCTTGCATTTGCAAAATATGTTTCTTGAATGGGTTTGAAGCCCAACATATAAAAAGCTGACTATTTATATATTTGATTCTTTAAAAGCAATTAGGAATACAAAGCAGATGGTACAGCATTGTAGATTTCCCTTTTCATATTGCTTAAACACTAGAGATCAATAAGTCTAATATAAACAGATGATTTCCATAGCAGGGTTTATAATTAGCTGGCACTGAATGTGTCCAAACTCTAAAATAATTAGCAGAAGCATGTGGCACACCATTAAAACCTTGTGGCTTGTCTGCATTTACATTTATAATTATTAAAGTTAATTATGATCCTTGTGGTGTGGTTCCAAGCTCCTTTACAACTTAGATTAAATATTATTTTCAATCCCACTTCTTCCATTTGTAACCTTCCTTAACCCACCCATCCCACCCCACTTCCAAAACGTGGCAGTCTCAGAGCAACTTCCTTCAGCTGGAAAAGAGAGATTATTCTTATAGGAGCAACCAGTATTTTTCTCATCCAACAGATGTTATTCTGACCCAAACTTTTATTTTTAAAGGGAACATTGCACAAGAGAATTGGATAACACGCCATTTCAATAACATAGTTTCCAATTAGAGATTAAAATGTTAAGGTTGTCTAAGGAAATTAATATAGCTGGACCTGACACCATTTAAACTTGGATACGTGCACAGAGAGTATATGGAAACAAAACCCAGGGTCATTTTGGTTAGGTGGTATGTGTAAATGACAAACATCTGAGTAAATCAACCAGAATGTTCTTATTTTTACACTCCTCTGGTTGGTGTACACATAAGATTCCCACTGACAGTTATTCACATATAAGATAGCAGGGGGATGGAGCACAAAGGTCACCTATTGTGCAATGAATTGTGGAGGACTTATCTGGATTTAAATGTGCGTTCCCACAGCTATGCATGCAGTCATACATGCGGGACATTGCATGCTTTACCTGTGTAGTCATTCACAAAGATTATTTGCACACCCCTTTATAACGACAACCTGAATTGGGCACACCAAAGCCCAAAAAGAGTCCCATTATCTTCAGCAGGCATTGGAGCATAAAACCTTTTTCCAGCTCTTGACTTGTGCTAATAGGAATCACACTTTTTTCTCACGTTTTCTAGTGTGTGTTCAAAGCCAGCTCCAACAGAGCATCCTCAAAGGGTGTAAGGATGGTGAAGATAGAAGCAGAGCTATAGCCTCAGACACCTCCACAATAACTTGCAAATATTCAGCAGGGACTGCTCTATCTTGTGCTCCCCTACATCCTGTGGAGGAATTATGCCACCCTCAGGTCAAGTTCAGTGCATCTGGGAGATGTGCCCGGATAGAATGCCTCCACTCACTCCATATCACCAGGCTGTGCCATATTCAGGCACGGTGTTTCAATTGCCAGCGGAGATCTAAAATCACCTCTTGTTGTACAATCATTTGAGAGTCGTTGCTGCGTGCAGTTCAAAAAGGAATAGTTACTGCTCGCTTAGGTATCAGTTTGCAGCCATGGAACTTTACCTCCAGATCCCCGTAAAGGTCTTTATTCTTCTAATCCACCAAACCACGAGATGTACTTTGGGTACTAACATGAATGATTGGACTTCCTGCTGTAGTGTATTACATGTTGTGAAACCTCTGTTCTGAGTCAAGAATTAAATCTACAGTTGCTAGAACTGCCCCTGCAATTTTTCTCTGAAAATTATAATTGTGTGACACCAGTCACGAGTCCACCCACTCTCTGCTCATGTTTGAATGGTGCAGAGAGAGTTATGCAGATACACATTCACGTTTGAAAATGCCACCAGCAACTAAATCCATGAGTGTGAGCCACATGTGTCCACCATCACCAGAATATGGACAAAGACTATGCAAAAGGCCAGACTCTGCTCTAAATTAAGATAATATAAATCAAAATTATTGTTATCATTGATCATCTAGGAGGTCTAGTCATGGACCAGGACCCTAGTGTGCTGAGCAGTGTACGAACAGAGAATAAAAAAAGGCTGCCCATATCCCAAGGAGCTTAAAATTTAAGAATAAGAGACAAAAAATGGATGAAACAATGGGGGAATACAATGAAACACTGGAAAAATATTAGTCAGCATGATTAGTTAAGTCACTGGAATTATTATTTATATCCATACTTTGATAACTAAGAGCAGAGTACTGTTGCAATTTAATTAAAAAAGGCATGGAATTTGTTTACATCAGTCTTTAACACTCCCCCAGCCCTACAAAATGAAAAATAGTGAAAAATAATTTCACCATAGTCGAAGTGGGTTTATGATTGTCCTTCCAGAAACAAAGCCCTCTGTCTTCAGACACTGCAATCTTCCCCCAAATGTTTCTGACATTATGAGGAATGTCTTGTGTGTACTGCAGTAAAAGGCACCTCTTCTCCTTGTATAACTGTGTTGCGTATATAACAATGTGTCCATCACGGACTTCCTGGCCCATGTTCTTGTTTCCTCTGGCTCAGACTAGACCTGGAGACGTTTGGAATGTGACAAGATAGTATTAGCCTGCCAACTCTATTCTGTTAGCAAATTTATTTTCTTCTAGACTGATGATAAAAATGTCATGGCGTGATGCTTTAGCAGGCCCAAGAGTTGCCCACCTACAGCTGCAGGGCTTGAATAGAACTCAGAGCCAAGAATACCATAAGGAAAGCAGACAGTAACTCTACCAACTTTGCTCCTTGTGCATTGCTCATTCTCCTGCTAAATGATGCAATGTGACCCCCTCAGGGATTCCGAGTCTGATCATGTTTTTCTCACTATTTTTTTCCTTTTTATTTCCTCCTTCCCCTTGACTAATGCATCCCAAACTGCTGAATTTTTCATGAAAGAGATAATATCATTGTACACAAGATAATGGCATTCAAATACATCCATCTGCTTGTTAGTGCTGACTACATCGATTGTGATTCTTCTAAAGGAATATTTACCACAAAAATGATTTTCTTCTTTTGTGGTGTAAAATATGCACATTTTCAAAACTGAATTACATAGATTCCCTCAGACCTACCTCAGATACCAGAATAAAATCAACTGAGAAATTAAGAAATGCACCCTTTGGGTCTTGCCTGGACAAAAATATTTCCTCTTGTCAGAGATGCATTAAAAATTCAGACAGGTTTTATAAGAAAACAATTTCTTTCTCTCAATAAACAGTATCTTGTTTCGGGGCTGAAATACTGTATCTCAATGGCATGCCTTTTTTTTTTTAACTAGCCTAAAAGTTTTCAAACATGTTCAAGAAGATTATCTCCAAAGACATCCAGTCTCATTCCTCTATAAAAACTACCCATGCTTATTTGTTTAATATCAAATCATGTTTTGGTTTTGGTTATCCCACCAACACAAGGAAAGGCCATTAAATATGTGCTATTCAATTACAGGAAAACTAAACAAAGCAAAACAAACAAAAAAAACACACCTCAGAAGTAGGACAGGTGAATATGTTTACTGAATTTCAGATGCATTAGATAAAAGACAACAATGGAAAGACAAAAACTATTGATTTTATACTTATTAGTTTCTTTTTCTATTGACGGTAAAATAACCCTATATTTTCGATGTTTCATTTCACCAAGTAGAATATTCTTCGTCAGTAAAGACATATTTAGATTTATAACCAGTATGCTTTAAAATTTGGGATGCTCCTGTGTGCCAGCCATCACCGCAGGCCTAAATTCTGTTTCTCAGTCTCTCTTGTGCACCCTTCACTCCATAGTGTTTAAATGGAAAGCAAAGCAATTAAGAGAAGTAGTAATTAACGTCTTAGATCAGACTATTTTCTTCATTCCTATATGCATTATATCATATCTTTGTATGGACAGAAGAGATAAGGAAACCAGCCATTGTAGGCACCTTCGTTGGGGGGAAGGGCCTACATAAAGGGGTATGACTTGCACTGTATCTAAAAGGGGGGAGACAAGAGGATATCCTGATCTCTAGGGGAATTCCATAATTGAGGGCCTTCTTCCCTACAGTTCAAGACTGGATCCCATAAATTTCGCCTTGGCCTCTGTCTGCTATCACTTCCTCGCAGATTGTAGCATTCTTTGGGAGAAAGAGAAATAGTTTCAGGGGCAATCAAGCCTAACCCACGGCAAGCTTTCAAGATGAGAACTGGAAGCTAGATTCATCCCTGCATTAGCACCTACGGCAGCAAAGGAACGGAAGGGAGGCAGCTCGCATCTATTTTATTCTACCAGTGTGGGGTTCAGCCCTCAGATCAGGCAACAGCCCCTCCCACCCCCAATTTACCCCAAACCCATTTCCATTCTATCACCAGACTGTCTGGAATGCCTCATTGTCCTAATGGCTGCTGCATTACCAGTCTCCTTCTCATTCAGAGCAGAACATGCTGTCACTCTTTTGCCCCATTGTCTGAAGAAAATAAACATCTGGATGAAAAGCAGTTGGTTCAAGCTCAGAGTGGCTGCAGAACTGGTCTAGGTTTATTTAGCATAAATAATCCTTTCTTGGTTTTGTTTCTTTCCCCAGAGTTCCACTGAAAGGTTGTTTCACACCATTACCTGGACTTTCATTTAGCCCCTCAGAAAGAAAAATCTTAGTTTTTAGAGCAAGCATTTTAGGAAAACACAACATTCAGCACTAATATAATTATGTTTACTAAAACTGAGCGAAAACAAAGAAGCGGCTAACATCATGACTGATAGTAGCCCTTTGCCTTAAAAGTGATCAATAAGGAAAGAGCTTTAGTGGAACAGCACCTGACTAAAATCCAGATCACAGACCATTTCACAGGCTGGGCAGAGATTAGCAGTACCGTTTATTATTTGTGTCTGTAATCCCTGCACTCTGTAACTATTCTTTAAGAAGTATCCTTCTTCTTGGTGAGTAATAGCGCTGAGTGAATAATACTAAAAACTTTCCTTAAATATTCATGTGAATGTTAAAATTAATTCACTTCAGCTGTATTTAAGGAAATCATGATTAGCTCATAGATGCTCAGTGAGTAGAAGAGGCTAAAATTATTCAAATACACTTTTCTGTTATGAATTGTTCCTTCAGCTCTGTTGACCAATATGTCTCACTTAAAAATTTCCTGCATCAGCCATTACTTTTACTGCCAAACTAGTTGCTTACTGCTATAACTTTCCACATGTTGATGACTGTGTCACAATGGGCAAGGTTCTTTTTCTGGACACCTGAATCTCTTCTACTGTCTAACTTTTCATCTTCTGCCCATTAAAAGTTCACTATACAACATTTTCTATGGGAGCCATGTGTCCTAAATACAGAGGGCATGTCAAGTCCAGTAAAGCAGTGCTTTCATAACTATTGTGTCAATGCCGTTTGTGCAATCTTTTTGCAAAATCTCATTATTTATGATACTTATCTTGCAACTTGATATGTGTAATGGCTCAAAGGTGCTGTTGATGAAATTTATCCAGCTCTTTGATGTGCCAGCAATGACTTGTCCATGTTTCACAGCCATGGAATAATGTGGAAATTAAATATGAACTCTGGTGTTTTGTGGATACCATACTGGCATCAGAATGATACAATATGAGATATGCATGGGACTTTTACACCAGCACATGATTTCTTGGACATTAACAGAATGTTTGACAGAAGTCCTTAAAAGAAAATGAAATCCATTACCCATACTACTTCAGTAACATTGATTCTAATGCTAAATCTTACATATGCTTTTCCAGCTATGGATAGGTACATAACCTTGTTTTTCTTCAGACTGACGATAAATCCGTAGATTTTAGCTGCCACAGCAAATTTGTTGGTCATGAACTACGGGTCTTCTGTAGTGTGTGAAACAAAAGCAAAACCACCTGCATAAAGAAGTGCACATATAACCTTCTCGTTTAGTTTTCTGGAGGCCTTCAATCTGCTCAGGTTAAAGAGCTTGCCAGATGTTCAAAATTTAATAAATATTCCCGGCATCATGTCTCTAGTGGCATCATCAATCATTTCTACAAAGAACGTTCCAAAGAGACTCTGTGCCAAAATACACCTTTGCTTGACTCCTTTTGCTATTACAAATGGTTCCAACAGAGTGCCAAGCACAGAATCTCTCCAGCCTACCATTGTGCAGATGATAGATAATTTCATGAAATTTTCTGGACATCCAAATGTTGCCAAGCATTTTCACAGTCCTAGGAGTCTGACAGTGTCGAAAGCTTTGGTAAGGTCAATAAAGGCTTGTTACATTTCATTTTGTTCCTTACATTTTTCCTTCAGTGCTAAGGAACAAATAGCATGCTAATGTTACTTCTTTCTTCTTGGATACTAAGCATGTCACTTCAGTATTTGTGGTTCTCTAATCATATTCCATTAGGGCTTGGTGCTTTCCCATAAATCAGGAGTGATGTACAATGTGTATTTATCTGTATACCAGGCTACTAGAAAATGTAGGTTGAATTTCAAAAGAGTCTAAGGGACTTAGGGGCAGATTTTTAAAGGTATTTCAGCACCTAAAGGTGCAAATAAGTGCCAAGTGGAAAGTTCAAAAGGCTGAACTCCCATTGATTTCATGAGGAATTTGGTACCTAAGAACACAAGAATGGCCATACTTATGACCTTGCTAGATTTAAAAAGAGAGTCACAACTTTTTGAGTAACAAACAGCTTGCTGATCAGTGTCAAACTGATGCTTCAGAGGAAATAATCAGAATAGGGCAATTCTGAGTGAGCCATCCCCTGTATGGCCAGTCCCAGCTTCTGATAGTCTTCATGGGCATGCTCAGGATGTCCCAAGTATCTGACTGCCAGAAGCTGGTTGCGTCCCTCACCATCTTAAATAATAGCCATTGATGGACCTATCCTCCATGAACTTATCTCATTCTTTTTTAACCCACTTATACTTTTGGCCTTCACAACATCCCCGGCAACAAGTTCCACAGGTTGACTGTGCATCAAGTGAAGAGGTACTTCTTTTTGTTTGCTTTAAACCTACTGCCTATTAATTTAATCAGATGGCCCCTGGTTCTTGTGTTATCGGAAGGGGTATATCACACTTTCTTATTCACTTTCTTCACATCTTTCATGACTTCATAGACCTTTATCATATCTTAGTAATCTCTTTTCCAAGCCAAACAGTCCCAGTCTTTTTAATCTCTCCTCATATGGAAACAGATCCATATCCCTAATTATTTTTGTCATCCTTCTCAGTAGTTTTCCCAATTCTAATGTATCTTTTTTGAGATGGGGCAACCAGAACTGTATGCAGTATTCAAGACGTTGGCATACCAGGGATTTATATAGTGGCATCATAATATTTACTGTCTTATTATCTATTCCTTTCCTAATGGTGTCTTACATTTTGTTAGCTTTTCTGACTCTCACTGCACAATGAGCGGATGTTTTCAGAGAACTATTCCCGAGGATTCCAAAATCTCTTTATTAAGTGGTAACAACTCATTTAGACCCCATCATTTTGTAAGCACAGTTGGGATTATGTTTTCCAATATGAATTTCTTTGCATTTATCAACATTTAATTTCATCTGACATTTTGTTGCCCAATCACCCAGTTTTGTGCAATCTCTTTATAACTCTTTGCAGTCAGCTTTGGACTTAACTATCTTGGGTCATTTTGTATCACTTGAAAACTTTGCCATCTCACTGTTTAACCCTTTTCCAGATCATTTATGAATATGTTGAAGAGCACCAGACTCAGTACAGATCCTTGGGGGATACCATTATTTAATGCTCTCCATTGTGAAAGCTGACCATTTATTAATATCCTTTGTTTCCTGTCTTTTAACCAGTCACTGATCCATCAGAGGAACTTCTCTCTTATCCCATGGCTGTTTATTTTGCTTATGAGCCTTTAGTGAGGGACCTCATCAAAGGCTTTCTGAAAGTCCAAGTACACTATATACATTGGACCACCTTTGTCCACAAGTTTATTACCCTCCTCAAAGTATTCTGATTAGTGAAACATGATTTCACTTTACAAAAGCTGTCTTGACTCTTTCTCAACAAATCATGTTCATGTATATGTCTGATATTTCTGTGCTTGACTATAGTTTCAATCAATTTGCCTGGTACAGAAGTTAGGCTTACCAGCCTGTAATTGCCAGGATCTCCTCTGGAGCCTCTTTTAAAAATCAGCATTATATTAGCTATCTTCCAGTCATCTGATACAGAGGCTGATTTAAGTGATAGTTTACATACCACAGTCAATAATTCTGCATTTCATATTTGAGTTCTTTCAGAACTCTTGGTGAATACCATCTGGTCCTGGAGACTTATTACTGTTTAATTTATTGATTTGTTCCAAAACCCCTTCTATGAACACCTTACCCTGGGACAGTTCCTCAGATATGTCACCTAAAAAGAATGTCTCGGGGGTTGGAGTCTCCTTCACATCCTCTGCGGTAGAGACCAATGCAAAGAATTAATTTAGCTTCTCCACAATGGCCATGTCTCCCTTGAGTGCTCTTTTAGTGCCTCAATTGTCCATGGCCCCACTGATTGTTTGTTTGGCTTCCTGCTTCTGATGCCCTTTAAAAAAAAATTCTGTAAGCTTTTGTGTCTTTTGGTATTTGCTCTTCAAATTCTTTTTGGCCCGCCTAATTACAGTTTTACATTTGACTTGCCAGAGTTTATGTTCCTTTCTGTTTTCCTCAGTAGGTTTTGACTTCCGAGTATTAAAGGATGCTTCTTTGTCTCTAACCTCGTCTTTTACTCTGTTATTTAGACATAGTGCCATTTTTGATACTCTTACTGCTTTTTTTTATTTGGGGTTTAAATTAATTTGAGCCTCCATAATCGTATTTTTAAAGAGTTTCCATGCAGCTTGCAGACATTTCACTCTTGTGATTCTTCTTTTTAATTTCTGTTTAGCTAGCCTCCTTATTTTTCTGGAGTTCCCCTTTCTGGAGTTAAATGCTACTGTGGTGGGCTTCTTTGGTATCCCCCACCCCCCAACATTCCCCCAAGAATGTTAAATTTAGTTACATTATGGTCACTATTGCTGAACAGTTCAGTGAAATTCATCTCCTGTGCACCAATTAGGACTACATCAAGAATTCCCTCTCTGCTTGCGGGTTCCAGAATTAGCTGGGCCAAGAAGCAGTCATTAATGGAATCTGGAAATTTTATCTCTGTATCCCATCCACTCAATATGGGGATATTATTATTACTTAATTTTCTATTTTTGTAGTCCTTGAGCATTTCACAATCATGTAACCATCATGGTCAGTTGATTGGTAGTATATTCCTACTGCTATATTCTTATTATTCAAGCATGGACTTTCTAACCATAGACATGCTATGGTATAGTTTTATTCATTTAAGATTTTTACTGTGTTTGATTTTATGCATTCTTTCACATGTCATTCTTATGTATTTTAAATTCTGGGCTTACTGCCTCCCATTGATTATTATCATTCCATCAAGTTTCTGTGACAACTATTATATCAATATACTCATTTAATAACAGGCACTCAAGTTCACCCATCTTAATACTTAGACTTCTAGCATTTGTATACAAGCACTTATAAAATTTATCAATATTAATTATCTACTTTCATGAGATGTAATTGAATGGAACTCTTTTGCCTTTGACTGTTTCTCTTTAGCTCCTTCCTGTATTTTGTCAACTTCTATCCTCGCCCCTTTACTAAGATATGGAGAATCCTCATTAATAGATCCTCCCCAAGGGACATCTCTGTCTGAATCATGTGCTTCTCTGCAGTTGCCAGCTTTCCCCCTTAGTTTAAAGACTCCCATACAACCTTTTTAATTTTACATGCCAGCAATCTGGTTCCATTTTGGTTTAGGTGGATCTCATCCTTCCTGTATAGTCTCCTCCTTCCACAAAAGGTTGCCCAGTTCCTAATAAACCTATAATCCTCCTTCCTACACCATTGTCTCATCCACTCATTGAGATCCTGCAGTTCTGCCTCTCTAACTGGCCCTGAGTGTAGAACTAGAAGCATTTTAGAGACTGCTTCCATGGAGGTCCTGGACTTCAGAACATTCCACTATGTACCAATATGCATTTTAAGGCAGCTAAATACTTTTTAAAATCTGACTTTTAGTCCTTTTGACTTTCAATGGAATTTGAGTGTTCTCATAGGCTTTTTTGAAAATTCCAGCCTTAAATAGTAAAGTCCAAATGCAGGCCTAAATTGACATCTGTGGAGTTATACCACCTTACACAAGGGCAAAATTTAGGCCTAGGACATTTGAGTGGAACTTCTGAATGAAGCCTTGCAGTGATGAAGTTGGACTTCTAAGATAACTTGAGATAGTCGGCTTCAATAGAAGCACTGTACACAGAATGACTGCAAATTTGGCCCTAGAACAGTGATAGTCAGACAGACCCGTGAGCCACAAGTGGCTCTTTAATGTGTTTCCTGTGGCTCTTTGCAGTATGTGATATTAAAACACTGTGTGATTTAATTATTAACCAATCTGTTATTAACCAGTCGGGATGCTTTTACTGTGTTACTAACTGTGTTTACTATGTTTTTAACCAATTAAGTTATCAACTTGCACTAAGTATTAACTTATTTGTGTGAGAATAGTAAATATATAAATATATATATATATATATATATATATATATATAGTACTATAGTAAATTAAATAATGAATTCACACTACTCTGGCTCTTTTGGGTAATTCTGATCACTAATTTGGCTCCCGTATCACTGCCTTAGAATATTTAATGTAAATAATCCTCTATAGTCTCTGTCCATTAAAGATTTCTTGTATCAGTTCATACATTACATGTACTCTGATTCAGTTTCCTAAGAAATCTTTCTCATTGTTTTTTTGTGCAAACATTTCAGTCACAACAAAAATTATATCTAATAAACAGAGAGAAGAAAAAAGGAAATTGCCATGTGTAGCTTCATTATAAAGCATTATACAGTAGAATTTTTTACTAAACATTGATTTGGGGAACATGTGTTTATGTCTGAATGGACATTAAATCCAGATTTGTGAACTTCTAACATCAGATTAGTGTACAGAAACCAACTATCCATCTTGCGAAGACAGATCAGATTCTACAGGGTCTATAAATGGCAAAATAGGTCACTTGGGCTAAAACCAACTCTCTCAAAAATTGTATCATGCTTTGAGCCACTTTGACCCTTGTGAGTTATTATAACAGTGAAGGTAATTAACCATTGGAATAGTTTACTGCAGGAATGTGATGGATTCTCTATCACTTGAGGTCTTTAAATCAAGATTGAATATCTTTCTGAAAGATATGCTCTAGTGCAGCCACAAGTTATTGGGCTGATGCAGGAATTACTGTGTGGAATTCAATGGCTTAGGTTACGCAAGTGGTCAGCCCAGATAATTATATTAGTCCATTCTGTCCTAAAAAATTAGTAATCTATGAGGATGTGGAGGAGAGAAAGTGGGCAAGGGGCTTACTCCTACCTGCGTGGCCTGCCTTAGCAGCAGCCATAGGTGCCATCCCTGCATTTGGAGGAATGCAAGGAGTGCTCCTTATGTGCATCCCATGGAATACAAGAGACCCCTCAGGAGACTGGGGAGAGTCAGAGCCATGGCCTTGCCTTCACTCTACTGTGCCAAAAACAGCTGGTTTGGAGCATTGCAGTGCAGTAAGAGGCACAATTTTGATGGTTGTTACAGCCGTATATATAAGGAGCTAAAAGAGGGATTATTTCTTCTGTGACAGTCTCCCCCGTGTTTTTCCCATGGGGCATACCCTCCCACACACGTAAGCTAATGTCCATTACACACAATTTGACCCTTGATCAGCAAGTTTGTTACCCAAAAAGGTATGAAACTCTATTCAAATGAAGCCTTGTTAACACCCAAGGAAACCGCATCTGTATAACCAAATGTCCTGCTGTTGTGCATCTAAAGGTACTAGCACCAACAAGAGCTTTTGGAAAGTAACTTTTTATCAACATGCTCACTACAGGCAATGATTACTAAGTATGAATTCCACTTCATGTCTTCATAATAAGCATGTAAAAAAAAATTAAATTATCTAACACAGTTTTGTAACATATGCAGAAAGGGAAGAGCAATATCCCATTGAGAGAGAACTATTGCCCTTTATATGCATGTGTTTCTTTGCAAATGAGATAAAATGTAGGTGAATCCTGTCATTCTCATAACATAGACACTAACTCTTTTTTCTTTTTATTATACAATTTATCCTTCATGTAGCAGAAAAGTATCCAAATAACAGAAAGTTCTTTAGTACATGCTTGAAGTTGATATACATTTTGTTTACTCTGATAAATCTCAGAAGTTACCTTGGCATGGCTAAAAAATTATTCTCAGCTTCACATGTAATGAAAGGGTATCTTTTTCACTTACTGTAGTGAGAAACAAAGTATGGTTCAAATTGTCATGGATGCATGGAGGTCAATAGGAAGGTCCAAGGGAAGAATTTGATGTCAGGCATTTATTTGCCCCACATCAAATCAAATCCCATGCCTAAGGGTGTCAGTCAGTCACCTGTAGGGGTTAGGACAGAATTTGTTCTCTTGATGCACAATTGGTTTATTTTACTATTAATTATTAATTGCTTATTATTGTTATTGTTATTATTATATTATTATTTTGTCTTTCTCTGAAGCATCAGATTGGCCACAGAATGAGAGATGGGACACCAAAAAGGGTGGACCAGTGCTTGGAGGTGGTACAGAGAATTTTCTTTCTAAATGCCTGGCTAGTGTGTCTTGCTCTTATTCCCAGGATCATACTGATTGCCAGATTTGGGGTCAGGAAGGAATTTCTCCCCAGGTCAGATCGACAGGGACCATGGGGAGCTTTTTCCTTCACATGGGGTCTGGTTCACCTGCTAGGGTCTGGGCATATCTCCCCTAATCAATTCGCAATAAGACATTGCAAGGGCTTCAGGGATTGGTTGCTCCTCAGTCTCTTCTGTCCTCTGCCTGCAGCACACAGTTTAGTTTCCTGGGGACTGACAAGCTTTCATTTAATTAAAGAATTTGGGCTCAATATAGGGGTATCTGAGCGAAAATTAATGGCCTGTGATATACAGGAGCTTAGACTAGATGATCTGGTAGTCCCTTCTGAGCTTAAACTTTATGAAACTATTAAACATATATACATACTTTCATTAATGTTCCCATGCTGTGGGGAAAGAATAGAGTCCTACAAGTTTGAGCCATATATATACATAAGGGTTTATTTTGTGTTGTGAGAGTTTCCATGGACACTGTATTATGGTCAGATAACCCACAGATGTGTGGCTGAAAGCATCTCATACAAAGTATTTTTCACCATTATTTTATTTTCAAATGAACATTTATGATGCTGGCAATAAAATCCTAAGAGCAGACAGAAAAGTGTGCTGGCTTTTAAACTGGTTAAATTGCTCTTCTCAGCCTTAGTTCCTTAGGGTTTTCTTTTTGTGTTTAAATAAAAATTAAGCCTACTTTAAGGAAATTTAAATGAGTGCTTTGGGATACTTGAACACATGACATATAGTGAGATGTATTAGACAGTGCACTAACCTTCACATGAAAGTAGGGCAGCCCCATTGCTTAAGACATATAAACCTGGTCTGAATATAGCACTAAAGAATATACTCTAGGAAGCAGTCCTGCATTTACAAGGAAATGGAAAATCTGAAAGCTTGCCTACCTAAAGTTAGGAAATGAAATCCACATTTAAGCCTATGTATGAGTAACTTGGTTATCAGAGATGCTGAAAGGAACAAGCTGATGACCACTGCATGTTCACCCTTGAAAATCAAGCTGCTTATTGAGAAGCCTGTATATGGACTTACTGTAGTTGCCTAACTTTAGGCTCCCAAGTTCTACAATTTTGGCCCAAATCACCTAAATCCACCTCTAATAGCAATGATTCTAAAAACAAGTTGATGGATTTTAATGTAGGAGATGCTGGTGAGAATTCTGAATATATTACAGTCCTAACAAGGAACATGCACAGCTTTATGTATCATATTTTTCTTTAGACTATATTTATGTTTACATTAGGTGCCCATCTCCAGGCTCTGAGTAAATGTATAGCAACTAATGATATTTAATATAAATTGACCACTGCCAATTAAGTAAACTGACAAAATAGAGACATAAAAGCCAAATCCTGGTCCCTGAACATAGTCAGAGCAAATGGGGTTTGCATAGGGAGCCAAATGACATAGAAGTAGCTGGATAACGACTCAGAGAACCGTTTCACCCCTCTGCTGAAATGTTGGCATCTCTCTGCTGGGAGTTTGGCCTGTAAATCTTCATAGTCACATTATAGCCACTTGTCACATTCTGCCAAAAATCCCTCCACCACAGGACCACTACAGAGCCCTCCAGGGAGCTGTGCTCTTTGGCCTGAGAGGGTTGTGCAGTCCCTGTGATCTAGCCCTTCCCATGGAGTAACTATCTTGTTAATTTTTTTAAATGGTGACCACTGCGCACAACAGAGAACAGAACAGACCTTTGCAGGGCTCCACACGAAAGAATCCTCAGCACTGATGAGCAACAGACAACAATCTCCCCCTATGGAACCTCTCCAAGAAGAAGGAAAAGAGCTCCTGAAACATGACTCCACCCAATCTTGCCAGGTGTGTAGATGAATGAACAATAATAGAGATGATCAAAAACAGAATGTCTGTTCCATGGCAGATTCCAATATTTTGACATTTGTTTTCATTCCAAGGTTGGATAAAAATTGAAATATCAAAATTTTCCATGGATTGAAAAGTTCTGAAACATTTTGATTCACAAATGTCAGACTGTTTCGTTTAGATGGGGACTAAAGATTTTGAGATTCATGAAGCAAAATTATTCATTTCAGTTTGTCAGCCTTATATGAAATATTTTATGTTGTTTCTGGTTGATGTTAAACTCTGCTTCCATCTGAAGCACCAGAACGTATCATGGGAAATGTAGTCTGACCAAGGAGCTGAGCCCATAGAGGAGTATGGGAATATGTGGGACCCAGACGTACACCTTTCATGAGGCACACAGCAGCTCAGGCAGAAACAGAGATTAATGTCAACTCAAAATTAAATGTTTCAATTCAGACTGACTGAAAATGAAGTGTTTCTTTTAGATTTTTCCAACAGAAAGTTCTGCCCAAATTGTTCTTTTCTCATGGAAAATTTTGATTTCAATGAAACTGTTTGAAATGTTTTAACTAGCCCCAGTCTCTATCTATCTATCTAGGAATTTATATCAGTATCAATGCTGCTAATAGATCCAAAAGAATTATCATGAGCACTTTTTTTTCCAGCATTACAATGAATGAATGTAATAACAAAGAGAAAGAGGTAAAAGAAATCAGAAAATTTTGGATGATCAAACAGCTACTTTTCCTTTGCTCCCTTCTCAGTTATCTTTTCCCCAAAATAAGCTTACAGACAGGATGGAAGAAGTGGAAAGATTTCCCAAGAGAGATGAATTCCTAGGTTAGGCTTAACCATTGCTTGTTTAAGGAAAGTTGGTATTTTGCACATATAGGGGATTTGGCAAATTTTACCAGCAATGAGTCCCACATCTTGCCTTCTCTCATTGTGTTTGCAAGCCTTGAGGGTAATGGGCTTCCCCTAACCAAATAAATAGGATCCATAGTATGTTCATCTGCAGTATATGCTTTGAGCCAGGAAGCACTTGGTTGTCATCATGACCTGAGCCATCTTACAAGACCCATTTTCTTTATGTTTAGAGAAGTGCCACAAGACAATAAACATGGAATATTCCAATATCAGGCAAGAAGAAAAACTCTGTTCATATAAGATATCTGGTGCTGTAGGCTGGCCTGTATACCATCGTGAATCTTAGTTTAATCCTGTCCCTGGACTTTTACATGTAGTGGACATCCTCAAACAAATCCAGTTTTGATCTGGGTAGCTTCCTGAACCTTATATCAGACAGAAATAATAAAAACTCAGCTAAGACACATCCAGTCAGGTCTTTGGTGTTTCAAGCAAGGTTGGGACCTCAATTGTGAATAAACCATGGAACTCACTAAATTTATTAACCACCAGTTTTGCATCAAGTGGAATGAATTCTGGGTTTAACGGCTAGCTATACATTAGGGTTGTAAAGGCTAGCGATATTAGCAGTCAGTGCCCTAAATTATGTGACTGAGATCAGAGGTGAGACAAGGGGGACCAACAATAAATGCTACCTGCTCTGAGCCTTTATGCAACCCAAACAGAAAAGGCTTAACTTTTGTTAAAATTTCCAAATCCTGCTAAACTGCCGCCTCTCCCTGTAACTGAAGTGACCAATCACTGCTAATCAACACAGCT
This sequence comes from Mesoclemmys tuberculata, assembly GCA_007922155.1. Classification (NCBI taxonomy): domain Eukaryota; kingdom Metazoa; phylum Chordata; order Testudines; family Chelidae; genus Mesoclemmys; species Mesoclemmys tuberculata. The sequence continues at coordinate 20,667,070 of ML675614.1, read as the reverse complement.
CAAATTTAAAGTATTAAGTATTGAACCCTCATAGGATCAATACACAGAGTAAACAAATTCACAGAAACACTCATTGAGTAACACTGAATAATAAGTAAATTCAAGGAAGTTGAAACCTGCTCACAGACATTCTATCAAGTAAGTTAAATGCTCAGCTCTATTTTATTATGGAGATCTTTATGGTTTTGGGCAAGCCTGCCTTCTTGAAATACCTTAATCACTCCTAGTACTAGAAGTCCTTTTTGCTAAAGCTAAAGTAATTGCGTTGTATCCATGAAGCCTAGTCGGTGCTCAGTGTGCCAGTAGGTCAGCTCAGGGGCCAGCAGAGTGGTAGCAGTATGCAAAGAGACTTTTTATTTATTTAATGGTATTCTATTAAATAAGGTGGATTTTGCTTTTTGTTTTCATGATGTATTTGTTGGCTGCCAATTTTTTCTCCGGATTTAACATACTGTAGGGTGTGTTATCATTTTAATTAAAGTTGAAAATGTTTTAAAATGCTGATCTTAAAAATTTTATGACTGAAAATCAGCCATCCTCCAAACAACTGCATGTGCAGGTCAAAGTTTAAGGGCCCAATCTCCCACCCACTGAAGTCAATGCCAAAATTCTCATTGACTTCCTTTAAAGCAGGATGTAAACCCAAGATGGCAATTATCCTTCCAAATGTGCAGTTTTTCCCATTTTATCAAAATGTGTAGGAGCAATGAACATTGCAAACAAACTAGGTGTATATAAAATATACATAGGTCTTGATCTTGCAATGAGATGTGTGCTGTCCAATCCCCAAATCACATACTGACTTCATTGTGGCCAACATTTCATCCAGAGACCTTATTCCCACCAGTAACCAATCCTTGTATGTTGACATCCTCCCTATCACTGCACATTTAATTGGAAAGGCACCATAGAATAAAGGAGAGAGCAAAACAGGGAAAGAAAACGAGTAGTTCTTTTTTGCAAAACTCCTAACTTGAACATTTTTGTCAGTGAACATATGAGTTATGATAGTTCCCTTAAAGTTGGTTGGTTGTCTGTTTCAGTTTGTCTATCTTGCCTTCTCGAATGTAAATTCTTTAGGACATGTAGTGTTTTTCCTCTATGTTTGTACAGTGCCCAGACCATCGAGGGCCTTTCAGTGCTACTGGAATATAAATGTAATAACAAGAGCAAGTTTTTCTAAAAACAATGAAAGTAGAATCTAAACATGCAAATATTATTCACACAATACCTAACGCCAAGAAATTTCATGCATTATAGTGCATTATGATTTTAAATACAAACTGAAGTAGTGACTAAAAATTCTAGTGATTGTTTCACCCCACAATGAGATTAGTTTCATGTACCCTGAGCAGGCAGTTTTCATCTTTGTTCAAATTAAATTTGAAATATATTTTGTAGCTCTCCGAAACGGGATCAAATGATCCCCAAATGTCATGTGCAAGTGGCAGAGGGGGGGCAATCTCTAACCAAGGCTATTGCTGAGTTCATACAAACACTGTGAGCTCTTTAAGTGCTTCCCTCTCAGGAGTCATAGTGACATTCCTTGCTTTTTTAATTTTACCTTACCAGATTTGCTGTTTTCCCTTCCTTTCACTAGCCCTAATCAATGCTGCAGGTCAGGTTGAAAGAATGGACAGCCCTAGAGCCACATCCATTTAAAACACTTTGATGCAAATATTGATCCAAAGAGCATAGACATGTGGAGGCGCTGGTTTTTTAATGGACCTGCTTTTTTTCTCCCTCTAGGTTCTGTCTTCACATGATAAAATAGATCACCACGTATCCAGGTCTCAGCTGTCTGCCCAAGCACAGGAATGAATTTATAGATTCAAAGATAGGCCAGTCGTAATGTTAAATTCAGATCAGAATGCAGGATGTTGTCTGCATCAAATCCAAGTGCATTACCTGGTTTGGTTTTCTTAGGCATTTGCACTTTTCACACTTTCTAGCAGAGCTATTTTGGCAAGCAAGTTACAGTGGCAGGTGCCTCTGTAGTGGCATGTTAGTTCAAGCAGTATTGCTGATACCATGTACCTATATACTTAATTCCCATGTACACAAGACTAACAAAGCATTTTATTAGAAAGCCACTGTCCATAGCTTATGTTTAGAAACATAGGGTTAGTCCAAGCTGTAATCCAAAGACAAGATCAAGGGAAGGAAGGAATTCTAAGGACTGCTTTGAAATTCAACACTAAAAAGATCTGACATTCTTCTATCTGTAGGCATTTTTAGGCTGGACTGAAAATAAAAAGAAAACCTGTTTGTACAGAGAAAGCTTGCCTGGCCCTGTGCCAAGACAGGAAGTCTATCAAAGCTGGGCAGTGTTTGAAAGCAACAGAATACTGGAACCAAAAAGAGAGGAGGGATGGGGGAGAAATGAGTTGCTTTCCCATTGACTTTTTTTGCTGTGTTTTAGATTGTTGTTTGCCAGGTGCATTCACAACTGTTTGCAGTTATGCCACTCCCGTTTATTCGGCCAAAGCTGCAGGCTCTCGGTGTGTCTGGTGGCGTTATCCACACAACATATGTAGAACAGAGGGTGCCTCTAACGGAACTTCAGCCAAAGCAGCATGGCTTGCTCCGGGAATGCAAACACACAATTGTCTATATCCTTCCCCAAACACTAGGATGAGTAAATTCGTTCCTAAGCATGCCTGACTGTCATAAAATAAATCAGGTTGGGTGTACAGTGGTATATGTAAAATATGCCCTGTGTAGGTTTATCAGTTCCGAAGGGCCTAAAGATAATGCAAGCAGGTTAGGAGAGGATTTGTCTGTGGTGAGGAGCCATTCACTAGATACACATGCATGCACGCACACACATACACAATTATAGCAACATACGAAATGAAGTCTCACAGCCTTTGACCTTAATACTTAAAATATAGATATATATTTAAACTTTCTAGCTGTAATATATTCAGGTAAAAATGGTGCTGTCATCTTGATCTACAAGTTAGAAAGTTATTACTTTTAATATGCCACTACCCCAGGCCTGTACTATTATGTAAAAGAAAAATAACCTTGTGTGACAGTTTAACATTGATCGATGTGCCTGCCAAATGCAAAGAGATAAATAAGCAGGTGATGAATAAACAGCACTTCAAGTAAAGACATTACGCTGCATGCATAAAACGACGCCAGGCACCTAGGAGCTGTGGGTGGCCGAAGGTTAGCCATTTCATGCCCACTCAGTAAAGCAGATTTAATCGCTTCCAATATTTTCTGTTAAAAAGCACGCTTAATGAGCCAATTTCACAAGCCCAGAGAAACTGATTATTATCTCCGAGTTCCAACAGAGTTGGTTGTTTTCCAAGAGCCAGTTTTTCCTTGACGGGATAAAAACGTTTTAGGGAGGGTGGGGGGAAAGAAAGAAAGAAAGTAAGAAAGAAAGAGAAAAAAAACTGGGCCTGGAGGAAGAAGATGGCACTAGATGGCAGTATTGCTCTGTTGTCTGAGGATGTGACTTGGCATCAGGGTAAGGCTCGGAAGATGTTGGCTTGGAAGCCCGCGTAGACTGTAAGTAAAGCAGAAAATAGTCACCTGAAGATTTTGCATGTACTCTTTTTCCTTTTTCTCTGCCCTGCCATTCTCTGGTGCTTTTCTTCAGTGGACATACGTGTTTGATGGCGGGAAGATGGATCTGGCTGTCCTTCCATCTGAGGTCTAGTAAGCAAATGCCTACAACCCAAAGCAAACAACACTGAAACCCTTGAAAATTCACATGGTTACAAGTGGAGGGAAACTTTTCCTTCCTGCTTCTTTCCCACAGGAGTAAAGAGCCAGGAAAGTTTCTTCAGCCATGCACTGATAAGAACAGCTATTCTGTTCTCTCTCCTTTTATTCCTCCTAATACTTTAAAATTCAGTGGTTGCAGGGATTCACTATGGGGCTAATTTTATGCCTGCAGAGAACCAATTCACCTCTCACTAGATCTCAGTAACTATTGACTTCAGTGAGAGTTATTGGTAGCCCATGGAGAGGGAAGGGACAACGAAGCCCCTAGGAGTCAGAATAGGTCCACCTTTGGAAAAAGAAAGAGGCCTTCACTTTAGGGAACCAGCGCTTCTCCCAGGGGGATATCTATGTGCCTCCCTCCAGCTGCAGAGCACCATTGTGGAAGCCACATAAAACACAGGGTTATTGTTACCAGCAGCAGTTAGTCAATCGCCACTTACGAAAGAAACCCCAGCAACTAGACCTCAGCATATAATTAACTCATCTATCAAAAAAAAAAAAAATCAAATTGAAGCGAACTGTTGTTGAGTTCTAAATCAGGAGCCAAGTTAATTATTTTTTATGAATATTCATAGAAAATTTGTACAATTTCCAAACTAGGCCTTCAATTACTAATCAGTTAACTAAATAACGGGTATGTCTATTTCTTCTGAAGATAAATTGGCTTAAAGATGCAATAGACCTTTCAAGTAGGTACAAAAAAACCAGCATGAACTAGACAGTAGAAATTCACCATCCACAATCTGAATGCGGCTAAGACCTACAGTAGACTGTTCCCTTTTGCCCCAGTGAGTCGCTTACACTAAAGCAAGATATTTGATAACCTTCAACATTCTCTGAGCTTGCACAGCTTTCAATATTAGCATTAGTCATAAAATTATCCAGGGGCTAAAAAACACAAGCAAGAGAACCCATTGCAGTACTATATACATGGTGAGGTAACACTGTAATCAGGAAAATGAGGAAAATTTAGAAAACCCTGGTGGAGGAGTTAGAAGTAACCCACAAGTTTCTGTTTGCTAATCACATATCAATTTTCTACATAAGAAAATCTTTTCAGGACTGGTGCTTCTGGAAGCAGACAACAGAGCCTGTGTTGAGGCAGCCTCTGGGATTCCTTTCTGATGACAAACCTTCTCCCTGCTGATAACATAGGGACCAAATATGCAAGTATTGAACCTGTCCAGGCTTCAATGGGTGTGGAAGCTGCTCAGCACTGTGTAGCAAGGGCTCAGCACCTTGAAGAATTGTGAAGAAATTCCACCAGGATTGCGGTGCGGATATTGTAGAAATAGCAGAGGAACTCACAAGAACCCAAGAAACAACCATATTTTTTATAGAGACCAACATAAATATAGACCAATCTTGGTATTTATTCATTCACACACACACACACACACACCCAAGATCAATCTATTACATACCATGTCCTTCACCTTTACACAAAAAAAGAGCGGTGGATTCACCTGCCTTTAAATTGTTTCAGTGCAGGTCAGTTCATTATTTATATTTTATAGATAATTCTTCAGTGAAAGATTCATTTACCACACATATACTAAGAGAACAGAATGTCAAGATTATAGCAAATACCTAAATGAAAAGCTAAAATAAAAAACAGACAGTAACACTTTGCAGACTATGGTAATATTCAAAGCTATGTGTTTGGGAAAGTATTTCAAATGGAATTAAGTAGCTATAGAACACAATTTGCTACCAACCACATTAGTATTCCCATTCATGCATTAGGATCATGCAAATGGAATTATTGCGTGCCCTAGTCATTTAGTGATAAGTGGTGGCAAAGCCCAATGGTTTTCCAATTCCAAGCCCGCATAATGTAGATAATTCAGCATCTTTTAAGCAAAATAAATAAATAAACAAACTGATGAAAATATATTTTTCCTGCACTTGTAGACAAGCAGTTATTTTTAGAGAGTGCACTGAAAATCAGTTAAAATACCTATTGTGAGAGTTCAACAATTACAATTAAATGATGCAGTAGAGTTGCCCCTTGATGTAGTTACATAACTCCCAGTCGAACAGATTCTGCTGTCAATTACACCAGTGTAAATCTGGAATACTTTGCTGTAATCAGTGGAGTTTGGATTTACTTCCTCTAACTAAGCATTGATGCTTGACACTTAAGCACATATTGAAGGTGGGAACAGACCCTTAGTACATGTAAGAGAAATCCTGTGAAGAATTTCCAATGGGGAAACCCTTTTAAATGTTATTCAAGTACTAAAATATAGCAGAGAGTGACAAAAAGGCCATCTCGCCTATTTCACAAATAAAATGATGTATGACAGATTCACAAACTGGCTGCTAAAGCTACTACTGGGGAGCACTGACATGTCCCCCAGGCCATTTCATTTAGGTGCTGACTTTGAAAACAGCATATCTGGGAAATAACTCACTCTTCCATAAACCCAAATCACCTGACATCATGTCCTCATTCAAGGATCTCAATTGCAAAGAAGGGCATCTGGGCATGTGGTTACAGGATGGCATAGATATAAGCATCCACTCTAAATTTCCATTGAAGCATGCCTCTAACATGAATATTTCTATTAAAATGTTACATTGCAGATCTATTCTCTTAGAAACTAAACATTCAGCTGAAGAACATATGCATGCTGAGAGAATATTCATGTGGTCTGCACCAACGCTATGAATTTAAGAGGTCTCCAATGTATTTTGCCAATTTAAATCAAATTGCGATTGGTTTCTGACCTAACAGAGAAATAGATTTGATGAAATAAGACTGGTAAAACTCACTTTAGGACAAAGGTTGATTTGATAATCATAATTACATTTCTACTATCCCTATTTTCTTAAGTGTTAGTGGATTTATTGGACTTTTCCTGTGTAACCTATGGCTGATTTGCAGCTTCTTTGGTAATTTCTTAGTAGGCAGTAGCAATTTCTTATATCTTCAGTAATGTCTAGAATGTACATTTTTTATATTAATGATCTCACCAGGAGAAAAAGTGTACTGTGAATGCATGATGGCCATATGGAAAAGACAATGAAGTTTAGTAATTAAAACTGAAAAGGGAAAGAACTATGCAGTAATTAGAACACTGATTAATCAGCTGATAATTTTTTCTTGATTAATGCTGCTGATTTTCCTCCTCTTACTGACCTAGGAAAGATAGGTTTAGACCAATTAAATATAAATTATTCCCTTTTTTCACATTCCAGGCAGATTCCAGTGTTCTAAGTCATAGTACATTTAAGATGTAGCACTGAATTTCTCTTACTAAATTGGGCAGCTCAACAAAAGGTAAAATAAGGTTTATGTTCCAAACATGCTGATGCTTTTATCTAAGGCAAAATTGGACAGAATTGGTTTATTTCACTATTATCTGGGGAATATTAAAATTAGATTAAATTGCTGTGAAAAAAAAATACTTCCCTACTGTGATGGCTTTAGCACAGGGAAACAAAAAGAATTCATTCATTTTATTAGGCCCAAGATATGGATGGATAATGTGGTCCTGAAATTTGAGAAAAGGATCCATATTAATACTATGATCTCCCTTCATGTGCAACATTGCAATTTTATTATTCATGGAGGAGAAGTTTTACTGGTCTCAGTCTGATTCTAGCGTTTAGCCATGGGCCACCCGCAACAACATCCATACTCAGTTTCCCATAAAGAGTCCAGTCCAAATCCTTAGGGCACTCACAGGGAATGTGGGACACCCATGTGGGTTCCCCCCATCCCAGGTGATTATCATAACCACTTTTCTATTTAGGGGATTTCTCTCTTTTTTTCTGGGAAAAATCAGCCATCCTTGAACCTTTCAGATGAACTAAAACCCATTAGTTCATGTGTATGCAAAGAGAAAATATGAAGGGACCCAAACATGGCTGAATGGTTTTTGCAGCATTATACTTGCTCTGTCCATAAATATCATTAACCATACCAGAACACACAGGATGTTTCCTGCAGTATGGCTGGAGGGTGAATGAAGGTTTCTTTCCATTTAAATCAAAGATGTGGGAATGGATGGCTCAATACTAGGCTATATAGCCTTTCAAGATTAGGTCACTGGTTCAAAACCAAGATTGGTCAGACATGCACAAAAATTATTACTGCAGTAGTTGGTTGTCTATATGGTGGTCGTGTTTCAAAACCCACCACACTAATTAAAAGCCTTTTTGGCAACATTATCAAGGACTGAATGGACGAAGGGAATGAACCAAAGGGAATCTTGCTGCCTATACTGTACTTGTTTTGTATAAAAGACTTTACTCTTTATGGGTGTATGTCTGCATTGCAATTACAAACCTACAGCTGGCCCACGCCAGCTAACTTGGGCTCACGGTGCCCAAGCTAAGGGGCTGTTTATTGCATCCCCAGATATTTGGGCTCAGGCTGGACCCTGGGATTTAGGATACTGTGAGATGGGAGGGTCTCAAAACTCAGGCTCCAGCCCAAGCCCCACTGTCTACACTGCAATTAAACAGCTTGAGTCAGCTAGCACAGGCCAACCATGGGTTTTAAATTACAGTGAAGACATACCTTAAGAGTCCAACAACTTTCACAGATACAAATTCACAATCACAGTACTTAACATTAGAGAAACCAAAACCATAACAGTGGAATGAATATCCAAAGATGAACAAATATGTAAAAAATAAAATTCCTAATTCTTCCATCTTGAAGACTTCCCAGTATATCCTTTCTGCTCAGTGTCTCTCTCTCTTAGGACTGATCTACACTACACAATTAGGTGGACATCAGGCAGCTATTTTAACCTGATTATGACAATATCTATATTATAGCCTTCCTCCTGCTGATAAAAGTGTCCTACTACACTGACATAAGAACTCCACCGCCACGAGAGGCATAAGGCTTAGGTCAGTGCAGTTATGGCAGTGTAGGACCTGTGTAGACACTACATCTCTTACATCAGCTGTTGGCTGGAGCTGTGAAATTGACAAGAAAGCCAGGCAGCTAGAGCCCAGCTGTCCCACGCTTCCCTGGAATGCTGGATGGCTGGACCCCGCTCCCAGCCAGGAGCCAAGGCAAGAAGCCCAGGTGCAAGCCTGCTCCTCACTGGGAGCCGGGCAGCCTTGTCAATGTCATAGCTCAAATGGGAGTCGGGGGGGGGGCAAGAAGCCAGGATAGCTGGAGCCTAGTCCTTGAGGGACAAGAAGCCCCAGGCAGCTTCCCCCAGATCCCAGCAGGTAATGGTGAGGGGAGAAGCCCCAGTGGTTTCCTCTGCTCCTTGCGGAGAATGGGGAATGGAGGGGCGGGCAGCCCACTGGGAGCCTGTGGGCAGCCAGGTTCCAAACAGGGAGCTACCAGTGGAGCTCAGAGTCTGGGATCTCAGCTTCCCAAACTGCCCCTCTTAGGTCAGTGGAAGCACTCTTGGTGAGGATGTCCATCACCAAGCCCGGGGGGGTAGTGTGGACATGCACCACCACACTAATTACTGCAGTAGCTGTAAGTCCATCTAATATAGGTCGACGTATGTTTCTAGTGTAGATATACCCTTAGACTGTAAGCTGTTTGGGGACAGGCACTGCATTCTATAAGCAGTTTGGGGACAGGGACTGTAGAAGGCTGAATGCATTGTCAGTGCCTAACTGATCACAATTAACAATAAAAGCCAAAATTTTCGAATCTGGATGCCTAAATAAATCCACATTTAGATTGTTAAGTATGGGGTCTGATTATCCATATCGCTAAGCACCCAACTGTTCCTGCTGAAGTCAATGGGAGCTGCTGGGTGCTCCACATGTGTAGCCTAATGTTAGACATCCAGGTTTGAAATGTAGGCCAGTATGACGGCAACCCATTTGGAACATGATATTCAAATAAAGAGGTAAGTGCCAAACCAAAAGAATAAAAGACCAATGATTTGAAAATACATGGAAGATTGGATTTTATCGGTAAATGGCAATTTCACCATAGACACCCAAACTGACAAAAAATATTTCCATCCATAATAATCAAAATTTACAGATACAGGTCAAGTAAGAAATATACCGCTCATGACCTTATTTGAGTTTGATGTCAGGATGTATACTTTGTTTATTTTTACATATGAGGTTGATCATTTGTGTTTTAATGGCTATACCAGCTTTAACATTTTGAATATCAACTTCTCTGATCACTAAATAATTGTTATCTCACACATCATAATTTCCCACAACTGTGAAAAATTAAATTGATAAAAATAGAAGAAAATGCTTAAAACCCACAATTTTACACAACTGTGAAAATTTAAGTTGATACAAATTGGGAAAAATGCTTACAAATAAAAATCCATGAAAAATAACTCATTACCACTTGTAGAAATACCATTTATATGTTAACTGCAAAATATTCTATGAGGCAAAGATACAAAAAACCCCAAAGCTCCCTCTCTTATTGGATGTCCTTCATTTGCATGTAAAGGCAAAATGCAGTGATACATAATGAAAAGTCAGCCAGTTCTGTAAACCAGATGAACAATTTGTGAAAAAGTTCCAAGAAATACAAGTGATATAACAAATGGCTGAAACACATGAGGAAGAGTGGGATAAGTGCAATGAATCAATCATTTCTAAGAGCCTGAAATAAAATGAAGGTGTGATATATGATACAGTGAGATGATGGTTGTTATTTACACCTTATTCAAAAGGAGGCATTTTTAGGAAAATGGCCACATTTTTTACCATATTTGGTACTAAGCCATATTTCTAAGAACAATTAATAAATTGGTAGCATACACTACCAAAATGTCACCAACTAAATCTAATACAAATGAAATTGTTCCAGCATTAGAAAAATAAAGTAAAAAATGAAGGAGATGTTTTTAAAGGACTACAAAATGTCACAATGATATTTAACCAAATAAAAGAATGAAAATATATCCTCATTTTAAGGAAAGAAATAGATCTATAGTCTCAGGACTCTGGTTGCTAAATGTCATTTATTAATTAAGGTTAGCCAAAACATTAAACATCTTCATTTTAGAAAAATCAAGATGCTTGCTCTGAAGATAATTTAACCACCCTATAAGACACGGGTTGGGCACCTTTATAATTAATTAATACCAGCAGTAAACTCTTTGGTAGGTCAGTTACTTAGTCATTTCAGAAAGATAACCACCTAGAAACGTCTTGCATCCTTAAGAGCAAGAACATAAACTGGAGATCAAGCTTTATAAATATCACAGTGAACTCCATCTCTGAATCTGATCCACTGATACTCAAGTTTATATGACATTGACTTTTAAAATTAATGAGGACTGCTGTAAACCAAGATGAATGTATTAGATTTACAATACCATACAATGAAAAGAATAGAACAAGAAATTAATGGAACAAGAAAATATTGCAAAAAAAAAATGTAAAATTGATAAAGTAATCAAAGCTGTAGAGAAAAAAGAAAACTGATCTCATATTAACAAGACTATTCTAGATGACAATCAAACAGATGATTTAATAAGCCTTGAAGACAAATACAGATAAAGCAGCAAGCAAACTAAATTGTACAATAAAATGTCAGAAATAATCTAATCAAATCAAAAGGTGATAAAGTTGATAAAGGCAGATCATTAGAAATAACTATGTTAATGATACGACTAAGGGAGGGAAGAAGAGATTAATTAAGATCAAGAAGACCATAACCTCTGATGTGATAATTAAGATCACCTTGGGCCGTATATTCCACGCTGGATTTCAACAGGAGCTCAGTGAATAGAGTGAGGGCATCAGATGCCTCTGACTATGTGTAGGAATGAACCTGATTGAGGTTCCAGGTCCCCAACGCTTTTAATGTTCACTTGAATTATAAGACTGCGAGTCCAAGTAAGTCCCTGTTGTATTTTATGAGAGATTCCACTGAGGCAAGGGAATTTATTTCAGTTTATCTAAGAAACTGTTTCAAGGTAGTCAAACAGTTAGCGCAATCAGAGAAGAAAAACACTAAAGTTCATTTTACGGGATGGACAACAAGCTAAAGGAAGTGAGAAAAACAGTAGAAGTTAAAGTGAAGTAACAAATATTCTAATGTGGAAAGAATTAATGTGTGAAAAAAAGAAGTCAGGTTGTTAAATTATCATGAGCCACAACAACCAGCTCTATACCCAACGCCCACTGTAGTACAGAATATGAGAAACTCTAAGAGAAAATTTACTCAGGGAAACTGAGTCTTGAGCAGTTAGTCAGGTCTTTGAAATGTACCCGCCAATTAATTTATGCTTTTCATCAGACATGTCATTCCGTAAAAACTGTCTTACTGTTAGCAGCACAAGTATTAAAATAAAGCTAATTTGATCCAATAATCACCAGAACAAAACTGGTAGGTCCAGAGAAATTAAAAGGCATTAATTCAGTCTGAGTGAGATTAGATACTATAGACAAACTAATCTGTGATTTGAAGGAAATTTAGTACCTTTTTACAAACTGATTGAAATATTGAACCAAATATCCCAATCCTGTGCAATAATGTAATCTGAATAAATATTGTCTCTATACGTTAAATGAGGCACCCTGTGTCTATCAAATGGAGTATGAATGATCAGGTTTATCTTCTGATGAATAAAGCAATGAGCTAGAACAAGTGGGATGTCCAGGGACCTCTAACTCTGAGTTGAATAAACATCAACTCTGAAGAATGTTCCAATTCTAGATGGGAATGCTGAGGAGAAATCCTCAAAAATATAGTATTATACAGCACCAAACTAGAGCACCAATTTCCTGAGTACTCAGATTAGACATACCCTAATGAATAATAGCATAAGAAGCCCATTTTGGTCTAATTACTGCTACTCAGTTCCACTTTCAAGTTCAGTACAGTTAGTTCAAATGTTTAAGCATCTAGCTTCTAACCAATATTCATTTCACATGTAGGGTAAGGATCTTGCTTTCTCTTGAAAAACTCAAACTAGAATTCAAATCCTTATTTAAATGTAATCTTTATCTAATTCTACAGCTAATGACCTTTCACTTCCAGATAATTTTTTGAGCAGTTTCAGATAGAACTCCAAAAATTGCATTCCTAAATCAACAGAACATTATAGAATACTTTTCCAGAAGGAAACAAGCTATTCCTTACATCTCCCAACTGCTACAGTTGGCAATTGCTTCCTTACATTTTCAGTATTTCACAGTTTGCAACAAATGGCATCGTTCACACCTTTTTCCCTACTGTCCAAAAAGCTGAAGATCTCCACTCCCAGCATTATTGAAGTCTCTTCTGCAGTCCCATTGGAATTTGTTTATAAACGCTTGGCTCCTGGCTAACTGCACACTATGTCAAATCTCTGTGAATCTCCAACTTCTCTTGCCAGCAATTTTTTCCTTCCAGTCCCAGCAAATCACAAATTCAACACCCAGGCATAATCAGTTTTCTTCTAAAAGCAGCCATGATTGCCCTTGGTCAAAATTATTCTGTACTTTTCTGCGGCCCCAACAGCACTTTTCACAGTCAGGATTATTCTCCACATTGTTGTCTGCTGTCAAAGTCACTCAAAAATTCCTATGGTCCCAGCAGTACTAAAAATACATAACAGCCTCCTTACAATAATGGCTGTGAATCACAGCATTCCTCAGCTGAATAAGTAGTTAAAATAGTTTTTTAAAGTTAAAATCAAACTTTTAAAAAGTTCAAGTGAAAAATGAAAAAAAGGTTGAAAAGGACTCCCCTACCGTCTAACAATATTAAAGTCTGCCTCAAATTTACAAACGTGCTCAGCAACATCAAACGCGCCGGCTTCAATCACACGCGGCAGCTTCAAACCTGGCAGCTTCAAATGCGGCAGCTTCAAACACACGCGGCAGCTTCAAACGCGGCAGCTTCAAACACTTTTGTGGCAGCCATCTTGCACACGCTCAAAAGAGCACAACCTTAGAAACCTTAGGCAGGCACCTTATCCACGAGGCTACACAGAGTCTTTGTTACAAAAAAGAATTATTGGAATTTGTAGACGTTAAATTAGCCCATAGAGGGAGCTCACACCGTCCCACAAATGCACAGTAATTGGAACATACTGTAATTTAACACATATATCTATTAAGCTCTCTATAGAGAGGCTACAGAGGTCAAAATAATGATTCTTTGCTTCCTACCAACCTCTGCGTGCCCATAAATTCATTCAAATTAGACTCCATTGACCACATACTTTGTAACTCCAATGAACAGAAGATGTTTCTGTCCATATATTCTCCACAACAGCCACAGCTACTTATAATGATTATTTGCATCTGATGTTGGAATGAATAAGTCTGTGTAAGAACATAACAAGAATAAAGTTCCAGCAACTGGAATTGTCATGGCAATGCCCTAAATATCACCATACAATTTGTTCTGTTAAGATAACTATGGTAGTGCTCTTTTTATAAGTTGACTAGAGCCACTATTGTATTTCTCAATGTGCTATATTTCCTTCAAGAGTATTACAATAGCATGACTGATATTTGAAGACCTACAATGAAAATTGTTAGCTATCAGATGTTGAAGAGGCCTTTAAATAAGAACGAGGTAAACAAAACCCCAATTCCTGAGGAAATATAGAACAGGAAGAACACTCAATGGAGGAAAATATACTGTAAATATGAAGTAGAAGAGCAATTCTCTAATCTGATGTTGCAGAACATATTTTGGAAAGAAACCCATAATTCTATTAAATCGGATTCCAAGTATTTAAATGAATTAACATTATACAAGACTGAAATGGCAAGAGAGAGCATTTAACCTATATAAAGTGGGTTATTCTTCTCGGAGTACAAACATAGAACACAGCAAAAGAAAGTGGATGGGAATGAAAAAAATTAGCAAATAGAGATTTTAGTTTATTTAAAATAATCTATTGAGTTCTAGTTATAATATACATTATTTTAACTTCCATATTAACTTGCTTGTCCTATGCTTTAACAGTATCAACCATTTTTTCATCTTTGTGATGCCCTTCGAAACACAACTTTTTATTTTCTTTTTAGATATTTGGTTATTTCCCATCTTCAGTGCAGTTAATTGGTTAATTTTATTTGATATTTTTGAAGAAAACATTGGATTTTTTTTTAAACATAGTGGGATCAACAAGAATAATAAAAAAGGATACTAGTATACAACTTCAGTGGAATAAGTGTGTGTTTGGTTAAAGCTTACATTAACAGTAGTATACATCTTGCTGGAATATGTTGGTCTACCACCAATCATCAAGGCATTGTGGTTATTTTTCATCAGTGCATCTCTAATTTACCCAGAGGCTGTAAATTAACCTCATGTACTCTAATTGCACTAGACCAAATTTCCTGTCTGCCTATATTTTTATGTTGAGTTACATCACACTGACATATCAGTGACCTGTTGTGTATATATAAATGAGAGAATTCTTGATTTTAGTACAAATAAAGACCTTATACTGCATCCTTTAGTTACCCATGTAATCCTTACTCACTTAAGGATCCCATAGACTCTTCACGAACTCAATCCAGCAAAGCCTATGCTTAACATTAAAGCAGGGGTATGGGTACACTCACATGTTTTTGCTGGATCAGGGCCTAAGTAAGTAAGAATTAATTTCATGAGTAAGGATGCAGGACCAGGCCCTAATATTAAAATTTCATATGTAAATCCTTTTTTAAATGAAATATTTTACTAATGATGTGGCAAACACTGGGAAACTGTACTGTTATTGGAATCAGCTTTACGTTGGTATGAACTGCAATGACAGGCAAGGCTCAAGTTTTGCTCCAGAAAGCACCCACAATTTTGGATGCTTATCCAAAACTTCTACTTTTGGGTGTCTGGACTGGACATCTGAAATGAACAGGGTTTTCATGATGTTTCCAGTATTCCTTCCCAAGTTTCAAACACCACCTTTCTAAAGGTACTTTTGATACTGACGCCTCCAATCCAGTTTGAAAACAGGAAGTACAGATGTGCGTGTGTGGGCATACGTGCATGCATGTATGTGTGCACAAAACAGAGAGAAAGAGTGAGTATATATGCATATAAAAATTTAAGTTATCAGCTTTTTACTACCTATGAAAAAGTCTAAATCAGGGCTGGCTTGAATTTTGGGTCAGTATTTACATCATCTGAACTGCTTCAACTATCCCTAGTGATCTAGCGCACAATCTTAACCAGAGAGGCAATACAAAGGCTGGGGCACTGATCCTGTTGCCGTTGAAGTGCACGGCATAACTCCCATTAGCTTCAAGCATACAGGATTCGGCACTTGATTTCCAATAAAATCAGCATACTGAATGAATCCATTTAGGTTTGCTGGTTCCATTTTTGTTTATTTAGCTAAATTCGGATCTATCTAAATTTGACTTCTTGCTGAGCTGCATTAAGTTGTTCAATTTCTCCTCTGAAGTAGTTAAGGAATACTTTTTAAATTTAATGTACTCAATGAAAAAGTATGCCTTTTTATAGTGTGATAAGCAGTTATAATATGAAATACAACTCCGTGAAATAGGAATTAATAGCTAATAAACCCCACACAGAAGATACCAGAAATGAGAGCATTGATGTGCATGGTGTCTTTTTTGTATGCCCTATTTCCCACCACTGTTAGAAAGAAGGAATAGGTTATAGTTTTGACTATTGTTTAAACAAAGAATCAGATGGCTGCTTGAGCTCTCCTGCATACTCATCCTAGGATTTCATTTTAGTCCATTTCTTCCAGGACATCTACATATGCCTTCTCAAACAGACACCTCTTCTCATGATGCTCTTATGGTAACAACTCCATTGAACACACAGGCAAGTGAGGTATAAATTTCTGCTGGCTAACCCTTTGCAGGTGGAGAGTTTACATCCTGCCTCTGCTGAACCAATTTAAGCACATGTTCTGAAGCATAATTTCTTTACTCACCCACTTAATACTGCTTAATACTGAGCAGGATTGGCCCCTCCATGTATGAAGGAATTACCCATTTAACAGAGCTGTGCAATAATATAAATAATGAATCTTCCTATAATACCTTTTATCTGATGGCCTCAAAGATCTTAAGACCCTCCTTAACTATCAACTCCCAATCTCATGTGCCAGCTATTAAACAATGCTTCCTTCCCTATGTGAAGTAAATCAACACTGTCCTGTGGCGTTCTAGAAAATATGCTCATAATTCCTAAAAGGGACAAAATTGTAGCCTTCCCTCCCCCCAACAGCAATGGAGGACATTAATAGCAGCACAAAAATGGTCAGGAGATCCCCTGTACTTAGACTGGGCTATATGTTGAAGACACAATTTGGCCTGGAATGCAGAAGTTACTTGGTACTTTTTCTGATTTAATACCTCTAATTTATTATTAATTGTTATTATTACTAGTCCCATATTCAGTGCTGTAGAGTGGTTTAAAAGTGTTGTATAAATAACAGAGCTGTTGCCTAAAACTTTCTCTGAAAGTTACCATGCAAAAGGCAGTCATTTTGAATTACCTATCAAAAGAACAGAATTTGGACCTTATTCTGTCATGTAGGTCAGATTCTAAGTAGTATGTTACTCCATAAATAACCCTACTGAAATCAGTGTGACTACTTGAGGAGTAAGCTTATATTTAGTGGGGATAAAACTATCAGAATCTGGGCCATATGTGTTTGTAGTCTCTCAATCATTGTAGTATCTAGCTGCTGATGTACAAGCCCTCAGATATCCCTTAAAGAACACTCCTGAACCAAGATAACATGAACTTTGGCTATGTCAAAAAAAAAAAAACCACCCAAAAACCTAGAAGCCTGTTAAACTGCCAGCTGTTAAATTCACACTTATATTTGCCACAATGTTGTTATTAACCAAGCAGTGATGGTAGCATTCATTTCTTTCTGAAAGCTGCCAGAAATAGGAGCTCACCCTGGAAGGAAGATGGTGGCACTAGTGTCTTAGGCACACAAGGGAACTCTGTTCACTGTCTGTGAGGTGGTGCACAGTGACTGTGACATGAGATCCTTCTGATCCCTGTTCTCACAGATTAAGCTTGAAGCCCAAAGACAAACTAAATAACAATTTCTTGAGTAGAAAATGGTGCTGATCATGTTTCGGGAATCTCCATGAACGCATTTCACACAGCAACACAGACTTTCCTGATTGTCTAACTAAGATTTGAGAGCTGGATTTCTTTTTCCCTTAAAAGCAAATAAAGTAAATTCTATCTCAGTTACAATGACAGTGCTGAAAACTGGCGAGCCCCTTTACTCTAAAATTTGCTAAAACATGCTTTAGGAACACAGTACTTGTACTACATGTCCAGACGCAGTCCACCTGAAACATATATTCATGTACTACAGTTAATATAGAGCTGGGCAAGCAAAACTCACACAACACATTTTCTCTAGGAAAATGCAGTATTAGCATATGCATTTACCATACATATAAATATGGTCATTCTAAAAAGTCAGGACCAATAGGATTTTTTAAATATATGAGCCATTGTAATTTTCAAAACAAAACATGTTTACACAACTTCCAATTTAAGCATGTCACTTTACTTATAGAGCATTCTGTTTTTACCTTCAAGGCATAGGCAAGAATTAAATAAATGCTTTCCTCTCGAGTGTAATTAATAGCTGAGTTACAATATTTCTAGGATATATTTTTAATCTTCATTTTCTCTGTCATTCCATTGTTCTAGTGCTACAATCCCATATAAAGTTTCTCTGGTATTGTATGGAATTTGTATTAACTATCTGTTCATGTTTCTGCCTTTATTCTGGTGTTGTGCCTCTCCTTTCATGTGATTTCTCTTCTCTACTTTTATTAGATGTTTGCAAGACTTTTTGCTTTGAACTGTGCAGACTGCATTTGGGGCTGAAATGCTTGATAGTGACACCATTTTTTCCATGTCAATGTTCTCTGAAATCTACTTGACCAATTTTTCAATGGCTCAAGTTATAGTTGTGTGCACAAATAAGAAGTAGGAATATGCCGATACGATCCAAATACTGATTAGATGCTAAGACCGTCATAGAGTTCTTCCCAAATTACCTATACTACGTATTTCTCTTTAGTATGTCAAAGGATTGCACACATATTTTAAAAGATTTCAGGTGTGATAAAAAGGGAAACCTATGAGCACAAGTACATTGACAATCCTCTGTGTGTGTATGCCTATTTTATAACTTTATATTTGCTATCTGTAGTTTCAGAAAAAAGAAATTATCCCAGCTACAAAAGGCCACTTCTGTTCTTCTCTGCAAGGATGGAGACAAGATATTGAGAGGCCACAAATTAAGAGTTGACACCCTTGTGTACTGCATAACCCCCACACCACCAATGAACCTGCAGAAAGAGGGTAGGCAGGCAAGCTGAAATGGTAGGCACAATTTATATGGATCCAATGATCACAAATTCCACACAGGAGTTAGGACAGCAGTCTCTCGTCACTACTACAGGCATAACCTGTGAGTTTATACAGCACCCAGAATCAGTAGGCTGTAGCAATCACAGATCAATTGCACAGGTGACTTGTACACGGTTCCACGCTAGCAGTTGGGGGAAAACTCTTTCCTCCCCATTCCCAACGTTGCTCCCAAGTCCCAGGCAAATTTAGACAGGCTTTGTATAAGAGAATAATAATTTGACTTTACAGGTAATCCTGTTTGACTGCCACTTTTGAAAATGTAGTGGTAGCTAGTATTACGTTTCTTGACTGGAGCAATATAGCATGTTCATGTTACATGCCATTGACAGTGCTGGCCCATGTAACTTGGACCTGGAAACACTGTTCCCAGACTGCAGGAACCTGGGCAAAACAACATGCATTGCCAGCAGCTCAACAAATAAAACGGAAAATCTGAAAATGTATTTACTACTATCAGGGCATCTCATACATAATTATGCAGTGATCCTAAAACAAATAATCTGACTAGTGATAATGGAAAATCCAGCAATTGATAACAAACATAGCTGTGTATGAGAGACAAAAAATGAGTAACAGTACCATAAAATGCTAGTACAGCTCATCCTCATAATAAGTTTCTTCATGGGATCCAAATGACTTGTATCTGAAAGTAGGTTAAACGTAGAGAGTGTTGTCACATCTGAGATAGTCTAATAAGAGAAAACACTAGAATATAAATGTCTTGCGCAATATAAGGAAGATTTTCTAGCAAAATTAGATTGCCATCATATAGCCAACTGCTGCATTAGTGAAAACAAACATCAAGCAGGATTATGCAATTTGCCTGTTGATTACAGATATGAAAGTCACAAATAAAATATAGCAATCACATTAAGTGTTATAGAACAAGCCTTTAAATAAACAAACAAACGTATAGTGATCAAATATTTATACTCTTCCTGCACTAAGTTCCAATTGGGCAAACTTCTAGGGCCAGATTCTCCTGTCACTTACACCAGTGTCAACTTGGAATAACTCCATTGAAATCAGTTGAATTACATCTGAAAAATTAATCTGGTCACTAATATTTCAAGAAGCTGGAAATGAAAATTAACCAAAGTTCTTGATGCCATATTATTGACATGAGTGATAAGAATACATCTTGTATGTGGATTCATCAGTTTTGGTCTGCTGATATTATATATTATTTTAGAAGTACAAAGTTAGCCACTAAATACAAAGACCAGAAAAATACCATTTAATGTGAATGACAGAGAAAGAAAAAAAAACTAAGAATTATACTTATCAAGAAAATGTTAATCATGTTATGATTGTTATAACGTGAGCTAGATGTTTTGTCAATCTTTAATATAAATTCAAAAGCATTTGTAATTATGGAAGCTGATTTAAAAATCTGATATACTATACAATAATGTTTCATTTGATATTACGGGTTCTGAATAATTATGAAATTAAATTTCCCTTTGCATGGTACCTTTCTTAGTTTAAACTGGTAATTCATGTGCTTTGCTTTTCTAGCAACACCTTTTTTAAAAAAAATCAAACCAGACCTTAAGGTCAGGTCTCACTGAACATCCTCATTAGAGGGGGCAGGGTGGCATCCTTAAGACAATTACCACTGATCACCTCTTAATGACACTTCAAAACTACTTGAATATTAAAAGAAAGGTCATACAAAGCTACAGTGTGCACTTTTATAGGGCTCCAAACGATAATGTGAGTTCATACATTTATTCAGTCACGTAAATGGTTTTAGTTACTATTTTTGGAACAAATAGGGTTAGTTTGATGGGGTGGAGGTTGTCATAGCAGCCTTTCTTCTCTTAATTTTTAAGAGAAAGTATTCTAGGAAATCTTTATTTTAAAAGAAAGGTTTAGCATTGGCTAATCTGGTTAATGATATTTTTCTGTTCTCCATGTGACTGTTACATATACCACATATTGTTATTGGCTGAATAGTGATATTGTTTTCAAAATGAATGTTAAAGGGCCAGATTTTCAGAACTGCTCAGCACACTGGGGAGTGGAGTTCTTTTCAAAAACTGGCCCTGAGTGTCACAATCAGAACTTCTGGGAGTTGATGATTTTTGCAGATTTGACACTTGTTCATGTGCCTAAATGGGAGCTGAGTCCAATTGTGGGTGCTGAGAATTTGAAAATCTGGCCCCACGTAACCCGTTTCAAATTGTACAAGTAGATCACAAAGTATATGCCTGATAGACAATGCAATTTTACTTAGCATTGCCAATCAATACTTTTTTTTTCTGTATTTACATGTTTCCAATTACCTTGGTTATATGTTGTGCTATAACATACTCTTTATCACATCACTTCTGTCCTGAAGTTGATCTTATAACACCTTGTTTTATATAGAAATTATATCAGTTGTAGACTTTATAAAACAGGAAACAGTAGGCTAGATATGAAACAACTTGACAGTTCTCTTATTAGGAAATATGTATTTTTCACATAATTTTTAAGGGTTAGAATATTTTAATTTCTTATTTTCACCATAATTTATGTATATGTGGCACAGGCATTTTTCTCATCCTCTTTCATCCCAATCCCAATAACAGAATTTAACTATTGAGGTCACAGTAAAAAAAGAGGCTGCTCCAAATAAAGATTTATAAATCACAATATTCAGTGTGGGGAATCTTTAGTAGATCGGAATGTAAATTGTTTGAATTTAAGATACAAAAGGTTTCTTAGCTCAAAAATAAATGGGAAGGTAATTTCTGCAATGTAGTTTGTGGCATTTTGCCAGATGCTAATGTTTTGGCATAGTTTTGTAGGGAGGGGCTAGAAAGGTCTGGTTTTTTCCTATAGAGAATTCTTGTAAAAGTTGGCAAGTTCATAGGGGTTTCCAGGATTTTTTTTCCCATGAGGTTTCCTGTTTTGAATAATCGCTCAGCCATTTTTGGCCTCAAGCTTCCATAAGGCGTGAATATTTCAAACCACCATGAATTGAGCCATTCTTTTTCAAATGAACCACTTGCCCAGCTTGCATGCAGACAAAAGAAAACTCTGTGCTATCTATTGTTATGGTGGTTAGTGATAGCTCTCTTTTTATAATGGCGTAAGGAAGATTCAAATCAATGTCGAATGGGAGCAGTGACTCAGTGCTGAAGGAACCATGACTACTATTACAGCTTTCTACCACCAATGGCTTTCACTCAGACCCTGCAGGAGAGGGAGGCAAGAGAAAAAGAGAAGAAAGGCTAGAGGGCAGAAATTAAAAACAGAAATGCAAAGGATTTTAAAAGTAAAGATTTGAGACAGCATGCTAGGTAACTAACATACTGTAAGATACTCTTTGTCATCTATTTCTCTAGCCTCTGTCTAACTAAAAGCCACATTTGTGAAGACCAACACTATTAAAATTGCTGTAACGGTCTATTTCATACACAATGAGGCTAAATTAAATGTATGTTTCCTAAAAGGATAAATTTTCCCAGCCCAAAAATGAACACGAAAGTATAAAACAGTGGTTCTGTCTTAGATTAATGTTTGAAAGAAAAAAACCGGTTGAAATAATGAAACCTTGTATGCATCACAAAAGTGGTAGAAAGTTCAAAATAGCTGTGAAATAAATCTTGTTTGCCCCAGTAAGCTCAAATAAACACATTTGGTGTGACTATACTGTTTCTCTCATGGTGAATCTTTGTCTTAAATGAACACATTAAAAGGAAAGTTCTCTATGAACCAAAATTATAGTTTTAATTTGTTTTCATTGTACAATCAATTACAAGAAGGAATACTACTCTATGGGCCAAATCTTTCCATTTCTAGGCCCCAATCCTGCACTTAGAACTATGCAGGTGGTGGGCTCCCTGTACCCAATGCAATTCTCAATCCAGTATCAAGCACTGTTTGCACACAAAGAAAACTATAATGGAAGGAGGAGGCAACAAGTAACTCTGCCTACGTACCTAGCAATATTAATGGAAAAGGCAGTGCTGTTCTACCAAAAAACTTCCATAAACTAGCTGGGGAAGGCCACTGTGAGCACAGAGAAGGATCAGAGAGAAAATTGCCCTCACCCACCTGGAAACATGTGGAAGCAGAAGTCTATATACCCTTGATCTGCTTTAGGGTTTTACTGGAGTGTTGTCCTAGCCATTCATAAAAAAGAAGTGATGATAGGAACCTGAGTAAGCAGTGAGGTACCTTTAATACAAATGAAAGCTACCTTTGAACAGGGCTTACAAAAGTAGAAACCTCAATTTCTGATTTTTTTTCTAAATAATATGCATCAGTTCTTCATCTTCAGATTTTCTTTTACAGGGACAAAATAAAAGTGAAGGTAGTAATGGGGCACTGTCATCCTCAGATATGATAAAATAAGCATTTAAGTTTGTTTTTAATACTTTTTCTCTGCCTTTGACCTTCTAAATAACCCTCATTTTTACAAAAGGCCTACTGACTTTGTCTTGGCAATTCCACTATTGTCTGTCCTTGTCAGGAACCAGGTGTAAATGGCCTGTACACCTACAGGCACTGTACTCTGGCCTCTGTCTACTGGGAGCATCAAATAATTCCACTAGAGTGAAAGGTGAGTGGCAAAAGATGCCTCATTTGGGACTGACTCAGAGACCAAAAGAAGGGACAGAGGTACCAGTTGCCATAACAGTGTCACAAGCAGATGACAGTAATCTTATTACTGCAATGTATGCGTCAGCTGTGGAAAGAGGATTTGACTATGGAGTCAGTTCTCACGCAGATGTTTTATGAATTCATTTCGGACCATTTTACTTGCCCTGCCAGGTGGAGACAGTGCTCACAGTAAAAATGCACCAACTGATGATGTGAAGACTAAAGAAAATTAATGGTTCTGGCCTTTGTCAAAAGCAGATTATAAAATCATTGCAGACTCTGCTGAAGTCTTCTTGGCATGCACTCCCCAGGTAATATGTGAGTAAGAGACGAGGAGATCCTATGGTCTTTAGATGACTAGAGATACCAAGTAAAAGCTACACTCACATAATTATCCAAGGCAAACCAAAGGGATTTTTACTCACCGAGGTGGCAGTATTAGAGTTAAAGGTGAATACCAATCAACACTTATTTGATGGATAATGAATTTAGGCATTGTTTCACTGAAGGCTGACCCTGAAATGACCAAACCAGAACCTTACATTTCCATGGAAACAAATGAACACAAGCATTTTCATCCTCCACTAATTTAGTTTAGATGTCTCTTAGTTTCAGAATTGCTATTCCTACAGGATTAATTATAAATAGTTATCTACTGATATCTACAGTAATACATTTTGCTTCTGACCATGCACCACTGAGTTTTATAATGGGTTGTGTATACACTGCAAATGTAAAACAATATTTTCATTGATAAATCTCACGCAACATGTATTTGTGTTTCCCATGAGATTTAGTGATGCAATGGGAACTAGGAGGTAATTTTTCTCACTGAGTAGAAGTTCAATGCTATTAAGACTTAGAACCAAAGCCAACCCCAGCAAAGCAGGCTCATTGCCTGTTAAGTTGAAAGGACTTGTCCCCACTTCCTCCACACTTTAATATGCTTCTTGGGGAACTACAGATGAATATATTTGCTTTTATTGCTCTTTACTTAGAGCTAGGAGAGAAGTAAACATGTTTTCAATTTGTGTTTTCCTTTCCCTTCCCCAAGCCTATCCTTTCCTGATTCATACTCCCTCTTTTTTCCCTCCCTTAAGAACAAAAAGACCCTTTCAATTTCCCTAGTCTACCCAAAGCCTTCCCCAACCAAGGACTGTAGACAGACTGTACTCCTCCTCCAGCAAGCCAATAGCCACCTGCCCACTTCCTCTCCGCTGTTGGCTCCAGAGGCAATGTGTGTGTGTTGGGGGTGCATACAGGATCACATGCCCCTCCCCATATTTGCTACTTGGCTTGTACTGAGCATGCTCAGTAACACTTCTTAAGCCGGCTGCCCACACTCTGCCTCCCCACTATTGACAGGCATGGGTCATGTCGAGCTGGCTCCATCCCCATTATGTTCCTCCCTGAAAGCCCAACACCAATTTCTTTCTGTCCACTGGGTTGCCCTCCTGATTTTCCTTACTCCACTGACTGAGGGATGGATCCAATAGCAGGGGGTGGTGTGTCATGTGGGGAGAGAAAGGGGACATTTCAGCAAGCAAAAGTGATGCAGGACTCATTCTTCCTGCCCCATTTCCATCACCCATAAACACTCCACAGCATGTGCTCTAATGGAGCCCAGCTGAAATGCTAGGAAAATTGCGAGTTGCCCAGCAACATACACCTGAGGATTAGCCAGTTCCCAGAAAGTTAAAGTTGGACAGAGGGTGTCAGAAGGAGAGATGTTCTTGCAAGCATTCTTCAAACTGATGGATTTATTTTTATGTCTAGAATGCCAATAACTGGATGGAGAGAAGAGAGAAAAATCATCCATATTTTATTTACTGAATGCAGTGCTGGTTCCCAAACCAAAGCAATGTAACCATCAGCTGTTATTTAACAGACTTTCCCCCCAGCTGTGAAGCCCATTTGGGTTAGTTTGTTGGTTTTTCTAACTACACAACATTTCCATATAGTCTGTAAGTTGTTCTCCAGCGTGTTTTTTCATTCGATGTCCAGACTGTCATTCTTTTTAAGGTCCACTAGTGAATAATGAGAAATGGTCAGTCTTCCTTTGATACAGAAATAAGTCATATATTTGTTTCTGATTTCTTCTCTTCTCCTCCTGTATGCTGTGCCCACACATAGATGTTGTACTTTTAGGGTGGTGCTATAATATTTCTTTTATGATTTCTCTCTTATACTATTTTTTATTTTGTTATTCGTAAATAAAATGCCCCAGTTTACATCTGAGAACCATTTGGAAAAAGAGAGAAGACTTGTTTCTTATACTCTTGCTGGGCACATTCCTGGAGTATGGCCCAACCCAATGTAAACCAGAGAATCAAAATCTGTCACTTTGAGATTTACAGTCCCCTGGGCATGCGGGAAGAGGGTATCATGGGAAGCCGTAACATGGAAAATGAGGTGTTACACAGGCTTCCCCAAAATGAGAGCATTGGCTATATTTGAATATCTGTGAGAAAATCACCAGCATTAAACATAAAAGATTTCCTGCCAAAATAATATACTGGCATCAGGAGTGCATGAAGGTCAACAGTCTTCTCATCAGATTCAATGGGAACAGGAATGGGCCCTAAAACAGTGACAACTCCTACCCTGGGCTGAATTTTTTTCCCTTTTTTTACAGCATTGCCATTACAGTAAACCATGAACCACATGCTGCCCTCTACTCACTCCCAGAATTCTCACTGACATCAGCAAATTGAGGGCATTCTTTAGCGCTTGGTAATTAACTGACTAGTTCTGTATATTGAGTGTAAATTAGAAACGGGTCAGAATAAAAATACTCGCGGAAATTGTGTGGGTATTTGTTGGTCACCCTAAAATGTCATGGTTAATCACAGGCACCACAAGCAGTCATTTGGTGACATCTGTAGGCTAAACTGCAGTTATGCTTAGAAAAGTGACTAAGAAAAATGGCACCTTCTAAGATCTTGTACAGAATCTCTGCTCTTAGGGTGAAATTCACCTTTCTTGAGAGGGCCTGCACTAAGCCCACGCAACACGTGAACTCCATTTAAGCCTTCAAGATATAGTTCAAGTGGGACTTGACACTTGCATAGGGCTTTTGCAGACACCTTATGAAGGGGTGAATTTCACTGTTTCTGCTTAATTCCAGTCAAACCCGCTTACTTTAGTATCAAAAATAAGATTTTACTACATTTTATTCCAGTTTGGCAGTACAACACAGCCTACAGGAAAGTGAGTTAGATTCGATTATAGTTTTTCATATCACTTTTTATAAAGTGCTATCACCAGAAAATACTGTGTTATATTTGAGTAAATAAACCATAATTGAACCTTGCTTTCTAAGTCAAAAGCACTATCTGGCACTGGATTATTAGCCATCTCATCAGAGAATGTAAGGATTGCATAAAGCATGGAAATTGGACTCCCCTATCACCCTGCACATCAGGCCTCCAAGTGAGCATTAATTCACATGAGCAGAAAACTTTGGGTAGCTTGCATTTACAGCACTCATGCTATAATGGATATATTCAGGTCTTCAGTGTCCAGAGCTGTCATTCAGTCTCCCTTCAGAAAGCTCTAAAATATGTTTTTGAAACAAACCAACCTGTTGTGTATTTTGTATCTTGCCTAATTGCCTTAGTTGCCGTAGCAACAGAGCTTAACTTGTTGCCTTAGCAATAGAGTTGGACTATTAGGGGATAGCTCAGCCAGTCCTGGCTGGTTTTTAGTGTTAGTTCAATAAAGACGCTCCCTGTGTTGCATCTCTCTGTGATCCTGTGCTGATTTCACTCTCTGGATACAAGCAATAAAAAGGAATTCAACATAACACAACCCATCTGCATCTTTTGAAGGAGTCAAAAAATGTGTGTATTTTATAAAAGATGAAAAACTTAGAGTTGAGTATGAAATAGCTGATATTAGGAAGGATGGTCCTGTGGTTAAGGCGCTGGGTTGGGACTGAAAAGACTTGGGTTTACTTCTCTGCTCTACCACTGATCTCCTGAGTGATTTTGAACAAGTCACTGAGGGCCAGATCCTCATAAGACATTTTGGCACCTAACTCCCATTGAAATCAATAGAGATAGGTACATAAATACTGCTGAAGATCTGGGTCTTCATTTTTCTGTAAAATGGAGACAATCATCCTTCCTTTGTATTGACAATTTAGAATGTAACCTCTTCAGGGCAAAGACTTCCTTTCACAATGTGTTTGTATAGTGCCTATCATAATAGGGCCGCAGTCCCTGTTGGGACTTGTAGGCACCACTGTAACATAAAGAACAATAGTAAGCATTAATATCTAAGTAATAGAGGTGAACAAATTAATTAGGTTTGCATGCACCCCACTCCTGCCTACACCTTTCGAAGCTTCACCCATCTCTCAACCTGAGGATCAGGAAATTTTCATTCAGGAATATCCCCTTTCCTATTGACTCATCACGTTTCCTACGTGTTCCCATATTACACTTGGTATATTACTTACTACCGCCATAGAACACCAGGATCTCTTTAGAAGACGGTGCATGAAGATGGCCATCAAGCTCCTTCAGGGATCGCATGGTGGTTCCCTCTTCACAATCCAATCCAATCTTATATTTGGTGGTGTAGGGATAGCTCCTGCCCCAGTTCCGGGGAGGCAGAATCTCAATTTCTTATACCGAGTCCTACTGTCTTGCCCTTTAAAATGTGAAAGACACTCTGGAAGTCTCACAGAGCTCCAGGGTTTTTTGAAGACACTCTCACCATTTCCACAAGAGTCTCCGATTGTAAATGACAATGTGCAGATGCAGAAATTTAGACCATATGAATGGGACTTTTGAGGAATTTGTAGCTTTATCTGTTTGTATTCTCTATTTGTTTTGACTGGTGGATAAGGATGGCTGTAGTGGGAAAATGCAAGATAAATTGTTCACTGTCTCAATAAAAGACCCTCACATTAAAAAGAGGATAATCCTCTGTCTTTTAACTAGTTGAAAGCTGACCTTCCTTAGCTTGAAACAGCCTGTAGGAGTCCCAGGACAGGTTGTTCTGACATTCTTTTAACATCATCTCATCATCACAGCCAAAACTAATCACAAGAATATTACCGGTGACAGGTGCATTTATTCTGTCAATTAAATCAGATGGTTAAATCGAAATGTGCCCCAAATCTCTCTTGTTTGCATTATCCATATTGGCATTTCTTGGCTGTGGTTCATTGCTGGCTGGAAGTCATCCAGCCCCTGCAGTCACTTTGCAATTCTGTGCCAGCAAGTTTTCATGCTCTGCAGCAGCCGTTACAATGAGCGTAGATTAGCCCTACAGGACTGACCTGAAATGTTATATTGCTTCACTAAGATTTATTTAAAAACAAAACAAAACAAGGAAGGAGACTTAGATCGATGCTTTTGGAATGAAAAAGGATATATCACCTCATGGGTAAACATGGTTGGTGTGCAGGTGATATGAAATAGAGAATCTAAATTTGAAGAGAGACTTTAATGTTATCTGAAGACTATAAAATGTGCAAGAAGAATCAGGTATACAACCTGCCCTCACTATAACGCTTTTATAAAACAGTTACACAGATGTTAAAAAAGGAACGTATTGATGACAATAATTCAGTCCATTTGCTTCTGACTTATTGTCATTAATAAGAGAACAATGGACATTGAAGTATAATTGTGTTACAAACCAACAAAAACAAAGAAATGAAAGAGTTAAAGCCAAAACTCTAGCCATAAACCATCTCATCTGTCTACTTACTGGAGAGGTCTCTGAGCAGTGGCTAAATTTACATAGCATATTTGCTGCAATACCTAGATGCAGTAGGGCAGGTTAAAGGCCAGGATGATTTTGATCTCAGGCACATGCTGTGCATGCCAGTATATTTCAACTATGACTCCAGGTGCTCTTGCTCGTGGTGCCTTGTGGTTAAAACCTTAGCACTACTTTGAGTGTGGGCGGTTTTCTGGTTTTTCAGGGGGGAGGGAGAAGGAAGGCTGGCATCGTACTATTTAATAAAAACAGAAAAAGGAGGAACAAGAAAATATTTTAGGACTCAATTCACTCTGGTTGCTGGAGGAAGATATAAATTGTACTCCCTTCTGCAGGCAGGAGGACTGCCCTTTGACGGGATATATGCTCCCAGAGAAGGCAGGCAGTGTTGATCTCTCTCTGAGGTTGGT
The DNA here is from genome assembly GCA_007922155.1 of Mesoclemmys tuberculata. Lineage (NCBI taxonomy): Eukaryota > Metazoa > Chordata > Testudines > Chelidae > Mesoclemmys > Mesoclemmys tuberculata. The sequence continues at coordinate 20,637,268 of ML675614.1, read as the reverse complement.
AGCTATAATTTGTGGTTGGGGTGCCCTAAAAACCACTCTGAGAAGAGGGGAATTTGCAGAGGGGGATATATAGACTCAGTCCACTATCCCAGCCACCATGGTCCAAACTCATGCCCTGCCCAGTGCTGATCTCTTTCTCAGTGCTCCCCTCCCCCCGCCCCTGGGTGCTCCCCTCCCCCTTTTGGAAGAATTTCCACCACTGTCAGCCTTACATCCTGATTCACCCCAGTAGCAGATGAGATAAGCCATGGCTGAATCTAGCCAAATATAAAACAGACCAAAATGCAGAGCTATTGCTGTCTGTCACACAAAGATAAATGTATACATAGATGCATTGCTTTAGTATGCATTGCTCTGCTCTGCTCAATAGGTCACAGCAACTCCTTTGGGCTCTGATCCTGCAAGCTTTTACACATGAATAATTTTCCTCATGTGAGTAGCCCTTTCGACTTCCAAGGCAATACACAAATTACTCATGGGTAAAACTAGGAACGGGATTGGGCTCCTGAAGAGCTTCCAAACTGGCAAGTGAATACAATTTTTATGCAAGATTTTAAAAATATTATAGTTTATCCCAGACACAAGGGGCTTGCCACTGCAGCCAGCACATTCACCCACTCACAAGGAAGTTGGTGAGAGTTTGGAGCAAGAGCAGGATGCAGCTCCATAAAACACTGATGCATGCGTGTATATTTTTCCTGTCAGTGTGAACTGTCTACATAATGGTGCATCTATATGGCGCTGCATACTGCGCTACAGAGCTGTGAATTGTTGTGCACTCTAAGGTGCTACACTTTAACTACTCCATGTAGACTCCTGATGCGAACTAAAAGCTACCTAGTTCATATTAACCTAGCTCCATTTGCAAGTGACTGCATAATTAACCATTTATTCTTCTTTCCCATGCTGCGCCTTGTTATGATGATTCTCGTAAATGGCTGTTTATTTTATATTATTCAGCTGCAAAATTAAAAGTGGAAAACTCATGATCTGTCACATGATTATTAGTGTGGTTTCACATTCCTAAGCAGTTATAAGCTAATGGTCATATAATGTATTTATTACCATTGGGGGAAAGATGGGTTAATGAACCTTAAGACCCGATCCTGTAATGCAATACATGCCAGTGATTTTCTGCACCCACGTGGACCCTATTGATTTCAGTGAGCCTTTTTAGTAGCACCTGGGTTTGCCCCTATGTATCACATTGCAGAATCAGGGGTATGGGCTGTAAACACATGGTGTTCCTCAATGAGTTTGACATTTATGTATAAATAATACAGAAATAGTATATTTCTTGGCTACTGCTTGTCTGAGTTGTGATGGTCCCTCCCCTTCTTCTCTAGTTCATCTAATGTGGCTTCAGACAATACTATTTACTAGAATTACCTTTAAGAAAACCAATCACGTGTTAAAAAGAAATGAAAGAAAGAAATTAACGTGTCATGTTTATTTCCCGAGTCGCATCTTTGCATCATTAATGTTGTCAGCAGTTCTGAAAATACTGTTCACTACTTACAGCAGAGGGAGCCCCAAAACAAACAAACAAAATACTCTTTGTGTAGACCCTACATTAACAATGACCAGTGTTTTTAGCCATTTAGAAAAATTCTTAGCAACAGAGTAGTAGAATATTTTTTAAAATCCACTAAGGTTGAAAGACTATCCTGAAACACGGATGTGCACTGAAGTCCATGGGACTTCTGTTTGTGAAGAATTTGGCCCTTAGGCTATATTTCCCTTATGTTATAACAATTTTAAGATTGGCCAGTAGACCTGGATGAAAAAATTCAAATTTTCTCCACACAAAAAAAATCCATTTTTTTCCTACATTTATAAACCAGTTCTACTGTCCAAATTAAAATCTTAGGGTCTCATACTTCTTTGATTTGTTCTGGGTTTTAACCTCAGGGTAACTTTATGGATTTTATTTATTTAGTCATGATTTACCCTGCTGTGAGAGAAGATTCCGGCTCCTGAACAACTCATCATTAGATTTCTTTTACTTTGCTGTTAGACTAGTAGAATATACAGCATAGATCAAAATCGGAGAATAGAGAAGCTGATATATTTTTTAAAATTTCATGCTTTCATTTTTGCTGCTTAAAGGAGAATTTTTATAGAGAGTTAGAGAAAAACTACTGATCTTAACACAAGCCCATGAAAGGGACATGGTTTCCTTTAAATAGAGATTAAATAAAGCACAATTTAAAGTATATAATTACTGTTTGCTTTCTTTAGATAAAATTACTTATTGCCTGTTCGGAGCACCCATATGCATCATTTTAAAAATAGTGAAACATACATTATACATACAGTATGTCTGCTAAATTATATCTTCAGTTTAACACCCCCCTACACCCTCCCCCAAAAAAAACCCACAAAAAACTTATGCATAAGGTCTTCTTTTCGGTTGTGTTTCACATCTTCTAATTTACCAATAATGCCAATGACCATTTAGGGGAATATGTTCTGGGACAACAGGAGAGCAATATTAAGTAAGGTAACCATATGTCTCCTGCTTCTACCATACTGTTTGCAACTGCCCCTGATTCTGCGTGGATTAGATTTCTCATCATTCTGCACGATGCTGATGGAACGTCCAGTGCAGATGCTTTGTTGATATAATGTCAAACACAAATTTCAGGATGTCAGACTCTCTAATGCATACAGGAATATTAGCTACTTGCCTTCACTTAAGAAGCAATTCAAAGAGGTCTGCTTTAAGACTCTTAATTTATAGTATATTTTATATATTATAATGAGTGAATGGCTGCCCCCAGACAGCTGACACAGTGCCCAGGTTATTTAGAGCTTCCTGTTTTTGACCATTTTATGGATTATCTTAGAGTTCAGTAGTAGAAGCAAACTGATTATAGAACTATAGTTTCATAAGCAAAAAAGAAATGTGTGTGTCAATAAACAGGCTTTCTTCTGGTAATTTCTAGGAAAACATTCTCACCTTAGTGCAGAGCTTATAAAGTAATGACTCTTTAAATATAGCTAAACTCAAAGCCCTACTTAAAGCTGCCATTCCACTTTTCTCTGATTTACTGATTTAGTCCAGCTTAAGGAAAGGCAATAAGGTAGAAATGTATAAACAAGGTTGCATATCAGTTAAGTAGAAGGTTAAAAATTGGCACAAACTCATCCCATCACCAGAAATTATATTATCCTGGGGAGGGTTTGTGGCTTTCCACAGCTCCGAGGAGCCCACCTCTCTCCGCTCATTCTCTGCACAAATTAAAGTGTAGGTGCACATTGTCTCAAAGAGAAAATCAAGCAAGAGGTAGAATATAAAAACAACACAAGAGGAGAATCTCTAAATTTATATTTTTATGTTAATGTGTCGGTAAGAAAAGGGCCTCCTTTGGGGAACCATAAAAAAAAAAACATTAGAAGATCTCCAAGTTAGAACATAGACGCTTTCTATGCAGATGGAGGATTTAAAAGAAGCAAAATGATAACCACATAGTCAAGAGACTAGAAAAGAGACCTTGATGTTTGATAGTTGTAATAACCTGCAGAGTGTTCTAATGGCTCAGGGATCAGGTGCAGAACTACAGCAATAACAAGAGCTGAATAATTATCTCAGCCATATCTGTATAACCAAAGTCCCAGAGTATGAACTATATAAGGAGGCTTCTGCTGCCTCTCCAAGATTTCCTGAAATGTTAAATCACTGAATTGGGAGCACTTCCAGCATTAGTACTGCCCAGTTAGAAAGAAATAAAGCCCAGAAACCTCCAGTGGCAGTTCTAATGTCTTTGTTAATTATGAATTATGGGTAAACATGCAGACTCACAGAGGTCACGGCTGTCAGCAACAATACTTTTCAAGAAGGATTTTTATGAGGGTCTTTTTCATTTTGCTCTAATGTCCTTTATATATACACATAAACTGCACCAAGAATATGAAAAAATAGTGTTTGTTTTTAGGGGATGCGTATTTATTTTCCATTTGTTTTCCCCCTTCTGTAGAATCACGTATCCATTGCCAGTATAACCCAGTTCATAACTATAAGCTCCTCTGTGTAAAACAAAAGCTGTATAATTCCAAGGACTAGGCAGAAAGAGTCATTGGGGCTGAGGTTAGGTTAATGATCAGACACTCTGTTAACAAGAAAGTAGCGGTTTTCAAAGTGAACGGCCAGTCAGTATACCATCAGCTGTAGTCACCTTTCACATACAATAGGACAAACAAAGCTGAATACAATATCCTTGATTAACCTCACTTAAATGGCAATGCTGATCTCAAATCTGTCCCATGGGTGTGTATAAACAGAATTAAAATTATATTATGTGTGGATCCTGCCCAACAAAAGCAACTGGCACAAAATCATTTTTAATCAGGCGGTATCGGCTTTGGCATTTATTCTTTTTTGTCCCATTCAAAGAACTTTTGGGACTTAATATAAGATATAGAAGGAACAGAGGAGATTTAGGGAGAATATTAAATAACATGTTGTTATGATTGCAGTGTAGACTGTAAAATGGCCAATACAAAATCAGAAGACAATATTCAAATTCTCTCTGTAAATTCTGTGTAGAAAATATAATCAAGGAATAAACTATACATTAAATACTATTGGCTCCAGTTTTGTAGGTGATGGATTCAGAACCCACTAAATTTATAATATTGGATTTAGAGAAATCAAACTCAAAACATCCAAATTCAGATTTCTGGCAAATTGACTATAACTAGTTGAGATAGGTGAAACTTTCCTAATGAATCAAGAAACCATACAAACTTCAACTGGTTTCAAGTTCATTTTGAGTCCATGAAAATTAAACCATGCAAGACATCTTTGGGACCACAAACATTTATTTGAAACACAAAATAAATATTTCTGCTGATTCTGGATAGTCAGAATTTTTGGAGACTGAGTGTCATCGTTTGTTTGGTTTCATAATAAAGTTTGTGTCAGTCAAGCAATGGCTGATCTTCTGAGTCAAATTAAGCTGAACCCTTATAAACATGTGTGAGTTACATAAAGCCTAGTAATATTTTTCATGTTTTCCATTTTTCCTTCATCCTGCTGGGTTCAAAAGAACTCAAGTCTTAAATCCAAACTCCACAGATGTTCAAATGTGCAATCTGAAACCAAAGATTTCAAAGATTGCTGAAAACTCATTTGGAAACATGAATATATCTCATAGCATTGTTTACCATCAGTAAAGTGTAACTATCTTTGCTCATGCCACTCTTGAATGGGTGAAAGGACCTTAACCCTGCTAAAGATCAAGTTAGGTGCTGTATACTGAGGACTCAGAAAAGTTTGTCAGTGGACAGTGATTCCTGCTATGTGACAGGGATGCAACATTTTGTAACCCCAGCCTATGTCATCTGACTGGAACCAGGAAATTAAGGCAAGGACTTCTGTGTCGTACCCTTATTACTTAATGTCAGAAGTTAACTATATTTTTCACAAAAACAAAGCAACATAAATCTTTCAGTCTGAAAGAGAACCTGGCAGGAAGTAGAGGAGGTGGCTGCCGAGCTTCCAAATTTTCTTGGAAGCAAGTGGCATTGCGGAGAAATCAGAGAGAGAAAAATCCTCACACTGCTACATAGTGCAGACCATCCACTTTGGAATCCGTCACATATTCTAATAGGAGCATGCAGGCAACCAAGAATGTCTCACATATAAAGGCTCATTTTCTTTACCAAAAAATAGCTTTCAGGCAAAATGACTGACCCTTATGTTACAGTCCCACATAATAAACCAAAGTCATGTGTACTTGAATAGTTAACAGATGGACTAATTAGAGGCTGGGATTATTTCTGGTATAACTGATAGCCAGGTGAAACCAAGGTTATTGAGGGAAATGAACTTGACTTTGTAAAGAACAGTGGATATTTGCAGGGCTAGTGAAAATTGCTTTCCAAATGAAAGGGTTAAGAGTGAAAGAAGAGAATTGCATCTAATTAAAAAGCATACCAAGGTATGCAGAATGAATGCAAGGGTAAGCAAATGGCAGAGACCAGATTTGTTTGCAATAAATGAAGAGGCAGTCACAAAATAATGCAAAGATAGCCAGGATGGGGGGTGAGGTGCAAAGCACACAATAAAAGCAGCCATACTGAAAAAGTGTCTCTCTCTGCATAATTGTAAAGAAATACAAAATTAAAATATATACATGAACATACAGGTGAAGAACAAAGATTTGATGATGATGAAAAATATGTCTTTGTGGGCCTCTAAATACATTTTGAATGTCAGATTCTACAACACGTTAATTTGTGACATTGAAAATAAATGTTAAAAAGTGAATTTCAAAATAGATACTGGTGTGGATTTCAGTGGAATCTGTAAACACATACAGAAAGATTACTAGATCGCCCAATGTTAAAATGGAAAATTAAGTTTGTTTCAAATAGCAGGTACAAAATAACCTCATGTGCAAAACCACTGGTATATCATTATTTTATCATCAAATTATTTAAATTTAACAAAGAGCTTAAGATCTCAGTTGATGCCAGCTCGGGTGGGTTGAGGTCTGTTCTTCTACAAGATGATTGCCCAGGAGCACATGCCTCTTAGAGCTCGGACTACAACTAAACAGAGCTATGTTCCGAACAAGTAAGATATACTAGCAATTGCTATGGTTATGAGCTGTTTCATTAATATGTCTCTGGGCTGAAACTGGTCAAGGTAGAATCAGACTATCAAATTTTTTAAGCCATATTATAGGAACCATTGAGTAAAGCAATGGCCAGGCTTCAGAGAATGATAATGAAATTGCAAAACTACTGATTAAATAAGAAATACAATCCCGGTAAAGAGCTTCTTATAGTGTGCTTGTTCTTAAGAGAACTTAAAAGTAGTGAAAAGCAAAGAGTTGCAACAAAGAGGAGTATGAAGTAAATATAAGTCAAGCATGACTATTTCAGAAACAAATAGTGATAAAATCAGAAAGAAACACAAAGTGGCTCAACCTTCAAGAGCTTGAGAGGGTAATCCTAGATGGATGACTGACAGAAAAAGCCCACACACGTCAAAGTATAAAAACTTATTGACACAATGCAGATGAACTGCTGCATATAAAAGAGATTCTGTACAAAGATCATGTCATAATAGTATAGAGTATGAGGTCATAAATTGTATTCATAAGTCACAATGTCCATCTGGGTATCAAGAAATGTAAGCCAACAGCCCAAGATGTCTTATTTTAGCCAGGTTGACTTCTGTCTTTGAAGGTCAGAAATTAAATCCTGGCTCCATTGATGTTAATGGCAAAAGTCCAGTTGAATTCAGGGGAGTCTGGATTTCTCCCCAGATATGAAATTGGCAACAATAAATGTAGGAAACATAATGCAAAGAAACACTGACATGAGATAAGATTCCTAATCACACTTGGTCCTAAGTTGGTGTTCTTCCATTTAAATTTAGTGGAAAAGATTACCCACAATTAGTGGACCATTGCACATACTGGGCCTAATGCAAGACCACTGATACTGTTCCATTGACTTCAGTGTGCTTTGAATCAGACCCATCTTTTTTAAATTGAGCTATTGCACAATGCGTTGAGTAGCAATGTAGCAACACACTGTAAATCAAAAGGTGCTCTGTATGGGATTCCAGGTGGGTTTATAACCAATGATAGCCCACAAATCATCAGTAACTCATTTTGGCATTTCTTTTTGCTAGATCAGTTGAAGCACACCCTGGCAAGCTCTTGGTGGGTTACTGGAAAATTCTATACAAATAGCAAAGAACTTGATAGGAAAAAAAAAGTCATTAGTAGAGTCAAAAGATCATACTAAACATTGTTAGACTATCACAACACACCTCACAAAGCTTTATTCTGTTCATTAGTTCAGAAAGTTATGGAAAGAAAAAAAAAATTTGTGCCTACCTCAGAAAACCTTCTTGAACTAAAAGCAAATAAACTTGAAGTTAATAAAGAAGCCAGGAAACTAGAGCAGAAAAAAATACTAAGACAAGATGCCAAACAGTTTCCACCACTGAAAGTGGGAGACAATGTTAGATTTCAAACAGGAAGTGGCAAGCAACCTACATTAACAGCTACATTGTCTGCATCAAGGTCATTGTGATGGGCTGTTCACACCACATCACCCCTAAAAGGGGTTTAGGTGGCTAGGTGGGCCAGTTCCTCCAGGCTGCATCTGGAGGAACAGCAGGAAGCAATGAAGGCTAATTAAAGGTTTACGCTTACCTTGACAGGAACAAGTAGGGCCTGTAAAAGCTGAGGGCAGGAAGGGGGCCGGTCTGTAGTCACTCTCTCTGAGGCTAGGGAGAGAAGAGAGTTTGGCCTGGAGAGAAGGACATACCCAGAAGAGGATGGAGAAGAAGCCTAATACAGGCAATGTAGGAAACAGTCCAGGGAAACAGCAGCAAGATAAGGGACAGTGCAGACCTTAGCTGCTAGTTGCATGGTCCCTGGGCGGGAACCTGAAAAAGAGGCGATCCTGGATTCCTCTACCAGTTATGTTTGGATACTTGGAAGTTACCTGCACTCAGAGAGAAACCAGCAGACAGGAACACAGGGAGATGTAAACAAAACAGACGGAGTCTATTCTCCTACTCTAAGACCAGACAGAACTGGCTGAGCTATCCCATAATAGTTTAGCTCTGTTAGCAACAGCATGACACAAAATACACCACATATTCCTCCCCCCTTAATGAAAACATCCATTTAACAGAACAATATCTAAACAGGGGAATGAGGGTAGACTGCCTCATTTCCCAGCTAAATTCCAGGGATTATTCTGCCCCATAAACGTGGGTTTGCCTTAGCGAAAGATTCAACCGTTGAGGTGGCCTACTCTCTCTGACTTCTGGTGTTCTTGCACTGGAAGGTGTTATTGGTGCAGGTCTAACAATGGGCTCAGGACTCGTAACTTGAACAGGTGAGAGTGTTTTATCTGCTGCAGAGGTGGATGGAAGAGGGGAGTCAGGAACGGGTGACTCTTGACTCCAAGATATCTCACCTGCAATAGTGAGGTCAGGCAGTTCAACTTAGGTCTTGTGTGACTGGCAACAGCTGATCTACATGTCACCACCAGGTGAGATCATTGGCACTCTGGACAGTATAGGAAACAGGTCCTTTTGGGCGATGGCTGTAGTGGGGACCCATTTAGCTCCAGAAGCATAGTTTCGAGCTAGCACAGGCTGTCCAGGACTAAAGGTTTGGCCTTTTGCTCTGTGTGCATGTCTGATGACTTGGTTGTGCTGTTGACGTTACACAGCTTATCGTGCTTTGGAGGGTTTCAGCAGATCAAAACAACTGTGCAGCTGTCATCCCATCTTTAGAAAGGCCAGAGATGCTTTGGTCATAGCATGCGGTGTGTTTCTATAAGATAGAAAGAAGGTGTCCAGATGCTTTTGAATGGATGAACGTCCCCATGCAGATTTTTAAGCTTGTTTGTTTGTCTGCACAAACCTTACTGCTAATCCATTGATGAACAGATTTTACAGTGCTGAAGTGATGTGATGTATCCCATTTGCTTTCATAAAATTTTCAAACTCCTGAGAAACAAACTGCGGTCCGTTGTCACTCACAACTTGTTCTTGCAGACTAAAACGACTGAAGATTTTAGGCAGCTTCTGGATACTACTTTCAACAGTAGTGGACAGCATTACAGAAATTTCTGGCCATTTGGAGTGGGCATTGACAAAAACCAGGAATATGCTTCCTTTATATGGGATGGCAAAATCAATGTGAGTACACTGCCATGGATTTTCAGGCCAGTCCCATGGGTGTAAGGGTGCCAACTGAGGTCTATTTTTCACACTCTAACATGAAGTACAAGCTCTTGCCTTCTCTTCAACAGCACTGTCCAGGCCAGGCCACCAAAAGTAGCTTTGTGCAATTTCTTTCATGCATACTATTCCACAGTGACCTGAATGTAGCTGTTCTAACATCTGTGATCTCTGTAGTGGTGGAATAATGACACGCATCCCACATGACAAGCAACCATAATGGATTGATAACTCCATCCTCCTGGACATGTAGGGACAAAGGTCGGGTGAGACCTGAGAGCACTGTAGCATCCCTAGGTCCATAATTTCTAGGTTCGCAGGACAACATTAGGTTCCATGCATCACTAGGTCCATAACTTGGGACAGTACTGTGTCAACATGAGTTGCCTTCTTTACTTGAGTAGCAGTAAGGGGTGTGTTCTCTACCTGTTCAAAGTAGATTATTTCTTTCTGGCCAATCTCTTGATGTTTAACTGGTAAAGGCAGTCTTGAGAGACCATCAGCGTTGCAGTGCAGAGTGGTTCTCCGATATTTGATGTCACATGTGTGCGGAAAGCAACAATGCCCACTGCTGCATACGACTAGCAGCCAGTGGTGAAATACCTGTGCGTGGTCCAAAAATTGATGTTAGAGGTTGATGGTCAGTGAGAAGTGTGAACTTCCGTCCAAACAGGTATTGGTGAAATTTCCAATTTCCAGAAATGATTCCAAGTGATTCACGTTCGATTTGAGCATCATTAGTTTCTGCCTTGCTTAAGATGCATGTTGCAGAAGCATAGACTCAGACTCTAAGGTCACCTCTAAGGAACCAATAGAGAAATCTTTTTTGGGTGCTGGCTGGTGAGTCTTGCCCACATGC
>ML675614.1:20555402-20626282 GCA_007922155.1 Mesoclemmys tuberculata | reverse complement strand
TCCTCAAATAATGATTTAAAGTCCTTAAAGTACAGACAATCCACCAGCAAGTGAGCAATGCCCCATGCTACAGAGGAAGGCGAAAAAAAACCCAGATCCTTTACCAATCTGCCCTCGGAGAAAATTCCTTCCCGACCCCAAATATGGCAATCAGTTAAACTCTGAGCATGTGGGCAAGACTCACCAGCCAGACACCCAAGAAAGAATTCTCTTTAATAACTCAAAACCCATCCCATCTAACACACTTTTACAGGCAATTGGAATGTCTACCACCACCAGTCAAAGAGCAGTCAATTGCCAAAGTAGCAAGTCCCATTATACCATCCCCTCCATAAATGTATCAAGCTCAGTTTTGAAGCCAGCTAGGTTTTTTGCCCCCACTGCTCTCCTTGGAAGGCTATTCCACAACTTCACTCCTCTGATGGTTAGAACCTGCATCTAATTTCAGGTGTAAACGTTCTGATGGCCAGTTTATATCCATTAGTTCTTGTGTCCACATTGGCGCTGAACTTAAATAATTCCTCTCCCTCCCTGGTATTTATCCCTCTGATGTATTTATAGAGAGCAATCGTATCTCCCCTCAACCTTCTTTTGGTTAGGCTAAACAGCCAAACCCTTTGAGTCTCCTCTCACAAGGCAGGTTTCCCATTCCGCGGATCATCCTAATAGCCCTTCTCTGCACCTATCTGAGTTTGAATTCATCTTTGTTACACATGGGAGATCAGAACTGCACACAGTATTCCAGATGAAATCTCACCAGCACCTTGTATAACGATATTAACACCTCCCTGTCTCTATTGGAAATACCTCATCTGATGCATCCAAGGACCGCATTAGCTTTTTTCATGGCCACATCACATTGGCAGCTCATAGTCATCCTGTGATCAACCAATACACCCAGGTCCTTCTCCTCTGTCACTTCCAACTGATGCATCCCCAGTTTATAGTCGAAATTCTTGTATAAGTCCCTAAATGCATGACCTTGCACTTTCCACTATTAAATGTCATCCTATTTCTATTACTCCAGTTTACAAGGTCATCCAGATCTTCCTGCATGATATCCTGATCCTTCTCTGTATTGGCAATACTTCCCAACTTTGTGTCATCCGCAAATTTTATTAGCGCATTCACACATTTTGTGTCAAGGTCAGTAATAAGAAGGTTAAATAAGATTGGTCCAAGACCGATCCCTGAGGAACTCCACTAGTAACCTCTCTCCAGCCTGACAGTTCACCTGACAGTATGACCTGTTGTAGTCTCTCCCCTTTAACCAGTTCTTTATCCACCTTTCAATTTTCATATAAATCCCCATCTTTTCCAATTTAACTAATAATTCCCTATGTGGAACTGTATCAAATGCCTTATTAAAATCTAGGTAAATGAGATCCACTACATTCTCTTTGTCTAAAAAAACTTATCTTCTCAAAAAAGGAGATCAGGTTGGTCTGGCATGTACTACCTTTTGTAAAGCCATGTTGTATTTTTCCCAATTACCGTTAACCTTGATGTCCTTAACTACTTTCTCTCTCAAAAAGGTCTTGCATACTACTGAGGTCAAACCAACAGGCCTATAGTTACCCATATCACTTTTTTCTCCTTTCTTAAAAATAGGAACTATGTTAGCAATTCTCCAGTCATACAGCCCCTGATCTACAGAATCATTAAAAATCCTTGCTAATGGGCTTGCAATTTCACGTGCTAGTTCCTTTAATATTCTTGGATGGAGATTATCCGGCCCCCCTGATTTTGTCCCATTAAACTGTTCAGGTTTGGCTTCTATCTCAGATGTGGTAATTTCTACCTCCATATCCTCATTCCCATTAGCCACCCTCCAACTATCCCCAAGATCATCATTAGCCTCATTAAAAACGGAGGCAAAGTATTTGTTTAGATATTTGGTAATGCCTAGATTATCTTTAACCTCCACCTCATCCTCAGTGCTTAGTGGTCTTACTTCCTCTTTCTTTGTTTTCTTCTTATTTATATGGCTATAGAACCTTTTACTATTGGTTTTAATTCCCTTTGAAAGGTCCAACTCTACTTGGCTTTTGGCGTTTCTCACTTTATCTCTACAGGTTCTGACTTCCAAGAGATAACTTTGCTTGCTGATCCCTTCCATCTTCCACTCCTTGTAGGCTTTCTGTAATGGTCTCTCCTCTCCAGAAGGCATAATGTCTGACACAACCACTCCCAGGCCATAAGGAGATGGGTCAAAATGTGTCAGAACCTCTGAATTTAGCAATGCGCAGTTAACCTTGCTAAATGTAACATCACAGGCTTCAGTCCACCTCCAGAGCTTGTTTTGGCAGACGAGTTCATACAGTGGTTTTAGTAGTGTTGCTAACTGTGGAATAAATTTTCCATAATAGTTCAATAGCCCTAAAAGAGTGAAGATAGCTCATGTTTTTAGGAACTGGAACTTCCACAAAAGCCTTGACTTTTGCAGGAGCCTTACAAAGGCCAGTAGCATCAATGACATGCCCCAAATATTCAACAGAGGGCTGGAAGAATTCACATTTGTCTTTGCAGACTCGTAGGCCATACTCTTCCAGCATCCAAGTTCTTAAGGTGATCCTCCTCATTCTTGCCAGTTACTAGGATGTCATCAAGATAGCACTAGACTCCTGGCAAGCCATTCAAGAACTGGTATATAGCCCTCCGGAACAAAGCTGGAGCAGACGTTATTTCAAAAGGCAAGTGACAGCCCTTTATGTCACATGATAGTCAACGGTTCTTGGGACTTCTCATCAATGTGCATCTGTAAATACGCACGATGCAGATCAATCTTGCTGAACTTTTGTCCACTAGTGATTGAGGGATTGCTCTGCAAACAACACAGGGTTGTGTTAAAATCCCCACAAATCCAAATGAAGCCATCTTTCTTGAATACTAGAACAATTGGTGTTGCCCATTGGCTGTGGGTAACAGGTACTAGGACTCCATTTTTGACCAGGTGCTCCAGGTCCACTTCAACTTTTGGCCTGATGGCATATGGCACAGTTCTGGCTTTCAGACCTTTTGGTTAGTTGTCAGGCTTAATGTACAATTTCACAGTGATTCCTTTCATACTTCCAAGGTCCTCTTCAAAAACAACAGCCTGTTTCTTTAATATAGCTGCCAGACTTGTTTCTCCCTTAGCCACCACGTGCACTTCTGCCCAATTCAGCCAGATCTTCTTAAGCCATGACCTTCCAATTAAGGCAGGGTAATTGCCTTCCACCAAAACAGTGGCAATTGAGCAGTCTGTCCATTGAGCTCCACTTTAACATCAGTAGTACCCAACATAGGTACAGTTCCTCCAGTGTACATCTTCAGAACAATTTTTGTCGGCTTAAGCAGAAGATGCTTTAGCTTCTTCTTATATACAGTGTCTGAGATCAGTGAAACTGCTGCTCCTGTGTCTAGTTCCATGTGTACAGGTTTACCTTCCAACAGCGGCGTTACCCAGTATTCATGTGAGCCAATCACCATGGACAAGATGTGAAGTGGCACTTCTTCAGACTGGTCATCACTTTGATCATCCTGAGCCTGCTCTACCACGTGCAGATTTTTCTCTTTGGTCTGCCAGACAGCAGGCTTCTTTTCCTCCTGCTTGCCTGTTCTGTTTGACTCTTCTTTCTTCTGTCTGCAGGCACATTCAATGTGTCCCTTTTTGCCACTTCATCAGAACTCTTGGTCTGTACACAAACAGTCCAATGCATGGTGACCCAGCTTTCCACAGTGGTAACATTCCCGGCTCCCCACTGTCTGGTTGGTAGGTTCTTGTGACACCTTATGCACTCTGGCTGATGCACTTAGTTGTTTTCTTTGCTGCCAGTTCTATGGAAACTGCAATTTCAATGGCCTTCTGCAAGGTGAGCTTGGCCTCTGTTAATAGGTGCTTCTGTACCACTTCACTCCGCAGACCATAGACTAACCTATCACACAGGGTATCATTTAACATATTAAATTCACAGTGCTCAGCAAGTTTCTTAAGAACTGCTACATATTTGGCAATTGTTTCACCTTCTTCTAGATTCCTTTTGCGGAACCTAAATCTCTCTGCAATTACCATTGGTTTTGGGGAAAATGTGCCTCCAGGATTTTCACAATGTCACTGTAAGATTTTGTGCTTGGCTTATCAGGTTGCACTAAGCCGCAGAGCAAACTAAATGTTTTAGATCCCACAACACTTAAGAAAGTTGCCACCTTCTTATCATCTGCAATTCCATCACAACAAAAAACCCTCAAAACACTCAGTATATGAGCTCTATTGCTCCACAGTTTCATCCACTTTGTTATGTTTGGGTACTTCAAAGTTGCTTGCACTCAGAGACAGAAACTGGCAGACAGGAACACAGGGAGATGTAAACACACAGAGACTGAGTTTATTCTCCTACTCTAAGATCAGACAGAAGTGTCTGAGCTATCCCATAATAGTCTAGCTCTGTTAGCTACGGCAAGCTAGGCAGGACACAAAATACACACCAGCAGCCAATGGGGAAGTGGCAACAGTGAGGGGCAGTGAATTGGAAGACTACACGGGATAGTTGGTACAGCAATATTTTGGTACCCAATAACCCCCAGAAGAGGACAACTACAGTTACTTGGCCAGAAAGCCAAACCACAAGAAGAGAGCAGTTGAGTGCTGAGAGAGAGAGAGAAAGAAAGAAAGAGAGCATGTGCTGGAGTGAGCACCTGCAGGAAGGGGTGCCAGACTGACAGAGCGAATCCCCAGAGCAGCCGGAGGGAGGCACTCCTCTGATGAGTAGAGCACACTGTGACAGTCAAACATGGCCATTCCCCCACAGGATGAACAGAAGACCTCTAAACAAAACCGAGGCCGCCACTGGCTCATTGTTCCTTGCCAATACCCAAAATGCTCCTTAGTGCTCACCTACTGACAGGACTAGCACCTGTCAGCCTGTCCCAGATCCTAGTGAGCACCTCATCCTAGTCACCCACTAGGGCTGCTGTGAGGGGAAACCAAGCCTCTGTGCTCTGGATCCCCAGGGTGTTTTCAGGCTCCTAGAGCCTCAGCAAGCTGCAGCACTGGGGCTTCCCTGGGCCTTTCTGGTACATTTCCCGGGCATGCTTCCTCTTCCGCACACCTTCTGCCAGAACTCCAGCCCAAAGGTGTGACGCTTCTAGTTTACCGTCTCAAGGGCATGCAGCAGCTCTGAAGCAGTCAGCACTCACACGTTGTACAGTCTAACACCTTTACGCTGTTTTCCATTTAATCATGTACAGCCCAGGAGGGTACAGCTCATACAGAACAAAAGACATCTAAAACCGCAATGTCCCTCACTAGCTCACCCTTCCCTTGCGAGTCTTTTGGGGACCACTGACATCCAGGAAGGCAGACAGAGCATCCCCCTCCTCATGTAGACTCCTACAAGGGAGAGAGGAGAGATCAAAAGATCTCTCCTCTCTCCCTTGTGGACTGCAGAAGAACCTTGTCCAGCAGACCAGAGTCTGCACTTATAAAACCTTCAGTCCTCTCTGTCAAGCAACCCCTTTGCCAGCTTCCCCGTATAAGCACAGCTCCCTGTCAGGGGACTTTGTTGCCAAGGTGACTGCCTCTCTTCTGTCCCTCTTCCCCTCCCCCCCTCGCTAAACCAGTTCTCCTGGAAGAGTCTTTTTTCTAGAGTGCCTAGACTTCCAGCATGTGGGTACTTAAGAATCTACTGCCCTCAGCTGTTATTCTTTTCCCATCAGACTTTGGAGTCTCAACCCAACTTGGAGGCAAACAGACAACAGAGAAGTCAAAAGGTTGCACATTCAAAATGCAGTGGTCAGTCAGACATAGATGCATAATGTTCAAAATCACACAGAATCCATAAATGGAAATGGAAAATTCCCAATTCATCAAAACACCTAGTCACTGACAACGAAAACCACAATTTACATACTCTGTACATTAATGGTTGTTCATTTTGGGTAATATATTTAATTTTTTTTTTAAAGAGAAGACATACCAGAAACCACTGGAGTCATTGGCTACTGGCCCCTGCCTTATAACAGAGAGTATAAACATTTTGTGATCCTGACCCATGTTAGTTGACTGTGGCCAAGATCTACAGGTTCTTACCAACACTCTGGCGTGCCACATTTTTATTTACAAAAGAGATGATTAAACAAACAAGCCCGATAGCCTATTTTTTGCACTTTGCTTTTTGTTTGTTTAGGTATTTGATTTGTTTGTCTCTTTGAGCCTGTTATTATTTTAAATAATTATAATGACAGATCTATGGAAAAAGTCTTCCCTTCCACCGGAGTCAGGACAGAACATTACACACCCTCCTATCATACACAGACCTCCTATCATGCACAATGGCATGTGCATTAATGACCTCTGGCTTGATTTCTGCAACTCATATAGGAATGAAGCTGAAAACGCTCCAGCAGGTATAAAACACAGAAATTTATGTGCTTAGAAAAATAGATCACCATGAACAAATCACCCAAGTGCTCTACTTTCTGCACTGATTTCCCACTAAATACACAGTATAGTTCAAGGTCTCTATCCTGATATTAAAAGCCGTCCATGCTATTGGCTTTATTTGCCAGCGGTATCATCTCCCTTCCAGAGCAGTTACGTTCCACTGGAACAATGAAGCAGTAAACCCATAGAGCGAAATGTAGGAATGCAGAAGGAGAAAATTTCACAGAAGCTGGACCTAAGCTCGGAACTCATGACCATAAGAAGAGGAACAATTACTACGAGTTGTTGGAGCTAACGACTTTAAGAATTAAATGCAAAACTCATGTCTTTGATTTAGCTTTTCCTTGATAATTTCATGTACACACAGTACTCATGCATGCACATGCACAGGCACACACAACTATATAATAAAGTAGGCTAGAAAGGAAGAGAGAAATATTGTTATTTCCATTTTTGAATTTGGCAAGAATTCAAAACTATGATGACTAGGTCCATATAAGTCAATGAGAGATGGAGGCAGCCATACTTAAACCTTGACCCTATCAAGCACATAAAAATCAATGGACAAATTAAGTGTTTAAAATTAAGCATGTGCTTCACTGCTTGCTGAATCGGGGTTTTGGATTGTAAACTTTTTGGAACAGAGCTCACCTTTTCATTAAATGCTTTTGTGTTATATTGTACAGTGCCCAGCACAATGGGACCTCAATCCCTGACTAGGTTGTCTACACACTAACAAAATATAAATAAGAACTGATAGATAGAAGGATTTTTTGGGGGGAATGGTCAATCCATCTCCCTGCATGTGCGGGTTCTAAACAATAAGTGAGGCAATAGCAAGCAATGGCCCTGCACGCTCTGAAAGAGGTAACTCAATGTGTTATTCCCGTTGCCTTCTCATGCTCCTATTTCTTTCTCATCTCTCATTTTTGCTTTATCTTTTTGTCGTTGTTGTTGCCTGAATGTATTCCTAGAGTCCCTTGCAGGTGAAGGCAGAGCTCATCATCTACAAGCTTTGCCAGTGCTGAAGAGGTAACTAATCACTCCACAAGTAGAGAAGTGCTATCTCCAAGATACCCACAAGCAATTTGCAAATGTGAGTGTCCCTGAAGCACTTGCTTCTCACAGGTGTTTAACCTGCTTCTCTGACCATCAGAATAAGCACTTTTTCTGCTGTTTGCATCCCATCACGCACCATGTCTGTTCCACTTCATGCAGAGCTGTAAACTTACATTTACAGGGCTAAAAGGAAACAAGTCACTTCTGCATCACGTAATATGTGATAGGCATAAACAGTGTGGAGATGCTTCAACTTTTCCAGAGCCCTGAAGTTTGCACTGACGCCTTTTCAGGAAGCTCTGCCATTATGTCTCAGGATCAGATGACGACCAAATCTTTGCTGTGGCAGCCTTGAGGCATCCACCTCATTCAAATCAATCCTCACCCTGCTATATTTGTATATATTTGCAGCATCCTCACCTAAGATGCAATCTAGAGAAGATCTAGTCTATGTGACACTTCAATCTTTGTCGTCTCTGCTAAGATGTCCAATAACAATACAACTACTAATTAATGCCATATGAGCTGGTGTAGAAACTTTTCCACTAAAACCTGGATGGAACCCACCATCTTTCACATAGGTCATACTAAACAGTATCATATAGTAATCCCAACATGGGCTGGATTTTCGGTTAGTAATCTAGGTTAAGAAGCTAAACCATCTGATCTAACATGACATTATTCTTTTCCAGTGATCACCCTTACAAACTTGCCAGTTGTACTCTAGATAAATAGATAATGTTACTTAGGCATTTACAGTAGTCACTGTATTTCCCTGCACATAGTGCAGGAAATACCTAGGGGGTACTGCAGATACTGGAGTCATGTTATTTAGTTATCTGAGGCATTTGGAACCGTTTGAAGGATGACCTTTGTAGATCTTAATACATGCATAATCAGAAGAGAACGTTAATATAAATCCTGATCCTGCATTAGGATCTCTTGGAATCCCACTGATTTGCAGGATCAGAGTGAAAATCATAGGAAAATTAGTGAGGCAACATAGCCCTATTAGAATAATTTTGTTCATATTGCATCCAAAAAGTAAATACTACAGCATTCTGCACTAAGATGCTTTGTCAGCCAAAAAAAAAAAAAAAACAAAGTCTAAAAAATGCAAACACTGAGAAGCTGCAATCCCTTTAAAATTCTTCAGGCTAGGTTTTCATCCAGCTCTCCAGAGCTGAGAGGTAAATGCCACAAACCAGTGCCTTAGCTCGGTAATTGCTTAATTTTTCATCACAGTAGCTCTTCACAGATGTAAATGGATAGATTTTTCTTTTAAAAAAATAAATACTTTCTCCCCTTTTTTTAGGTTTTTTTTTTTTTTTTTTTGTAACTGTAATTATTTTTGTGTCAGAAATATAATTGCAATCCATATTGAAAGCTAACCCAGTGGGGAAATAATTTTACACAATTACAGAAAGTTTTAATAAAAGACTGATAAGTAAAGTTTTGAATTTTTAATGCATTCTGCAGGCGGTTGAGTGCCTTTTGCCTGTTCTGTCACTTATCATTAAAGCTGCGTGAAAGGAAGGACTACCTGTTATATTTGACTTGATTGGCGAAAGTGTAGCCTGACAAATAAAAAGTGAAACAGACAAAAGTGGAAGTGAAAAAAAATTAAAAACAGCTATATAGCTTCATAGATAATTTAACATTAATGCCTCCCCTTTAACCATAAAATTCTTTTGTATTTAATATTCTCTCTACCTACTTATTATTCCACTGTGTGAGTGTTAAATTTGTGTGTAGGATACAGTAGTAATTCACTTCCATAAAAGAACATTACATGTGTAGTGTGTGCTTTCTTGCTTTAATTTGAAAAAAATGTACTTTGTCTTCCAGTGACTTTTTCTTTAAAAAAATGCGTATAACCTATGCATGTATGCTAAAGTGGATGAACCTGAATATTTTAATCGAAGATCTGAATGATGGAAAGATCACTAGAAAGAAGCTATCCTCAAAGTGGAATTGAATTTCCTTGTTTTATTATTTGCTTCCAATGCAACATCCAGTGTGTTTCTCCTGAAAAATGGCACACGCAAAAACAAGAAAAGGAAAACATTTATTTCAAGCTTCTCTGAGATATGTGAAGTAATTCTCATCCTGTTCAATTGTCCTCACACTGTGATATTAGGAGCGTGTCCACTGTATTCCAACTGCTGTGCTCAAATTGGCATGGACTGGCTCAGGACAAACATCAAATCATTGTTTTGTGTCATTTGTTTGTTAGCTAATAAGTGTACCTTGGGGCTGCCTGATTTACTAGCATACGCCCCAGATAAAATCTATAAATGATATTAAAGAAAGCCCTCCAAACATTTTGTAATTTCTATTTGGAGATGTATTTTCACTTTATCCATTTTATCCATCCAATTTGTAAGTTAGA
Organism: Mesoclemmys tuberculata; assembly: GCA_007922155.1. Lineage (NCBI taxonomy): Eukaryota > Metazoa > Chordata > Testudines > Chelidae > Mesoclemmys > Mesoclemmys tuberculata. Next base: position 20,616,407 of record ML675614.1, on the reverse strand, counting down.
GGCCACAGAATGTTGCAAGTTGTGCAACTGAAATTGCAAAGAGTGTAAGCAAGACTTTTCTTCCAAATGAAAAGGAAAGAATAAACCCTTTAGAAAAATATTGTGCATGCTAAGGAACAGTCGAGCGACTCTCAGCAGGTTTGTGAGCAGAGGCACAAGGACATAAACAGCTCAGGATGGGTATGGATGGAAAAAAAATAATAAAACCCACACACCTCAGCTAGCAATCACATTGCTGAATCCCGGAAGGAGCTCGGGGAAGTGGTCACAGGTGATTGTCATGTGTGATAATTATTATTACTGTACACCTGCTCCTCCGCACTAATTAACTTTGGATATGCAAATCAATCCTATTGCATCATGCCCCTGCTCTCCTCCCCTACAGATAAGAAGATGTTCAGCTGCTGGATTTAATTAGGATAATGAAGGGCAGGCCCACTGTGGCTTGGCAGGGGAAAAGGGGGGGGAAGCTATGACTGACCTTTTCTCCCAAAACGTTGACATTTTCTATAGCTTCTGAGCACTCCAAGTCACCTCCATGGCTGGGACATTGATAGGAGCGGATTGATGAGGTGTCATTAGAAGAGAAACACCATAGCCCCAGTGTTTGCTGGGAGAATATAGCAGGTGTTCTGACAAGGACACAAGCCATCGCTGTTATTTGCCAAACAATTCTCTTGATTCACTAAAGTCAAGCATGCCAGCATTTCTTTAGAAAAGAAAACAAGGCTGTTTTTCATATTCACCCACCAGAGAGGTCATGCCTAAATTACATTTCTGAGTTACTTTTCATTTCCTATCAATAAATGAGAAAGGTTTAGATCCCCTTCTCACTTAAGTATTCTTGGGACATGCAAGTAAAACACATTATATGATGGTAAGTTAAAAAGGGGTTAAGTTCCGTGTTATCTCTTCTTGTACCAGCTCACCTGTAAAATAAGAGAAGTCAGACCATGGCTAAAATAAACAAACAAAAGAGAGGACTGAGTGTGCATCTTTGAGTTTGGACGTACTATTGTACTAGTTTATCAAAAAATTGTTTTCATTTATGTATATATAAAAAGCCTTATTTGCATTTCAAATTCAGAGACATGCATAAAAAACCAATACAGAAAAGCAGTGACTGTAATGCAATCCTGGTTTGTTTAGGTTCCCCCCTCCCACCCCTTCCTCTAATCATTTACTCGGCTTTAACTTTTCAGCCATCTGTGCACTTAGCTTTTCTCTGTATTTCCAGTTCTAAAGTGTAATTTTATGTAGTAATAAAATAATACCATATTAGATTTCTCTCTTGCTCTTTTACTTATTTATTTTTTTCTTTTTTCCTCATGTGTAAAATAAAAATAACAGAATAACCTTAGCAATCTAAGGTTATAGGGAATCAATTTCACACAGAGGTGAAATAAAACCCCTTGTATTTTTCCCCAAACTGGCAAAAAATTAAGGTAATAAGAGCACAAAAAGATGGTAGTATTAAAAAAGCATTTCTGAAATAGCCAGAAAGTTTTTGAGTAACATTAGAATTAACAAAAAGAAGAAGAAGGGTGCCATTTAATTTAAATAATCTTGATAGGCTGCATATTTTACAAAGATTTCTTCAGTGGACAGAAATAATAGTTTAGTCTACATTTTTTATTTTTGGTATGTAAGAGGCAATTTATTATTTTTCTCTCTCCTCTCAACAAACTCAATGTGATAGACAACATCTCATAAATACAATGATATGTCCAAGTGGCATCATAAACCACCAAAAAAAACCCTATTGATTGATCACTGTTTTCAGTACAATAAAAAATTAATTACATAGTCAAGAGCAAAACTATGAAGTAATGCAGAATCAAGACAGTTAATAACAAATGAGAAAAATGTTTTAGAAAAATTGCAAAAATTTTATGTCTGTCTATGAAATGAAATAAAAAAAGAGACTGCAGGTATATAATCAAGGGTCTCTCTGTAAAATAGGCATATTTATACGTTAGTTTCTCAACCACTGAAATCAATGGGAATTTTGCCTGAGTAAAGACTTCATGACTGGACCTATATTCCTTTCATTATGAGGGTCCTGCATAAATGAGTGTAAGCCACTAGTAAGTGTGTTGCATGAACAAATAAATCAGCAATGTGCATCTTTAGAGATGTCGCACATGGTACTAAGAATTCAAAACCAAATGCATTACATAAAATGTGCATCAGCATTAAAGTCCATTTTAGTATCTTTCCATATTTTGTTTCAATCGTTTTCTTCCTTTACTAGTGTTCCCTGTTTCCTTTAAATATCAAATCGGTCTACCCAAACTGCAAATTATCCCAGACGATGATTTGTCTGCTTGTCTGGGCAGAGTTGTTTTACAGGTGATTGACGTAATTTTCATTTAGCTTGGGGCACTGGTCCCTACAACTTGAATACCTCCTGAACTACAAGCAGCTGAAAAATAACATCCCAATTTCATCTGACCTGTAGATTACATAGCAGTGTTCAGAAAGACTTCTCCTATGTAATGCAACACCAGCCCAAGATATACTGATAGCATGGCCATGAGTGGGGATAAAACTCAGGGCCTTCAGTGCCAAAACCAGATCCCCTTCCTATTTGAGCTAAAGTAGTAACTTCTTCATTAGTGAATAAATAGCAGGATTGTGTCTTTTCTGGGACCCAGACACTGGAGGGAAACATAACACATATTCAGGACTAGACTGTGGACTGAACTGCACAGATACCAGTGAGGTAAATCTGCCCAGAGAGCCATGGAAGAGAAGATAAAGACGTTCACCTTCAGTGCCATGGACTGCTGCCGCCCACCTGCAATCCCCATAAAGTTCAAACACGGTAAATTCCTTCCCCCCACTGTGTAAGCAAGAAAAAAATAAACAGGCCCCCAAAATTACTTTGGCTTCTTCCTGCCCCCATTGATTTCCATCACCCCAATAGGTGTTTGCCCCCATAGTTCTGGTGATTTCTCTGCCCTAGATTGGCTCTCCCCGGAGGACTGCCCCCATCACACACCTCACCAAGAGGGTAACGGAAAGAAGTTGCTTCTCTGACTCACTCTCAAAGGAGAGTAGAGCTGCAAGCCCCTGGCTACTTGCCAGGAGGTGAGAGTGGTCCTTAGGGTTACAAAGCTCCAGCCACAGCTTCCTGTAGCTGATCACCTAAACAGCTGAGCGGAAGAGGAAGATTGCTAAACTGATGCCCAATTCATCTTAGATTATTCTCAGTGCCCCCTTTGCTACCTGCCCTTCATGACCAGAAGCTGTTGACAGACAGCCACTGCTGTGCCCAGCAATTTTCATCCTGGCAGGATATGTACAACTATTCCATGAGAGTTGGGTTTGACTCTGTAACGGGTTCACACAGGGCTCTCTTGTTACTCAGGTCCTCTGCGCCCACAAACCAGTCAAAGATCTCAGCTTCGTGCTCCTACCAGTGAGGTGTATTTACAGTTTGCTTGCCCACCGCCTTCTATTTACAGTCAGTTCAGCTTAACAACCCCAGGGGCCTTGCAGCCGCAGCCACCAACGGAGGGGACCTCAACACTCACTCTGTGACTTCTCCCTTTCTGTCTTGCCCCCTGCACAGCCTTCCTGTAAGCCTTTTGTAGCCCCTGGCTTACCAGGCCGGCAGCTGCTCGCCATTGGCCCACTAAGTGCTGGCTTACTCAGCTGGCGCCAAGTCTCCTTCCTTAATTGGGGCTCACGTGACAGAGGTTTGGTTCAGCTTTCCTTTGCATAGCTCCCGTCACACTCCCAAAAGCACAAGCACCTCTCACTTGAACTAAAGCAACTCCTTTAGTTGTAAGCAAATAGCAAGTTGGAATCTTTGCTGGGGCTAGTCACTAGGAAGAAACAGGATCACGGAGGCATTACACCTGCACATTCCTTTGCAAGCTCAGTCATGTATATTTTTTTCTTTCAATATGTACAATATGAATATGACCAAATCACTAGGAACATGGACAATGACTACCTCTGGAAACCCAAGCATTTAAACAATTTAATAAATGTAAAGAATAAAAGGGAGATATACCCTCACAACCACCACTAAACTGATCCACCTCAGCTAATACCCTTGCTTCCCAACGAAACCTCTCAGCATCAGCTCGGGTGTTCCCAGCAATGTGATTCCCTCCAAAATCCTGGGCTCCAAATAAGTTTGGAGGTACTGCTGTCTGACAGACGATCTGAAGGTGTAGAATACAATATACTGTATATTGTTTAGTATCCAAAGAAATTCCCCACAGTATTTGTTTTGAATAAGGAATCTGTCATTGGGGGGCAGTACAGTGCACAGCTATGAAAGTTCCCAATGCAGGGAAGACCCTGACCTTCCCACCCTATGTGTGTCCTAAATCAAGCAAAACCATTAGCCACAATCTTCACATCCGACTAACTGCTCAGCACTGCACACAGAGAGAAGACGACAACGTGTATTTATAGCCTCTGGGAAGTTCTGTATTCTCCCAGGGGCCCATTCCAGCTGGGGATTACTAGAATACAGCAGTGCTGGGGCCAAGCCCTTTCTTCCAGCCATACTCCCTTGTCACATCCCCATACACCAAGTACACCAGCAATACACAGCCTAAGGATTCCCAGTTGGATGCTTACGCAGACTTTCCAAGCCCTTTTTTTCCATCAGAGTGGCACACATGAGCCTAAACAGGGCTATGAATCTGGTCCATTGTCTTCAACAGGAGTTTTGTCCCAGCAAGGCATGCAAAATTCTACCTTGAAGGCCAAATCTTGCACCCTCTTTTAGGTCCAAACTTTGGTGGGGGATTCTACCGGGAGATGTGGAAGAAGCATCCTTTCCCTCTCTGCTAGGCTGTCGAGTGGTATTGGAACCATTCTGTGCATAAAGCAGCTGCAGCATGTAGTGGCACCTAGTCTGTGGAGGGCATGACTGGTAGATCTGCATAGTTGCAGGATTTGCCCTGATTTGGAGAATCAAGACTGGATTTGTAGCATAATGGGGATATTTTCTATCTGCAGAACCCTATCTATGCAAGCCACCTCTGCTGCTGTAACTGGCCTAGGGAGTTTTATTTTACAAAACCACTGGGACGGATTATTACACAGTACCCAAAGATGACATTGGGAAAGCGAGAGAATACAACTACAGCAAAGTTTATATTAAAAGATGTAGATGAAACCCAGTGTTATGACTGATTTAAGATTTCTATTTGCTTTAACACTTTTCAATTATTTCCTTCGGCATACCATTCATCATCTTAGAATAACCTCTCAGGCCGGCTTGCGGATTTCCAGCCTCAATCGCTGCAAGTACATGAGTTCTAGATCTTAAAGGCCAAAAAACATCTATTTGACTAAAGAGCTATAAGGCAGCCATAAAAATTATGGATCACAGAAATAAGCAATTAGTGTTATCTTCAATTGCTTTATTGGCAGTATTCACTCGTTAGAATAGAGGCAGCAGTAAAACAGATTGCAACATACTGTATAACAGCATATGGGATTTTACATTATAATGCTATTCTCAGCCAAGAAGTCATATTTTCATTTGAATGCATGGAACAGATTATCACAGGGTTTCCAGAATTAGGACTGGGTGACTTTTTGGGGGGGCGGAGGGGAGGCTGTAAGACAATTTTCGAGGTTACAACTAAATCATGAGGACAGCAACTGAGCGGTGATCAGGACACTCTGACTGTACAGTACTGACTTATGCTCTCAGACCCTTAGCCCACACAGACTGGGCATGTCAGAGAGCTATGGAGATAATAAACTCAATCTCTAAAGTAGTGGGTAGAGGAAAAGTTGAGGGCTTGCCAGTCTTTTCAACCAGCTGGCTTCAGCGCTAGGGGAAGCTGCTTGCCCGCCCATCTAATCACAGCTAAAGTGCCACAAAGGCAGCCACTAGCAAGAGGGCTGGAAATAAAACAATAGGAATAATAAGAGGGGGAAAAACAGAATCTTTATACTGTGTTTAACATTAGGGATATTTTCTGCATTGTTTTTCCTGTGTCCACAACGTCTCTTTAAAAAGTAGTATAATCATTCGGAGGCAGAGAGCCAGTTTTCTTCAGGACTGACACACAGATCTGTGGTTCAAATCTCTCTTCAAATTTTGCACACTTTCTAACGGAGAAGGGGCAAACAATTTTGTGATCTGGCACTGGTGGAAATTGGAGTGACCAGGATATATTGTACAAAAATTGTTCTGTTTAAGTAGAAAGCACTTTCTCATTCCTGCCTCAGCCCAGGAGAAAGAAGGGTTTGAAAGTCTCAAGTGCCAAAAAGGAAACTTGTATAACTTCAAAATAATAGTGCACTCATAGCTGAGCAAATGTACTTACGTCACTTCTTGTGAAATGACAATGTTTTTTAAAATGCTGAAACAAAACACTAGGAGGGGGGAAAGCACTCTCCTTTATAGAAACACAGGAACTAGAAAGCAAGAGGCATAGGTAGTAATTTACCAGAACAAAGAAATCTGATAGAATTAGGTTCTGAATGTTTCTAGCTATTCAGTACTAATGAAAGCTGAATAATTTGATAAAGTCTCAAATCCTGTGTGAATTAGTGAATTTCTGCACATATCTAAGACAAAATTTTGTATGGCGGGTATTATAGATTTCAATATTTTTCTTTAATTCTTAAATACACAAGCTAACATTCATCAATGGGCTAGCATTATTAAATGATTAATATGTTGAAATATGGTCCAATAACTGTTCACTACATGATGTTTCCTTTCACTGACTTTATGTCCTTCATAAACAGTAAAAACAGTACTGTAATTTGTATAAAAAGCCCCTGTCCCTATAATGGTTCAAGTTGTTTAATAACAGACACCCTTTTTCTTAATTTCCTTGCTTGGAGTAAATCGGAATCTTAACACTATTTATAAGCATCAGATGGAGGCTCCTAGGTAGGAGCTGCAAAAATATTGGTAATAAAATACATTATTTTGCAGTTTGGTGGAAAATATAAAGTGCAAATTAGCATAAACACGGGGATGGGGTGGGGGTCAGTTTTCACAGCAGTAGAGGATGCAGGGAATTTCTAAGCTGCTGATGAAATTCATTCTCTCTTCCGTCTGTGTCCTGGTACATCATCCCTGCCAATGATTCATATTATTTTTGGCTCATAAGGATACTTTGGAAAGGCAAATTGTGTGTTAGATTTTGGCAAGTATTTTCCAAACATGTTCAGTGGGCGAGAATGCTCTAGAGCAGTGGCTCTCAATCTTCCCAGACTACTGTACCCCTTTCATCAATCTGATTTGTTTTGTGTACCCTCAAGTTTCACTTCACTTAAAAATGACTTGCTTAGAAAAATCAGACATAAAAATACAAAAGTGTCACAGCACCCTATTACTGAAAAATGTCTTACTTTCTCATTTTTACCATACAATTATAAAATAAATCAATTGGAATGTAAATATTGTATTGCATTTCAGTGTGTAGTTTATAGAGTAAGTGATTATCTTTATGAAATTTTAGTTTGTACTGACTGGGCTAGTGATTTTTATATAGCCTGTTGTAAAACTAGGCAACTATCTAGATGAGCTGATGTACCCCCTGGAAGACCTCTGTGTACCCCCAGGAGTACGTGTACCCTGGTTGAGAACCACTTCACTAGAGCAACCCTAAAACAGTAATATCTCCCTCATTTCACAAACTACTCATCGTGGCTAGGGTGCCTCTGCCTTCCCCTACCTCTGTTTGCCCCTTCTTCAGGGCTACTTAAACTCCACACAGGTTTTCTCATCCAGTCACTGCCCTTTTTGGGGTCTGTTTTTCTATTAACACAAAAAAATCTTTCACCCAACCCTAAGCTGGGCTCAGCCTTTCTTCCCAGAGGTCCTGGTCCCTTCTGCTCTCTGAGCAGCTGGAGAAGACAAAAGACCTGGCTTGCCTTCCTTGACTTTTCCCAAAGGAAAAACAAAAACTGCAACTGGTTCTTCTTACCCAGCTCTCTTCCCCAGGGACCACCACTGGAGACCCTCCCTCCCTGCTGCTTCACTCTACAGTTCCTCCTCCTCGCTGAAATTCCCTCTAATTCTTCACAGCCTCAGTGTAGCCCCTGCCCTGTTACTTGGTTCAACTAGGAGCACTTGCTCTGCCACAAGGGAGTTCGACCTATTTTAATCACAGGGCCCAGCCATCCTATGACAGTTCTGTTAAGATATATCCCAGTCCACATGTATGTAACATTACAGTAACCATATTATCTTTTTTCCCTGTTGTTATACCCTTTTACCCTTTACCACCACCATCCCTTTCAATAAACATTACATGAATAGAATATTGTCCTCAATGGGAGTTGCATCGAACACTTGAACATCTGACAATGAGGATGCTGAGCACTTTTGAAAATCTGGGACAAGATTTGCTACATTTTCTCTCTTTGGTTGCAATTCCATGAGATGCTACGGGCTTCCTGCAAACCACTGTCCAGCACCAGGGCCCTCTGACCTCAGTGGAGTTGAGAGCTCTAAGCACCACACAGGATGGAGCTGTTTTTTGGCGCTGTGTAGGAGGAAGATCAAACAATTTGGTAACTGCCAATTGGCATGCAAATTTACTGAAGGCTGAGGAAGCAGCTTGGGTGCAACTGCAGAACAAGAATGCTTTGGAATGCTGGGACACTGAGCATGCTCGCATATCAAATCTTCCCGCAGTATATTTCCCAGGTCTCTGTGTAAGAAGAGCTCTGTGTAAGCTCAAAAGCCTCTCTCTCTCACTGACAGAAGTTGGTCCAATAAAAGATACTATGTCACCCACCTTGTCTCTCCAATATTCTGGAACCAACACAGCTACCATACTGCATATATATAAAATCCTTATAAAGCATCTGCTTTTTGTACAACTAAATTCAGTACAATAGCAACCTTTTCTTCCTCTCTATATTTAGCAGCTGTTGCAGCCCGTTTGTGAAAAAAAGAAGCACACATCACAAAGCAGTGTTGGAATCAAGCTGAGCTTTCTTGTCTGTGTTAGGTTCCAGGCTCAAGGGACTGCGTGTTTTGAAAATGTCACTGTGCTATTTTTCCACTGAAGGTGGTCTTACTAAGTCAGGTGACAAAAGCTAATAGAAAAAAAATGGTTCTTTTATCTTACTTTCTCTTGCTAAACATGAATGTTATTTAATTAAGTATTGATGAAGACAATACCATGATGACTAGAATCTTCTAAAATACAGTATATTTTAATACAACAGCCAAGTCATCGAGAGCCCTCTGCTCTCATCCAAAAGAAAAGATAAAGGGCAGCTCTCATGGCAGCAAATAGTAATTGCTTTCAGAAAGGTTCTTCAGGAAATATACAGTAGTATATTATTATAACTAGTAATATAATCCATGTTGTTCCTCCTATCCTCCCACCTCTAGCACCACCACCAAGGGAATACATAGCACTTGACGGGGCATAAAAGGTTGCAGTGTGGAGGCAGATTCATGCAAAATCTGTTGCATTACAGTATACGGCAACTGAAACACTGTATTGGGACTGCACAGGTGTTTGCTAAGGAGGTCTGCTCTCATCTCAGTGTGCATGCATAACTCAGATTAACAGTTACACATGTACATTGGAGGACGATATTTCCCCCAAAGCCAGATGAGTGCAGTTAGCTAGAGTAGGTTTAGGGGTTATGGGTTTGGGGTTTTTTTCCCCTCTCCGTTCTGAGATGAATTTGTGGGTGGCAGGGATTTGTCTCACAGTGCAACAGATTGTAGCTTGATCTGCCAACAAATTGCAAGTAACAGTAGGTAATGACTAATTGCCAGTGTTGGGGGGTTGTTTATGTTTTAAAACAGAGTAATTAAAAAGTTCTTTTCTCAAGGAACTTAGAAATTATGATGAAATGGAAAAAGTAATAATAAAAAGAAACATGTCTTTTGCTTCTAAGTACTGCTGATAAATAACAGTGCCCTTATTTTGATGAAATTTCTGATAAACTGCAATTCACTCTTAATAGATGCTGCCATTCTAAGCCTGCTCTCCTATTTCATGACTGCCCCTTATATGACTACATAGGAAACTTTAAATGGTATCAGCCACATCCTCAGCTGGCGTGTCAACAAAACTCCACTGACTTAAATAAAGCCTTACTGATTTACACCAGCTGAGGTTCGAGCTCATTCAGTACATCAAGCGATTTTCCATATTTTGAATAGGAAATAGCTTTCCAATTAATATTTTAAGAACTACAGGCCACCATGTGGCTGCTTTATGTGCACTGCTGACCTGGCCTGACCCTAAATATGATTTAGAGTAAAATCATGGAAATGCAAGAGACTAACATGTGCCTTATGCAAGAGACTAACATGCCTTATGCCAGCTACTTGCAACACAGGTAGCCATGCATACTCCACAGAGCCATTATGTTTCCTCTCCATCCCCCTCGCTGGTTGAAATCAATGGAACTAAGTAGATACTGAAAGTTAAGCACATGCTCAAATGCTTTGCTGAAAAAGGTCTTAATAACTATACGGCCCTCCCACAAAACATGCTGAAAGCAATATGAAGAAAAAAACTTGCACACACCGGGCCCTGCAGCATTTTCAGGGTGAACAGACAAAGGTGGCTGGTTCTCAAACACAGAGAATGTCGTTAGATTAAATTGCTAAGGTCAGGCACATGCATGAGTGTTGTCTTCAGTATGGATACTTTTCTGACTCAAAGATCTTTCTTCTGGTCTCTGCTCCCTCCATGTGGGTTTCTGGGCAGGCAGCAATGCGTGCCCTCTGGGTTGCTTCAGCACGATGGATAAGAGAGAGAAAAGACAGCCCTTCCTTCGCATTATTTGCAATGACCACCCAGACTGAGACTCGGGAGTGTTCCGGGTTATTTCTCTTGCTCAGTTTTGCTCCTGGGCAAGTCATTACACCTTTGTATGCCCAGTGTTCCCACCTGTGAAATGGGTTTACCAATGTCACGGGAGGGTTGGGAGGGATAATCCAGGTACAGGTCATTACTACTATTGCGGTTACCACTCCAGCAGGAGTCCTGGCACACGTTATGCCATTATGTCATGCAGGGGAACATACCTGCTGCTACACGCTCCCTTTGATAAAGTGGAGAGTGATTCTAGCCCTGTCCCCTGCCCCATCCTCTCTACCGGTGACTCTGGGGAGCTCAAGGACAGCAAACGTATGGTCCTGAAAAAGGGGAAATAAGCAGCGAGGTTTCTGCCACTCTTCCCTGTGCCTGTAGTCTCATCTATCCCATTACTATGATCTATGTATTTTTTTTAATAAAGCTAAGGTCAGGAAAGGAAAGATAGGAAGCTCAAATTAATGGAATGGAAATTGGGGGAAGCCTCAACAGATGGGGATGGGTCCTCAAAAGGAAAGAAAGGAAGACAGAATGAACCAGGGAAGAAGAATATAAAAAACCAGAATAATGGGGAATTCTGGCAAAGAGGAATAAATCCTCAGCCTGAAGTGCATCTGGCATTAGTAACACAAAAGTATTGCATTTTATCCATTCTTACTTCCGCCTACATCACCAAAACATTTAGCTGCTTCCGAGCTCACCAGTGTTGTAGCCTGTGGCAAGTTCACTCTGGATCCTTTGGAGTCACAATGGACACAGACAAAGGCTGGGGCCACACTGATGGCAGCAAATTCGCCGCCATCAGATCTGATGAGGTTCAACAAGGACAAATGCAGAGTCCTGCACTTAGGACGGAAGAATCCCACGCACAGCTACAGACTAGGGACCGATGAGCTAGGCAGCAGTTCTGCAGAAAAGGATCTGGGGGTTATAGTGGATAAGAAGCTAGATGTGAGTCAGCAGTGTGCCCTGGTTGCCAAGAAGGCTAATGGCATATTGGGCTGCATTAGCAAGAGCATTGCCAGCAGATCACAGGAAGTGATTATTCCCCTCTATTCGGCATTGGTGAGGCTGCATTTGGAGTATTGTGTCCAGTTTTGGGCCCCCACCTACAAAAAGGATGTGGACAAGTTGGAGAGAGTCCAGCAGAGGGCAACAAAAATGATAAGTAATTATTAAGTACTATTTTTGCTGAAGTTTTATAAGTGTTTATATACATATATAAATGACTGTGAACAACAATGGTTTTTAAAGGGCCATATACTATATTGATTCTATATTAGCCATGAGTCTTGAGGCAATGGAGTGCAGGGAGAAGTAGTTCTGAATCTACCAAATTCAGCTTTCAAGCTTTCAAAGTGCCAAACAAAAACACAAAGGGCACAAATTTTAAGTAAAACCCAAGCACTAAAGAAAAACAAGCAGAATTTCTTTTGCACAGAGGATCATTAACAGACATCATAAATTATCAGTAGGCTAGTAATATAGAAATGGTCAACATAGAATGATTCGTGTAATAATGTTTGTCTTTGACAGTAGTGAATGCTGAATGCTTCAAACAAAGGCATAGCCTGCTCCAATCCCATATTGTATCTAACTGTCCAGTTCAATACCATGACAGAAATGTATTCTTCCACCCCAGCTAGTGCACGCTTTATGTGTTGCAGCAGGAGGGGCGATGATAGCTTGTATCATTGCAATCCTGGTTAGTGTAATTATAGAAAATAAAATTCTCTGACTAAAAGTCTGAATCTGTTTTGAACTTTAATCTTTTTGCCTTAATTTCAATCTGCAGTTGTGAGTTCCACAAGTTAACTATATACATTGCATAACACTACTTCACCCACTCTAATGAATCACTCTTCGATGTGTGGTTTGTTCCACCTTGAGTGTCCTCTTATTTTTCTGTTATAAGATGCACCAGATTGGCCTGCTCTATGCCTTTCATTATTTTATATGCCTTTGCCATGTTTTGTCTTGCTCTTCTCCTTTCTGCTCTAAATAGTGCTACCCCTTTTAATGCATCCTTGCATGAAAGCTTCTCGGATGTCTCTACTCATTTCCTTTGTTATTCTCTGAACTATTTCTATTTCTGTGATGTCTTTGAGATAAGGTGACCAGAGCGAATACCATTTTCAAGGTCAGGCTGTACCATTGATTTATATAATGGCATTACATTATTTTCAAGTTTATTGTTTATCCACCTTTATCATCCTTGCACTGTATTCTATTATTTTTGGACCACATTTAATTGAGTTGACCATTCTCATTCTTAGACTTTATTCCAAGACGAATTCAACCCTTCACCACTATGTACGAGAAGTTGAATTTGACTAGCGAAAATAGTTTAGTGTGATTAGCAAATTTTGCCACCTCACTCTTCACCTCCACAGGAAGTAGTTAGTAAGTATTTTGAAGAGGAAAACGTCCTGGACCTGATTTTGGGACTTCATCTTATTCACTGATGATGCTGTTCTATGCTGATGAGTTGCCATTTATTCCTATGTTTGCATTCCTATTTTTAACCTGTTTTAAATCCACAACAAGAATTTCTCTCTCTCTCTCTCGCTGAAGTTATCAGCATGTTTCCTTAACAGCCTCTTGTAATGGCTCTTGAAAAACCCTAAATACCTTGTATATACTGCTTTAAGGCACAATTTCAAAAAGCACTTAAGCATATGCTTAACAATGGAACTTTAGCTTGTACCTAAGGATTTCCGTTAGGCCTAATGACTGGATTCAGAAAAGCACTCAAATGCATGCTTAAGTACACTGTTATGCAGGAAAGCAGTTAAGCAATGTGCTTAGTCCCATTAATTCATGTGCTTAAGTGCTTTACTGAATCGGAGCCTAAATGAAGAATAATTTACTTGAAGTTAATGGAGTAACCCTAGTGTACAGGAGAGAAGAACCAGGTCCATACAGGAGCCTTATAATTCCATCTTTATTGAAATTTTTCAGTTTTCTAACACACATATTTAGATCAGCGATACTTCATAGTCTGATCATTTTTAAAAAATATCAATGCTTTGTTGAGCATTCTCCATTCCCTGTCGATCCTAATGACAAATTACTCATTGTTACCAGCTCAGATATTCGAGAAACAATTAAACCAGAGAATGAAACTCTCTATATTCTTTATACTTTTAAAAATCTGTGATTAAATGTACTGCTCATGAAACGTGCTGAATGGACAGCCCTGGAATTCTGAAAGTCTTTTTTCAGCCACAGGACAAGTATAATGCATACAGAGATGTAGTGCATGGTTCTCCACAATATCCCAGCAGTATGCCTAAGTCCTGGTCTTGGAAGGACAACCTTTCAGGGTGAGAGTATAGCAAAGCTTGGTCTGTCTGCTGAGACCATTGACAATAGTGGCAGTTATTGACAATAATGACTGAGATATACATGGTGTGAATTTTGGGGACTGGACCAAGCACATCAACTAATTTCAAAACGGCCATTGGGCAATCATTAGGCTTTTGATCACTATTAGCCAGGGTTGGACTAAAACTAGGGATAGGCAAATTAGTTTAGAAGAATGAAAAACTGACCCAAACTTTTGTCCAAAAATCTAGCTGGACCCCAAACAGATTGTTTTTAGCTTTGAAAATAGTTAGAGAATTTTTTTTTATTATAACTTCTCAAATTTGCACATCTCTGCACTTCCTGATTTGGGTGGACGGCTCAGAAATGTCATAATAAAAGCTGTCCTTTGAAGTATTTTCAGTTCAGTTGTGGAGATTTGAGAGGTTTAGAGATTTCAAGTAAGGTGGGGACAAATATCCAACCTTCTACCTACTTGTCCAAACTCAAGTGATCCCGTACGTCTACTGCAATTTGCCCATTTTTAATTTACACTGGTGTACTGGAAACAGAAACAGTGCAATATGCTGGCAGCCTGTTAAGGAGAACAAGGGCAGAGAGGAATGGGGTTTGTAACTGTGAAATGGATTATAGTGCTCAAAAATGTGAAAGGACCAAAAACAAAAGAGGTAGATTCTGTTGGCTACTCACATGAAGCTTTACCAGGACACAGAAATCCTGACCAACTAGAACCGTCATCTCTGTCCAGGTGCCTTTAAGCAGTGGGAATAGTCCCATGGGGTGGGTGTAATGGTGAAGCAGGCACAAAGGGACTCCTCATATGCTTAAAGTTAGGTATGTGCTTAATTATCTTGATGAATTGGGGGACTCTGAAATCCTAAAAAAAAAAAAAAATTAAATTCATAGCAACAATTACTACCAATCCAACAGTTTGCTTATGGTGGATCCTCATCCAAAATGGGATATGCTGCAATCATGCTTCTTCACACTTTACATCACAGCATGCCCTGCTTCCAACGACAGGAGCCACTATGACCCGAGTTCTTGCAGGTGACAGTTTAGCTTTCTGCTGATTTATTTAAGAAATCTTACATTTTACTGCCCATGGGTATTCGCTAGACCACAGTCACATGACCTGTATAATGACAATCTGTCTCTCTGCTAACATTTCTCTACTTTGGTTATTTGTTTGATAAAGTGAGGAGCTTCCCTTTTGTTGCCCTTCATCAGAGCTTAATGTCTTTACTTTGGGATCAATATACTTTATGAATAATTTTATTTCCTTCTATTTTTATGGTCTTTTCTCCTCATTATCATACTGAGTTTATTAGCTGGTGCTGTCAGTATCTTTACCCTGTCATATGTTCCTGAGGTACAGTAAATATCACTTGTGTTGTAATTAATATGCACACCCTCTGCAGTAATTAAAGCACAGACCCCTTCAACCAGCTGAGCTTCCTACACTAATTCCACCTTATCTTCATAATGAACTTATTGTAATCTGAAACTACCACTGAATATTGTTCAGTAAGGAAAGAAGAATGAAATCTAACGAGATGCAATAATATTTGTGAACATGTTAATATGAAAAATGAATTTAATTAGCCTTAAATCTAATTAAATTTCCTGTACAATCAAAATCTCCCCCTCCCCTTTATTTCACAAAAACATGGGAAGTGCAACATTATTGCCCTTTCAGAGACTTATGCAAAGATGGAGAGTGGACAAACCATTTTCTGTCCATGAAATACAAAGACGTAGGAGTTTTGATGGATTCCTGTTGATCAATAAATGTAGAAAGGAAGTATACTCCCTGGTTGTGGATGTGGTTGAGAAATAAGACTTAATAAGGTGAGGATGGAGAAACAATCCAAAATTCCTGTAAAAGGATATTACCAGCAGAAGAGCTGACTAAAAGTTTCCCCAGTGAAGAAAAAAAAAAAGAAAAGAATATTTGAACGTATAAATGCTATGACATAACACCAGGATTATCAGGGTGCAACGATACAACAGGTTTACTGTAGAGTACTTATTTTCTGAAAACATTTCCAAATGGAAGGCTAGTGCCCCAGGCGCAGAGTCACACAATAGGAAGAAAACTGGCAGGCTACATAGACCGAAAATTGGCTGAAGGGCAAGAAACAAACAGTGGAAGTAAATGGGATTATTTCAATGTGGAAAGAGGTTACCAGTAGGGTACAGCCCAGCTTCCTAATTATTCACAGTAATTACTTGGATGATAGCATAGAAAGGAACATTTCTGAGATTTTAGTAAATTGGGAAGCATAACAGAAATGAGAACCAATGCAATCAGATAGCCACTTCAATATTTACTTTAATCACAGGGATTAAATTTGAAGACCAAACAATCTGCCTAGCAGTCCACCTGCCGGAAACACTGCATCAGGGCCTAAATCTGTACAAAAATGAAATCATCTCTTGTAAATGGTCCTTCTAGGTTTGAGCACCAGTGGTTGGGCAGTGTGGGCTATTCCTTATGCCTTATTGATTGCTGTCAGTTTGTCTCTTTCCAGAATATTAACCTCACTTTTAAATATGCTCTTTTCTGTCATGCTTTTCCAGCAGTTCCCTTAATATGCCTCTCTTCCTGAATCAAAAAATTCTGCAATCAAATATGAGTTGTGAACCATGGGTTGACACTTGGACATTGAGACCATTTAAGAGTTTATTCACTTAAGACACATGTAATTTAACAAGTATAGGAAGAAGAAAGGAATGACTGCAGAATGGAAAAGCAATACAGCATACTAACCAGGAAAGAGATTTGGTGGTTATTTGTAAAATCTATATATATATATATATATATATATATATATATATAGACACACACACACACACACACACACACACACACACACACACACACACACACAGTTCCCTAAAGGCTTCTGTCCAACATACAGTTTCAATGAAGAAAACAAACAGAACTCTGAGATGTACTGCTAGAGGGATACTTTACAAATCAAAAGAAACAGAAAGAAGTTAGCATTACCTAGAGTACTGGTGACTATATCTTAAGAAAGATATACACGTGCTTCATGAGGCTAGCATACCAAGTAGGGTTTCACCATGTCTTAAATACAGCTATCAGGAAAAACGGAGAAAAGCTGCCCTAATATGAAATAGTATCCTGTTGGCATCTTTATAGAATGGTTTTTAAATGATGACATGGACTGATCAGAGGCAGCCAAAGAACCCTACAACATCATCTCTTCACAAAGAACCTGCAGCCAAAACAGCATAGCTTCACAAAAGGTGAAATTCACTTCGGCTCAAGGTGCCTGGGCCATCTGCTGGTCCCCTCCACAGGGTGAATTTTACCACAAAGTGCAACAAACATAGAATATGTTGCAAGAGTTCATGGTGTAGGCATCTGAAATATGTTCATATGGTGAGAGTGAAAGATTGGGGAGACAGTGTTTGAACCTAGAAGCAGCCATCAGAGAACATTTTATCTTTTTTCCTAAAGTCTCTTATGTTCCGAATGGAGGTGACAGCTACACCCTTTCCCAGCCAACTCGTACCCAGTTTTATGTATCCATTAGAAAAAGAGATTAATGAATCATTGCCTTTGCTAAAATCTGGTTTAGGCACTATGTCTAAAGCAAGAAAATATTTATCAAAATGCAAGAAAAGATCCAGTAGTTAGAATCCATCTGTTTACATAATATTCAGAAAAAAATGTTTTAAATTGAAGAGCCTAATTTGTGAATTGTATCTACAGTGTGTGTATTACGAAGGGCAGGGAGTAGCGCTGATATATATGGACTATTAGGCTAATCTGGAACCTATATAGTGCAATGCTCTTGTAATTCAGTGGGAATTTTTATATAGATAAAAGCATATTTTTGGTATCTGATTTGTCCGAGTCAGCACAAAGGAAGAAACTGCAACATCTAGATGCAAAACGTGTAGTATAAAAAACCATGCTTGCTGCCATTCCTAATAGCATAATTCATCCTATTGCTTACCCCAACAAAAGATATTTCCTTCACATAGAGCTGGCTCAAGAGCACAGATGTGCAAAAGTGATGAAAATCCTTTCACACGGTAGCAAGAAGCTGCATGGAACTATTTTCTGCTGTTGGCTCACAGGAAATGATGGGGAAAAATACACTCCATAAGCCTTTGTGAGTTTTGCAAAGAAACTCAAGGGGAAAAAATAAGAGACACTAGGATTTGCTCTAAGTAGCTCGAGGAAAAAACACAAAAAGTAGACATTTTCTCTGACCTTCCGGAACACATTGGGTAAGCTCAGCCAATCAGAGAACTAGAAGAAATACCGTATGGCTTTACCTATTTGAATTTTACCATGTATCCAATCCCAACTCAAAATACAACTTTACACCACAGAAAGGTGGCTGCAAGATCATTTGCCAACATCCAGAGAGTGCCAAAAAAATGCCATGCCCAACCACAAAGATTTTGCTGATGTTCAAAATTTTGTACGAAACTCTGCCCCCTACAAACCAGGCACCACAAACAGCTACCTTAAAATCACTTAAGCTCTGTCACTGAGACCTGCAGCACAGGCTGACGTTGCCTGTTTGCAGTACACTGTGAACTCAGAAGTACACAAATTGAGCATTTTTAATTTTCCATCAAATACTGTTTGGGAGGGGGGTGATCTAGCTTTGTCCTTTCTTTAACACAAAATATTTCACCACTGCGTCACAAAGCCTTCAGAATTTTGAACTTGGCAGCTCAATTTCTGCTGGACACAGAAGGGCAATAGAAAGGAATGTGCCACAGTAGAGGAGTTAAGGGGGGAGTGAAAAGGGAATGTGGGATGGTGGGCCACAGAGAAAAAAAAAGCATCATTCCTTTTCAGGAACCCTGACCTCTTTATTGTTCTCTTGTCTTCACCATTTTCCCCATCCTCTCTTTTCCTCGTTTCATCATTATTTTCTCTTCAGAAATTATACCTAACTTTTCCCTTCACAAAATATCAGAGTAAATGTCCCTGCCAATATATCCTAAGGCAGTTTTCACACTGACTTCAATGTTAGGAGGATCACATCTAAAGAAATGTTAGTAGTTACAGAGTTCTTCCACTATGGCAGTCAATAGTAAAGTTGTGCTGCAGACATACATGTAGATTTCTTGGCATCAAAAAACATTAAGAGAATAAGCATTAATTTCATCAAATGCATTTCTACAAATCTCACTTTAATGTCAGACTTAAATGGACTAATAAAATCCTTTGTCTTTCCTTCAGGTGTCTCTCATAATCCTGTATCGCAGATGAGTTCTGGCAATGACAAACAGCAAAGGGTCTGACTCTGTGGTCTCTTCCACTCTCCAATTCCTTCACTCTTTTTTATCTCTTCGGGATAAAATAAACGCTATGCTTTCCTGAGTTCCCTTTTCACAATTTATATAATCGTTTTCAAGTAAAGAAGATTACACTCACACATGTGTACGTGAGCACATAAATGCATAATTCTTAATAGCTTTCAGGGAGTTACCCAGGTAAGTCCCCTGAGCACCATTTGGAGAACATAGCCTTTAAATGGTGGGGGGCTTGTATATGAAATAGATGGGAATTAAATAAGAACTCTGAAGTGTAGGTAATGGAAAATCAGGACCATCATGGCCTTTATCTAAATCAAGCTCATTATAATCCCATAGGGGTCTAAAACAATGGTGTTTCCAGGGAAAAGCCAGCCATTCGTTTTTTAGTAGCTAAGACCATTGAGTAGTGTTGCTAAAATGAGTGGGGGCAACACTGCGATCTTTTATGGAACAAAAACCCTAATGAGGTAAACAGCTGTTTTGCTAGATTAAGGACTGCAGGATTTGTTCCACAGAGCCTAAGGAACAGCATTTCCTATCAGCTATACAAGTGTAAATCAGGTGCAACTTCACTGAAGTCTCTGGAGTTACAATGGTGGAAATTGAGTGTAAGTGAGAGGAAAATCAGGCCACCTAATATATATCAGACATAAACATTATTTATGGACAACCACAGAATCCTGTGAGTTTGGAGGAATTGATAAAAATAATTAGCCAGCCCAGAAATGGGCCTAATAAACATGATTTCTTTTACTTGATCAAATGTATTATACCCCTCCCTTTCATGTATGGCTCAGCCTACACAGAAAGGTATATGGCTATCTGGGCAAAAAAACACAATGCAAAAACTAATAGTATACACTGTATTCCCAAAACACATATAATCAAACTTGGCAGGTTAAAATGATCGGTTTTCTCTTTAGTATGAAGCGTCCTTCTATTTGCTTCCTTTTGCATGTGTAATCAACACATTATTTATTACAGTAGACAAAAAAGAGAGGTTTTTTTTTTTAATCAGCTTGCCTATTCAATGGTAAGTAAGCATTAAGATAATTAAAATAGTTATTTAAACTAGCATTATATAATTCCCTGAAGGACCCATTTCCATAGCTGCAGGTAAGTGTGCTCTAGACAGGTCAAGGACTAGATGAAATATGTTATAGAAGCTTCCCTGTTACAATCTTTCCTCTTGCCACTAGTCTATGCTGTTGTATAAAGTTCAGAACACTCATTTTGTGTCTCCCTCAGAATGAGGGGAAGATCGTTTTTCTCTCAGATTCTGCTGAATTCAGCTGAGAATTGTGTGCTTTATTGTACTATTCTGGAATGTACATTTAATTTTTTTAATTAACTCATATTACAGACAAGCCATGCGAGCATTCACCCTACTGCATTCCATACATCTTTGTGATTAAACTTTTATTGCAACAGGAACCAAAGTAAATTCCTCTACCTATGGCTCTGAAATGGACAAAAATCAAGGGCATTCAAAGATACCTCACCTCTGAAATGCATACCTTTGAGGCCAGACTGTGCAGTCTACTGTAATATTACACACAGATAGTGACCTGAAACACACGCAGTACCTAGACACAAAAGTCTAAACACTGCTCTAAGTAATAACAGTGTAACTCAAAAGTGACTCCATTTGAATTGAAGTCTGTATAAGACTGTAGAATTTGGACAGAAAAGTAGGAGATACAGAGGAAGGCATAGATTTTCATCTTGCTTACACTGAAGTTACTGGAATTACTCTAGCGTAAAGTTGCCATATGTGAGATCTGGATCTGACCCAAAGTGGAAGAGGCATTGGCGTAGTTAGTAGAAGTTTGGGGTTCTTTATAAGATGTTTGCAAAACATCTAACTCTTTATATATGTATTTTCCCCAGAACAAATACACAGTTGTGTTATTCCTAAATAAAAAAAAAAATCAATGACAGCAGACTAGCATTCATAAGCAACCTTACAATAGCAAACCAGTGTGTGTTCGTGATGGGAAAAATATCAGTTTTGATAAGAAAACAGATTTCACTGTCTAGCTTCCAGTGGATTCTTAAAAACAACAGAGAGAAAAAATGATTTAAACCATTATGAGGGCAAATTCTTTTGGCCAGTGTCCTTTTAACTTTCCATTTGAGCAACTGTCTCTCAAGCAATACATGTCCGTATTTCATAATAGACATTTGTTTGCTTGTATATTTTCTTTTTTATATCTATATGAAAATATCAATATAGATTTTCAAGGAAAATACTTCTTCCAGCCTAGTGAGTGAATTAATGAGGGAACTTTTATGTTATGAATCATTTGCTCTAAAAAAATGTATATGCACAATTACATACAATTTTGTTGCCCATGACGAGCACACAATTCCTGCCATAATTGTGCTCTACTCTTGGCGAAATCTGAAATTGGTGCTTTCCTAGTGTATATTAAATAATAATTTGGCCTGCAAACATACCCTGCCTTATGCTGTGACCTTGTCAGAAGCAATGCCATCATGGGGGGGTGGGGAGGACATTTGAGATGGTCCCCATACTGAATGTCAGTATGACCTGGCACAAAACTGAGTGACCCAGGACCCCACATGCTAGGTTGTAACACCTGCAGTGAGCAGCCCGACCCAGTCCAGGAGCCTCTCCTGTAGCAGTGAGTGCACTGCGGGCTCACTTCCCCCCCATCTCTCAGGGCCTCCCGTCAGTAGCAATTTTTTGGGAAGAGTGGGGGACCTCAGTTTCAGATTTTTCCCTGGACCCTCAGAAACCTTTGTGTGGCCCTGGCAAGAAGTCACAACTAAGAAGGGTAAGGCCAGGTTAGTTACTGGATGACAAACTAATGAGCCACTAGAAACTTCAAGAAGTGATGTTGGTGAAGATGGCACTCCTCTGCCTTAGTGGGTGTTAAACCAATTCCCCAAGTTGATGGTTCAGAAGGGATGTGGTTAGTGGGTAGCACTGGGAATCGGGAGATCTGGATTCTGTTCCTGGCTTTACTGTTGACTCACTGTGTGAGTTTAGGCAAGTCTCTTTCTATCTCTGAACCTTTGTCTTGTCTATTTGGATTGGGCCCCATTCTCAGCTGGCGTTTCTAAACGCTCCTGTATTATTAATAACGGTGCGCTTTCACAGATGTCGTCCTTCATCTGTCATAACCCTGAACACATGTAGTAACTAGGAATCCCATGGCACAGTTCATAAGAATGGGGTGTGAACCCTCACTCAGGTGATTACATTCTGTTTAACAAGGGCCCAACTTAGTTTCTGTGGGGGTCCTATGAAAAGTAAAATATGCAACATTGCAACCAGCTACAGATGATATACACCACCAGCGCTGCCTCTGATCTGATTAAGAGATTCTGTGGCCTCTCATGATCCCCCATTCCGTGGACCAGGGATGAAGCAGAAATACAACTTTCCAAGAGAGAGTGGACAATTAGAGATTCATTCTGGTACGGCCACTAGCATCAGAGCCACGCACAGGTTTACAGAAACGGTGTGCCAGTTGGTAAAATTATTCATTCTATTTTTTACTGATGGTCTATTTACCATATTAAGCCAATACACCAAAGCTAATGTCTTACCTTTCTAATTATTATTAATAAATCCCTTAGCAAGAATTAGTTTTCTCTTTTCAAATTAATAATAGTCTGAAATAACTCAGACACCACAGGGCCTGATTCTGGATTCACTTTCACTGACATTAGTCTGGAGTAACTCCACCGACCTCCATGTAACTAGATTTACCCCCAGTGTAAGTAGGAGCAGAGTCAGTCCCACTGGCTGAATGCTCTATCTTGAATGTTTCTCTAAACTAAAATCCAAATCATACCTTTCTATGGTAAAAGGTGCAGGAGGTCTGGGTGAGTGGAAATCCCACCGGTTAGATCCACAGATGCTGTCACCTTTAACTGACACCATTAGATCGACACTGATTTGCACCAGCTGAGAATCTGGTCCCATGCATTGAATCAGTAGGAGACGTCAACTCAGTCCGCACTCGCTGAGATTATAAGATGTTCAGCACGGCAGGTTGGTGGCCACACTGACACAGGCCCCTGCAGTTTGCACCATGTGCTACCTCAAACCTTTAGTGAGGCGGGGAAGGGCAGGTAGAAGCTGCAAATCTTCTGCAATCCCAATAAATTGTGTGCGTATTTCTGACTGAAACTGCACAGGTCTGGGGGAGCACAGCTGCTCCCTGACTTCACCCCTCCTTCCATCTCCTTCACCCACCTGAAACCTGTGCAGACCCAGCTGTGAGCTGTTAGTTCAGAGAGAGACTTCTGTGGGTCTGGCCAGTAGGAAGGAGCATACACAGCAGCTCTGCCTCCCACGATTCTTTCTGTGATTTTCTGCCCGCTTTTTGCACAGTTACCATTATTTTGCTTCCCTCTGTGCCAGGCAGCGGAAGAGCACATAAGGTCTGCAAGAGATTAATTTAGAAGGAATGGAGAGCTTTTATATTTTTTCCCCACATCATGGTTGGGGTTTTTTAAGTGCCTTCCTGATGGGATATTTGTGCTTGAGGAGATTAAGGAATTTATACTTCTCAAAACTGATGTCCTCAGTTTATCCACAACCTCTGTGGAACTCAAGCAACCGCAATCAAACATCTTCCATTACTAAGCATTTAGCAGAGCTCTGACCTGGCAGCACCATTGTCTCCAGGGATAAGAGGTAAATTAGACTCCTTGATGGCTCTCTTTTCTGCCCAACTGTACAGTACCAGATCTTGCTTCATAACATGGGAGCTATGATTTTTTTGTGTCTTTATTTCAAATTAAATATTCTCACATTATTTTATCTAGACATGTGCTGAAGTCTAGCTTTCTAAAAGTTGCCTCTGTGCTGCATTTTCACCCAACCATCATAAAACATGCTAAATGACTTATGCAGGTCTTCTCACTTAAGGTCATTTCAATAATGGAAACAACAACAGATGTGTCTGTTCATTAATAAAAGGATAATATGTGTTGTGTCCCTGAGAAAGTTAAATCAGAAAATTATAGATTATATTGAAGGAACTGCTACTCTAAGTCAAATGCTCTATTATAAAAAATGTTATCCCATATGAATTTCATAAATAGCAAAACCAAGAACAGAGTAACCATTTTAAAAAGTCTAGAGAGGATTCCATAACATTTAAATGCATTACTACTCAAACAATTTGATTGGATTATAAAATATTTAAAACTGCAGCTGTACTTGTGGTGTTCAATGTTGACTATTTTTTATTTCTGCAATGTCTTACCAAAGAAGTACAAGCTCACAAAACTAGTTACATAATTTTGTGTGTGTGTGTGTGTGCGTGCGTGCATAACTGCATAACACACTGAAGTCCATGATACTGGTTTATCATGTACAGAATATAGCTGGAAGTATATTAGGGGTGCTTTAAGACACTTGTCTCAGGAGCAAAATAGGTGAATGGTGAAGCGGGTTTCTGCCCACCAAAGCTTATGCCCAAATAAATTTGTTAGTCTTTAAGGTGCCACAGAACTCTTGTTGTTTTATTGATCTTAAAGGGGAAAGGACAACTTTAGAATGCTGTATATTTTTCAGAGGCGTATTTCCATATTAATCCACAAATGTACATTGATGGTTATATATTTTAAATGTTCTTTTTCTATTGCTACTGTACCACTGCGCCAAACTAGCATCTTTTCTGCTTCGCCTTGCTGGGTGTCAGGGTGTGATCTGTACATCATGCTCATGTTATTGGCCAAGAGATTTCCTTGGACAGCAATTTAACTTCAAAAGACTAGTGGAGTCCAGAAGTACTTGTGCAATGCCTGCTATCTTGGCTGACACAGGAATTGGTCTGGGAACACCACAGCTGAAAGCATAAGTCTTTACGGTGTGAGGAAAAATACTGGGACTCCATAGCTAGGCTCTGTAACAGATTGACCTTGTTTGCGGATTGGGAAGAGAGAGGGACACTGCACGATGACCAGCAAATTACATCTGCACAATGAGGTGCCATCTTTTATTGGGCCGACTTCTGTTGGGGAAAGAGAAAAGCCTTCAACCTAAAAAAAAAGACCTCTGTGGTGCTTGAAAGCT
Source organism: Mesoclemmys tuberculata (assembly GCA_007922155.1). Lineage (NCBI taxonomy): Eukaryota > Metazoa > Chordata > Testudines > Chelidae > Mesoclemmys > Mesoclemmys tuberculata. Next base: position 20,590,907 of record ML675614.1, on the reverse strand, counting down.
TATCTGTTGCACTGGCAAAAGTGAGTCAAATAAAAGATCTTACTTCACCCATTTTGTATCTCTGAATTTACGATCAATGTAACAGATAGGGGAGTTTGGCCCCACTTTATCCATTACTCTGACAGTTAATACAGTGTAAGGATAGTCCAATAATAATTCTTTTGTTTTGTTTTTAAATGCCTAGTTTCTTGGTTTAAGGTAATTTTCCACAAATCCATGAGTATTGTCTTCCCTTGATATTTTAAAAAAAGTTTGAGCCATTTTAGCTCTTAAAGGGCTTGTTGGCTTCCAGGAAAAGATCCTTTTACTTCTAAATCTAGAAGCTGTGTCATTTGAGAGAAAGGTTCAGGAAAAGGTCCAATCAAAAATGTATGCTGGAACCTGGTTATGCAGTGAAGAGGTGAAAATATCACAAAATTAGAGAAAACATAATGCCAGCAAAGCTCTTAACATTTGGCTGCCTTCGCTCTTTTTACAGTAACTATGTGTGGTCAACTAAAAAAAAAAAAGAAGCTATATGGCAATCTTCTATATTCAGGTATGGTATGGATGAGATTGTCCTACATTACAACTTAGAATGGTCTGGCCAAAATGAAATTTCCCAGATTGTAGGTGAGAGCAAATAATGTGCGTTATTCAGTGGATCAAAATCTGACACCCATGCACCTCAACTAGTACCTTACTTCTCAAATAGACCCCTAGATCATTGGGCTTTGAGAAGTAAGATACTACTCATAGCAAATAAGTATCAAATCTCACCTGGTATAATATGAATAGAGATTCTGGCCTGATTCTGCAGTCATGCTGATTTTATACCTGAGTAATTTCATTTACCTCCATTTAGTCATTCAGACCCCCCAACAGGATAGTTCGATTGAAATGGTAGTAGAGGTGACGATCTAACACACATAACATGACCTTCTCCCTCAGTCTCTTTAGGCTTCATTACTGAAACTAAATTTTTATAATGCAAGTGTCTGTTCCTAAAATGTTAACTCATGCCACAGGCCTGACCTTTTACTGATGTAAGCACACCAGTGGGGCAAATATTTCATACTTCATTGAGACTTTTCCTCTCAACTGAATTTAGGCAAGCCATGGAGACCCGTCCACCAGGGGAAGTCTCCAGGGTACCACCTGAAAATAATCAGAGTGCCTTTGGCATCCCTGGCAGGCACCCAGTTACTCTGTGTAAACACATATGATGGTTGGGAGGGGCTAAGCAACCTTTTGTGGTCACAGTTGTGTTATATTTTGGCCTATTGAGTAAGTCATTGGTAGGATCTAGAGAGATGGACCACCCAACAAGCAGAGGCTACTTTTGTTTAAATAAAGCTCTTACTGACTCAAGAAGGAACCAAATCATGTACTCAGCACTCGGGCAGAACTTTCATTGAAGTTAATGGGTATGTTGCCAGAATAAAGACTGTAAGAGTTGGTCCAAGTTAATTTTCTGATAACAGTGTATTAATTTACACATCAGAGAATGCTTTAACATGTGAGAAAAATGGAAATCTCCTTCATAATGTTTTATTATTTTGCAGGTTTTCAAGACTGCTGCTGCATGTAAAGTATATGGGTATCTGATACAGCTGTATACATTCCAAGCTTTTACAGCCTCCTTGTTTACAGTGTGATGTCACAAACGGTCATCATATTCCTAAATGAAAGGTATGTTTGGGTGGCCACTGTAAATCTGGGGGCAGGGACGGGAGACAATAGCAAGTGAAGAAAGACTGGTGGCAGTGGCTGGTTCCCTTAATTGTTCATTTCCAGATAATTTACATTTGTGTTTTCTTTTGAGTCATAAAGAAGAGGAGTTGGGGTAAAGAAAATGTAGTCTTTGCTGGGAGTTAAGTGGACACCATTCAAACACTTTAATCTTAGATTTTCCCTAATGCAATAGCCACCTCTCCCAGTTTTTTAATTAGCAAAAGAAAGTTTAAATTAGACTGGTGATTAATGTCTATAGTTCAGCTTTCCTCCACTAGCTCTTACTAACTCAAATCAGGAGCTTGGTAAACACCTAGGAAGCATGGGTTGTACTTCAACGGGGAGGGATATGAGGAAGTTACTGTCAACATGAAAAACTTTAATCACCTAAATGACAGCTATCCAGAAAATGTTTAGCATTTAAAGCGTTTTTAAAAGACACAGGAGAGTACTGCAAAGTGGTTGCAAAGGGGGCCAGGCCAGGACTTGACGTCTTCATAATGTCTATCAGTCTTCACTTTTTATTGCATTACACACAGTCTGCACATTCTAAACTTGCAGTTAAATAAAAAAGTAGGACGCAGAGATTTTCAGTGCAGTGCAGCAGAATAAGCCATAGATTTGCTATTAAAATTAATGGGAGATGTGCAGGTGAAGCCTCTGTACTGCTTTGAAAATAGCTTCTGCCATCTTCTGTTGTGAAGTGTCACAGAGGCAAACCCTGGAGCCCCTGCCTTTCCTTCCCTCTTCCCTGCACCACTGGCATGCATCAGTGTAACAGCTCTGCTTCAGTTTCCCCATGGATCTCCAAGCATGAGCTTCACAAATTTGTTACTGTTATTACCCTCTGGCTGGGTTTGTTTATTGGCAGAAGTGTAACTTGCACATTGACAATAAAGCGCTTCCCCACATCTAAACACTCAACTGTTCAGAAGGTAGAATTCCCCTTAGGAATTCCACCCTACCCTAGCAATTCTTCCCAAAACAGTCTTTCAATCTCTCCTTCCCAGACTCCTCTTTCTAAAACCATTTTACATACAGTCCCCAGCAAAATCAACTACAGACCCAGCCACCTTTTATCAAGTGGTACCTTCCAGGGCTCTCCCTCCCTGGAAGCAGGCTTTTCAATCAATAAAAGACCAGTCCAGCCACCATTTACCAAGTGGTGCTTCCCAGTTCTCATTGGAGGCAGGCTCCTTTCCTGGCCCCGGATCACCTGCCTTCCCCAGACCCTGGAACTTGAGCACCTTCAAAGCCCATCCTGCTGACACTTCCCATTTCCTTCCTTTCTTCCCAACAAGTTCCTGACTTTATAGGGCCTGATACCACCATTAACCTTATTAGGAGGTACATAACTACTAGACCCACTCCCTCTCAAGGGACCAGTCCAACCTGTGACATGAAGATACAAGTATCATAATATAATTGAATAGAAAACTGTCTCCAGCTAAGAAAGAACAGCAGTAAAGATAAGTGAACTGACCCCAATCCCAGGCCCCATTCCTCATTGAGGAACAACTGCCACATTAATTGGGGACAGTTAAATGCTAACATTAAAAACATTTTTTTCCCCTTTTCACAAAAATGAAGAAAGAAAATGGGGGAAAAACCCAACTCTGTGGGAACGTAGGAATTGCCCAGATGGAGCAGATCAATGTCCATCTAATTCAACGTCTTGTCACCAACATTAGTCAGTACTAATGGCTAGAGGAAGAGACCCTGCTGCAGGCATAGATGGAATAACCTGTCCACCACAAATATCTTCCTAACCCTGATTAGTCAAAGGCTGGCATATGCTTGAAGCATGGGGATTTATGTCCTTTCCAAAATCCTGGATTTAAAAAAATATTTATTATTATAACTCCGTATATCTATATAAATGGCCAATTCTTTTAAGAATAGTGCCCTCAGCGATACCTTGGGGCAATGAATTCCACAGTCTAAACATGTATTGTGTGCTCAGTTTGTTATACACAACCTTTCCATTTCATTGTCTGTCTTTTTGTGCTTAAACGTGTGTTCAATTATTACAGTTAAAAAAAAATCAGAAACTGAAAAAATACAAAAGTCAGGATTCTAACCAATAGCTACATTTTCTTTTATTTCCTGGTTAAATGTGTTGTATTGTTATTTATTTGTATTAAAGTAGTGCTAGAGGATCAGGGCCCCAATGTGCTAAGCTCTGTACAAATATAAAAAAGAAACCATCCATGCCCCAAACAGTCTTAGTGTAACCTAAAATAAATAGGGGATGAAATGAAGCCAGGTTCATCTCAATTCATACTTCCCAACTTCTTGTGGAATTGACTTTGCAATCTTAATGAAACAGATTTTTGCACCTCATCTCCTCTGTTGTTGGTGCAAAGGGCCCTCTTGCAGCAGAGCTGGTATGATCCTGCTAAGCAATGAGAGGGCACAAGTGATGCAATGGCTCAGAAACAAACATTGCCGAGTTCTCTGTCACGGATGCATAAACTAGCATGAACTGGATTGGGAAGAATGGACAGAGGTCTGGGCAATGCTGAAGGACCTGCTGCAGCACAGTTCCCACCTATTCAGGAGCTTGCTAGAGTCATAGAGGTTACTCCATACATTAGGATGAAATAGCAGCTGTGAAATCTCTCTGCTGCTATTTTCCAGCCTGAAGGGAAGATTCCTTCTCTTCACGACCACTGAGTTCTCTGGCACCCAGTCAAGATCTTCAAGGTAGGCGTTGAGGAGGTTTTGGCCTTGGTTCTCTCTGTGTGTGTGTGTGTGTGTGTGTGTGTGTGTGTGTGTGTGTGTGTGTGAGAGAGAGTGTGTGTGAGAGAGAGACATACTCCTATTTGCATATACTGAAATATGTGCATTGCTATTCACCTAAAACCAGCAAAGAAGAACTTTGCAGTTTCCTGGCTTTCTGGCATTTACAAAGGATTGTGTAAGGCTACATATTCCCTAAGCAAAGGCTTAATCTGTTTTCAATCAGTTTCTTTTTTCTGGCAGCAGATATAAGGCCACAGAGTCAAATAATGAACTTGTCTTTCATTTGGATATAGTTTATTAATGACAAAAACACTAATCCATTAATCAATTTAAAACAAGTTGGTAAATGAAAAAAATTCTTAGTCTCTTTTAGTAACAGGATCACATGCATCTTAAAAGGACGCCATTATCTCCATGGGTTTCTCAGCTGAAGTTAAAAATCTAAAAATGATTTTCATTCATTTCTCATTAATATGCAAAATTATTCAAATTAGATAGTAATTAACCATCTACTCAGTAGAAAATCTTTTCATGATAATTTATGATAAACTCAGTTGCAGCTTTGATTGAGATTGATTTTTAGTGTTGAGAAGCTATCATGAATACAAAAAAGCACCTGAAAAAATATTTTTAAACACCTAACTTATTGCTCAGCTAATTATATGGTAACCATGTTCACAGATTATTTCAAAGGAAGGCCTATAGGCAAGATACCAATGCTGAATGAAACAGGCATAATATCCGTTTGAGTTTGTCCTACATTTCATCTTACAGCTCAGCCTTCTTTACATCTCCCAGTCTAATTCATTTATAATATTAAATGTTTAGCATTGTTCAATTCAGCAAACTGATACACTGGAACTAAGGCTTTGTTTGTTTCATAAGGCTTACCAGGATTTCTTTCAAGATAAAACTGTTTTGAAAAAATCAAAATATGTTCAAGACAAATCTGTTGTTTTACAAGGTAGCATTCCCAGGAAAATCACTATGATTTGTAAACAGACTCTTCAGATTTATTTTTGCAGATAGGGAGGGGAGCTCAGCAGGTTACAGGGTTAATATCATGTGCATGTTGCACTTAAGAGAATTTGGTTTTGTTCTTAGCAGCAAAGATGAGGTTCAGGATTGGGGACATCCTAGATCTAAACACTGGGGATTACTGTTAAAAAATGTTGCTCTCTTGGGGTGGCAAAACCGGAGGGAAAGAATCATTGACCTTGCACTGTTGAAGTAGCATTAAGGAAAACAAAATCCTATTCAATACCTATTGCGACTAGTGGGAATTGCTGTGAGCATCCATGCCAAGGAGCCAGGACTATGGAGGGAAAAAAAGCCCAGAGATACTTAGAAGCATTTCCTCTGAACTCTTAACATAACCACAAGAAATAACATGACTAATGTCTGATTATATAAGATAGATATGTTCTGTACACTATGGGAATTAATTTTATTGAAATAATTACTGACAGTAACTTGAGAAGGGCCCAAATCAGAAACGAAGTAAAATCCCTTGAATTTTAAATGGTTTGGATTTGAGTGCTCACCCCTAAGCTGTGGGCTCCAAGTCAGATACAAATCTGAAGAGACCTCTGTTTTAGGATGCAGTCAGTCAACGTCATACCTGAAAAGCTCACGACATTTCAGCATAGTTAAATCTGTATCTATACCTGAACTCTAGCCCTGATTCGGCTGTCAACCCAAGACCAGGGTGAAATCTTGGCCTCACTGAAGTCAATGACAAAGCTTCTATTAACTTCAGTGGTATCAAAATTTTGCCCCAACCTATAGCCTAAACCGAAAATAATCTAAATTCAACACTATGTGTATTAATACCTAAATATTAACCACCTACAACTACTTTTAGTACTAAAAATGTTTGTGCTAAAACTTAAAGCTATTCAGTTGTCAGAAATATGTAGTCAGTCCCAAAAGGGTGCAGTAAGATAACAGCCTTGAACTGATCTCCCTTCATTTACAGTAGGATAGCATGAAAATTCATGTGCATTAACACTTGGACTGAGAGTTATTTCTCCATAATAGCCCTCAAATCCTTTTCGTAATTACAGGACTGTCCCATTTAGCTAATGCCCACTAGCTTAGTTCCTTGCTCCTGACCATTTTGTACTTTTTACATTGAAATGCGTGGCCCATCTACTGACCTAATACCGATACAATCCGAATCCTTTTGAATCGGATTGCATTGCTCCTCATTATTTACTTGGCATCCAATTGCTTTCAGTCGGTACAGCACTACCATGGCTCCATTCATTCCTTTCAAATAAGACTCAGAGAACTGTAATGGGCAACTTCTGCTCTTCCACAAGAGCACTTGCTTCTAGAGTCACATAAGACCTGTCCACACTCTTCTACAATCACTACATAGAGGGGCCTAGATGGAATGGATTCCTCTTCCAACAATTCATTATAGACATGAGCAATACCATCTCAAAAATGAGCCAGTGCATGTAAGATGCTAAAGAATAGCTGGCTCAAACCAAGCCTGCATGTGCATGTGCAGAGTAGTGCAGTGTAGAGTGCCAACAGGTCACAGCTGGAACCAAAAAGAAAGATGCCTGTGAACAGCTTAGGTGGGGGGAAAAAAAAATCTTTACTCAAACCACAAAATTAAAGCAACCAGCCAGCTTTCCGATTCAGCTATGGACTAGCAGCAGTTTTGAGGGATAACTTTAGCCATTCACTCATCCACCTATTCCATATTCCTTTCCTTTCCTTCAGGGAGGACTCAAGAGTCCATCCCATCTCACTGAGGGATATCTACCTGACCTCAGAGGAAAAAGAAACCCTCATATTTCCCCAGGCTTTCCCTTACCTTAGGGAAATTTAACCATACTTTCCTACTCAGGAAGTGCTCAAAAAAGATAGAGACTGATCCTACCCTTCCCAAAAGATGGCCCACTATCCCTTTTATCACCAATTGGCTGTAATCCTTAGGCTTAATAAACCCATGCCTTCCATACTTGTCATCTTTTATACAGTTTATACAGATTGGGGTTTCACTGCAAAAGTTGCATGCAGTTGTACATATCTTCTGGTGTCCAGGTACTGGTAGGAATGTATGTGGACTCAGACACCAAAGAAAGAATTGGAAACACTGTTTTGGTTTGGAAGGTTCCTACCCTACTTTATTGATGTCTCTCTCCCATCCCCTCATGACTTCATTAGACTCTTTCCTCACTTGCACGCTTTACTTCCTCATTTCTTGATTTTTCCTACCTTAAAGAAGACTTTGTAGCATGATCCAACCAGTCTTGACTTCTTTTGAGTCTGGACTGGCTGGTCACCTATAGGGTTTCTCTGTCAATAACTCTCTGATACAGCTGGCTGGGGAACTATAGAAGCATAAGCAGTTTGAACAAGTCATCCATAAGAGAACCAAAAAGGGTGAAAAATATCTGAATGAGAGGATTTAACTGCTGGATCAAAAGGGAGGAGAGCCTGAGAGAGATGAAAGAGGGGCTGGAGTGACTGATACAATCAGAAGCATCTGATGAGGTAGCAGAGAATCTGAGGATAAAGCTATCCTCCCATCTCCCATGCACATTGCTGTTCATGGATCTATATTGTCTTGGGTTTTTAAACTTTTTGGACAAAATGGACATTGAGAGACTCAGATAAATTGAAGCTACTCATGTTTTTGACTGAGCAGAAAAAATAATAAAATTCTTTGCATTTGCACCCTTCCATCAGAATGTCTCAGAATGCTTCATAAATCCAAACCTCTGAGGTGGGCAAGGATAACTCGTATCCCACTTCACAGATGGGGAAACTGAGGGAAAGAAGAGGTTCTCTAAGTTGCCCTGAGGTCCCACAGGAAGTCTGTGTGAGGACTAGAAACAGTCTCCCAATCATTAAAGTCCAGGCCTATGCATTAATCACCAGATGTTCTTATAGGGTTAACGAGGGTTGTGGCCAGGATGCCAGCTGGACAGCTAAATGAGTGAGAACAAGATAAATGAGCTCTGAATAGCATGTGCTGTTCTGACCATGGCAAGTTACAGGGAGATGTGAATGATGCCACTTGAGCAAGTACAGTCACAGCTTAGCACACTATTTAATCTAGCAGACAAAGGCACAACATATCCAAGGGCTAGAAGTCATAGCTTGAAAAATTCAAATGGGAAGAAAGATGACCATTTTTCACAGGTGGTGGGGTGGGGGGGCGGTGATTAAACAGTGGAACAGTTTACCAAGGGATGTGGTGGCTACTACGTCACTGGAAGTCTTTAAATCAGCACTGGATGCCTTTCTAAAAGAGATGCTCCGTCACAAGTTATTCAGCTTGGTGTAAGAATGAGTGGGTGAGCCTGCATTATGTGGCAGGTCAATCTAGATGATCGCAATGGTCCCTTCGGAATACAACGAAGAAGTCAAGACAAAGTGCTGCAGCTAGGAGTATATCAGTGTGACAGGTCACAGTAAAAAACCGGCTTTGCTGTAACATGGTAACCGCAGGAGGAACCTCTTTGACGCCACCACTGCACAAATGTGGCTTTGTCTATTGGCGTGGCAAACGGGTGGTACATAGTGTCAGAGATAGTACTAGCCATAGTGTGGGACCATACTGAGGAAGCTGTGTTGGCAAGCTACAGAGACAAGTAAAGGAAGCAATTAGAAGTAGCAGAAGTGCTGCAGTTTAAAGCATGGAATTAGGCTATTAAAGCTCAGGAGGCCCAAGTATCGCATAAGCCTAGTCATCCAGTTAGTTGGCTTGATTCTGATCTCACTTTCAGCAGTGAAGTCAATGGAGATAATAAACCCAGTGTAAGACCAGCGTGAGATCAGAATCAGGCTCACTGTATGTATCTGGTGAAGCAGGATGGTAAGCAGTGACACATACCAGAGGCCTGGAGCTGGTGGGCTTAATTTGTGGGAGATATTTATATATTAGTTCTGGGGCAACTCAGAAGACTGGAGCACAAAGCAGTATAGTAACAGATCAGTTTAAAATTGCCCTGACAGTCATACTGGACATAAACCAGAGTGAATTTTCTAATTACCTAGCACTGTCAGACAGTCCTTCCCACTAACTGTGTGTGTACACCGTAACGTGTTGCCGGTGTCATTGGAGGTTAAGAGATCTAAACTAGACTTTGTGAAAATTCACCATTTTACTGTCAGAGTAAAGTTCAGTAGCCTGGCAACAGAAATGCCATGTGGCACAAATGTAGGGATACAGGGGGCCAGATCCATCAGCAGGCTCTGATCACTTTATGCCGCTCAAGTGATAACACAGCCGTGTTAAACCCATCTTAACCATCCACTTAAAGCCAGTTTGCAGCTCCTTTACATTGCTGGATCAGTGCAAAGTAGCTAAAGGGTATTGGTGAATCTGGCCCAGAAAGTTTTAACTTTCCAGAAGTGATGGAGTTGCTCACTTTAATGCAGCACCTTAAAATATGCTGGATCTGAGTTTGCAACCCAATTTAGATTTGAAAAAACAATATTTCAACTCAGTGATCTATTCAAACATACAGACACGTGGGTAATACAGGTCTGGCTATAACACAAGAGCAAGCTGGATGCAGTGGGCAAAATTAATCCCTAGTTTAACTCCACTGACTTGACTTCAGTGGAGTTATGCTGGAGGTAACTTTGGCCCTTGCTGTTTTTAATTTAATTTGCTCCTGCTGCTGGTAAAAACATGAAACGGTTAAAAACCTTGTGTCAGTAACGTGTATAATTTTGAGGGAGGAAAAAGGGGCCTAAAGAATTTGGCTTTATTTTTATAGTCATTTTTCAAATCACCTTTCTGACACATTTGTCCATATTGATTAGATGCTTTTTAGAATAGCATTGTCTGACCTGTCTAGATCTATCAATTGCTTTGCTGCTGATGCCGAATTCCCAGACTACTTTAGCTTCTGACACGAGGCTATGAATAGAATTCATAAAGTCTTTTTGCTAAAAAGATCAATAATCATGTGCATATTAAATCTGCATTAATATAAGTAGCTCCTTAACTGGCCACAGACTATACTTATTTTTCATACACAGCCCTAAATTGTAAACATTTCATTAGTAACATTTCACGAACTCATGGCTGATAGTGTATCCCCGTGAGTCTCGAGTGAGTTTTTAGGAACTTTTCAGTGTTAGGATAAATGCATATTCCCATGGTTTTCATTGTGTTTCCATGCTGTGTGCCACCGTCTCTACAGTTAAATATGTTTTGTGCACTTAAAAACTGTTTGGTAGGGAAGGCATGCCTTAATTGTTCCCAAGACATTGGGAAATGCTCCACTGATGGGCCTTAGGTTGAACTAATGGGCAAGCAAGATGCAGCTTAGCTTAAGCAAGTCTGAAAGCACTAATGAGGAACAATATACTTCAGTTAAAAAGTTGTCAAGATAGGCAGATCAAATTAAAAGTTGACACAATCTTACATATTTTCTTTAATCACACACACCCTCCTAATTACCTCAATTTATACTGTACACTAGTATATGCACAAATTAAATATTTCTAAATTAAAATCGACAGATAACAGCCATACAAATCTTAAAGAATTCAAATATATCTTGAGTCTCATGTGTTTGAAATCTGTGACTGAAGGAACCTGAAGGCCCACCTTTTCAACACTAGACATCTAAGTTGAATAAGCACAATGTGAATGGAGGAAATTGTGCTCGCAAGATATGCAGTTGTGTGCAAAATGAGCAAACTGCATATTTTGGGTTTCCAGATACTGCATGTGTATATTTAGAATGTTCGAAGTTGAAAATTTGGCACTTTTAAACACTGAAAACCTAAATATTGTCTGTTGTCACACCATTTTTATTTTATTTTCCAGGAAGCCCCTTTAAAACAAAAATGTGAGATTCTAGCTAGTAACTAAAGAATTGATTGTAATTTCACTGTATTTTAACTACTGCATGACATGCTGTCCTGTTCAGTGATATAAAATATATCATTTTCAATTTACGCTATAGATGTCTAAATTTCCTGCTGCTAAGATGTATCAATCAAATCAAAAGGTTCAAATATAATATTTTCCTAGTGCCAGGATGAAAATGATGCTTTAGTTCACAGTCAATCGGTACAAAATGCCTTCACAGTCAATAGCAGACTCCTGCATATTCTTCTTGTAGACCCATTACTTCAAGGTTCATAAAGTGGAACACAGCACTTCTGACAATGCTATAGGTTGTTGGTTTTTTTAAAGACCATAAAAAATGTTGGATACATTGAAAAGTAAAAATCAAACTTGTTTTTAGAAGGATCATTTCAAGACAGGCCTTTCAAACAATTAAAGCCCAGATTGTTTTGTGGAAACTGATATTTCACATATTTTTGAGGAATGGTTATAATATGCCCAAATCCATTTTTATTAAACCCACTGGAAAGTTGCAGCAGTGGGTAGAAATACTGTACACTACAGAATTGATTTTTTTTTTAATGGGAATGTGCCTTTCAACATACAAGACATGAATAGTGTAGATAAATAGAGTGGAGGGATTTTGTGCAGTTAGTTCTCTGTACATGAAAAGCTCAACCTGTTTTAATGCTCAAGAACAAAGCAAAAAAGTCATATTAATAAAAGCATCTTGACCATCCCTCCCCACACACCTTTTATACACTTTTCACTTTGCAGCGAACTTAGCCCAGCGTACCCTGTCTTAGCCGCACACTTGATGAAAACCTGTACCAAATGTACAGTGCATGCTTCAAGTACAATTTTCGAGGGCTCATAACTTGGTCAAGCCAGTCTTCACTGAAACAATCAAAGGCACTTCTCTGCCATGAGGGCTATTTAGTTCCATTCCAAATTTCAGCTTTCATCTGCCAGTCAGCCTGTTGAGATGTTCAAAAACAAACGTCACGGTCATGATATTATAATGGAAGTGCATTTTTTCCACCCTTCTTCGAGTCAGTAATGACCGACTTGTTTTTCGCTCAAATATTGAAAGAGAAATTTCCTTCAGGCAACATGAAAAGTTTCAGACTGAAAGGTGAAAGTTCCGGAAAGATTTGAGCACCTGAAAACCAAGGGGTTTGCTTGGAAATCAAAATGCTATTCAGAATGTAGTGATTTGGTTTAGGGATGATGATATGGCAAAAGGTTTGCCTGTGCAGTTAAGCATCCAAAAGTTTGAATGCATACCCAGAAACATCTGAGCTTTCCAGTCCTGGATCTTCCATGTTCTCTCTCACAATCTCCTGTTCCATCACCTCATTCTCTTCATCTCTAGTGATCTGCTGTCCCACTGGGCAAATCACCTCTCCACATGGCTGGGTTCTTTTACGTGGAAGTTGCTCTTCAAGAGATACGAGGCAGCCCACCCTTTCAGTGGGTAGTGGAAAAATGGCTCTTCAGTCGTGTCAGAATTTGAAAGGCTCCCTTGAATTTGCACTTGGAAAGGACTACATGTTTCTGAAATACTTTGGATCTGCTCCTTCTTTCAGCTCCTGATACCTAGCCTTCAATCCCCCAGAAAGAGAACAATCATTTAAAAATGCCACACAGTCTGTGCTGAAGGGCATTAACACAAGGTTAAATGATCTGATAATGTAACATTTTATTTAACATAGTGATGGTGTGTGGAACAGATTCACCAAACAGTTTATATATTAATTGATCTGAAGGCCAAAAGGGACCCTTATGATGATCTAGTCTCACCTCTGGCACAACACAGCTATTGAACTTACCTAATAATCCCTGCATCAAAACAAATAACTTGTGAGTGGGCTAAAGCATATCTTTTAGAAATATATCCAGTCTTGATTTAAAAGACTCAGGCAATTGAGAATTTACTGCACCCCTTTTTAAGTCTGAAGCAGCTAGCGAAGTGCAATCACAGAGGTTACATTTTAAATGCTTAAGTGGGTATAATATATTACAAGACAAGACAGAACAAACACACTGGGCCAGATTCCAAACTCTTACACCAGGTGTAAATCAAAGCAACTCTACAGCAAAGCACCCAGGGCCTGATCCTGCTATTACTGATGTCATTGAGAGTCCTTGCCACTAGCTTCAGTGGATGCAAGATCCGGAGGTCTCAAAATAATTAAAGAAAAATAAAAGGAAAATTATACTTTGTTTTTTCGCATCATACCCAACCATTATATTTAGATTCAACTTTGTTTTTAACGAAGAATTACTGTACGATTGATTTTAAAATGGTTGCTAATACGTGGAAAACCTCTGAGCCTACTAAACAAGGCAGGCATATAAAATTAGCTGTTGTCTTTAACCCATGCATGCAGCTGATTTTGCATGGGCCCATGAAGATGAATCAGAATTGGGATCAGTGTTTTACAACCTACCTGAATGCTGGTGACATTGCATTATGATACTATGACCAGTATCATACCAGTAAAAACATCCCTTGGTAATATCCCTGGCCAGAAGGATAAAACACAAACAAATTGCCCCCCATTTCCTGTATTTCACCACTTGCAGTCTATACTTTTCCAATAGATTCCTAGCTCCCTCCCTGCCAATTAATCATCGTCTAATCATTCTCAGCTCACTTTCAAAATGGTGAAGATGGAATGATGCTTCCTGTAAGTCACTGATGCACGGTCGGTAGCATTTGCAGTTGAGGTATCCAGTTCCATATCTCTTTTAGCTTTGGCTACATATTTTTGCCACATTCACACAAGCAATTTCATTACACAAATCTGGAAGTCCTTCTTTTACACCATTCATTATTAGTAAGGACCTTACCATTAAATGAAACCATTGGGCACATCACCTGCAACTGAAAATGGCTTCTTGTCCTTTGAGCCTTCCCAGACCATAACAATGGAATTAAAGGGGTTTCTTGCAATGATCTCACACACACACACCATGATACATACATGCAGCTTCACAACAGCAGCTATTATATGATCTTTAGGGAAATCTCTAACAGGGAAGACCTTCACATCTTTGATTTTGTGGAAACTGAATGTGTGTGTTTTCAGGACTCCGTGTGTGCCAAATCAGACTTGGCCCTTCTGCAGGATGGTTGGGTGGAGTGTGTGCAAAGAGTTTTCAGTTTCTCCCCTTTCTGGGGTCTGCATATGTGCCAGTCACAAGTGCAGTCCCTGATCTCAAAGGAGCACAGGGACTTCTCCCTAAATACACCCCACAGAGGTATATGTGTTCCCAGAACAGGCATAGAGGAGACAGGGTCATAGCTCCAGCTGTCTGCAGTAGGTGTAAGCTTCACTCTGTAAAGGAGTATAGCAATGGACATGCTATCTCGGTGCACCTGGGAACTCCAGGAGGCATTTCTTCTGAGGCAGAATATCTCTTGTTTCTTCCCCTGGAGTAATGCCACTCCACATTTCCCCCCATCCCCCAACATGGGGATGTGCTCTATGGGGATTAGACAGATAGTTATAGGGGATGGCAGGCTTTGGAGGATGACATCCAAATCAATACGAACCTGAAAATGGTTTGGGTTTGAGTCAGCTCTTATTCTTTCTGAACAATTTACCCTTCTCTAATAGAATTCTGATGTAGCACATCCTCTAGGGGCACAAGAAAGATTCCAGGATTTGAAGGCTGAAAGTCAATGTTAACCCTCAGTCTGATTTCATTTTGGAAATATGTTCATCCTCTTACACAACACTGAACTTCCTCTACCAGCAAAATCATGCCAAATGTTTTCCCACAACATATAAACGTATCTTACTGTTCTGCCTTTGTTGACCTCTGAAAATGACTTCGACTGCTGCTTCTCAACAGCGGTGTGTGGTGCTGTGCTATGCTTCATCTTGACCCACAAGACAGAAATCCACACTACAAAGCAATGTCGCTGCTGGAAGTACTACAGCATCCTTAGTGGTTAACGTCCATTGACTGTCTCCAACCTTGTCTCTTTCACCTGATGCAGAATGGAACCTTTCTGGACTCTAGATGAAAGTACCATGAAGGAAATGGAGAGCTTAGAAATGCAAGCGTAACAAAGGCTTGTTACAGAATAAGTGATGTCTCCCCTTACAAATGATTAAGCACGATTTGATATAATGTTATTGTGCATGCTTTCACTGTAATATGTTTACTTCTGATAGGCAGGGCAAAATATTATCAGTAATATTGCAATAGAACGACATCAGCAACATAAACCCATGATTTTGTGCCCCACAATGCACCTTACGGCTGCCCAGCACAAAACTCAGCAAGCAAAGACATAGGTCACTGGCAACAGAAAAGAAAAAACTTATTTTATTTATTAATCATAAGCACAAGGTTTACAGAATTGCCACTGAGAATTAGTGTACTTCCTATATAAATTATTTAGCACTTCACAGTTCAACGCAGATACTAGGAGAGCAGGTAATGCGCATAGTTCAGGGCATTAGCGGATATTCACTGTAGTATATATAACAAGCGTAACCCAGGTGAACTTCCTTTATACCATTCCCACTCCAGTTGATGGGTGAAGTCCAGTCTCCTAGACTTGACAATACTACATATCACCTCTAGTTCTGCTGCTAGTTAGTTAAAAACCCCACACCAGACTATTCCCAGAAACACTACACTATCATGGAATGCCTGGTCCCAGCAAAAGCTGAATTCTTATTCTTGCTCAGGTGGTGCTCCATCCTGCCTTTGGTGGACTTCTCTTGTATTCTGTGTCACTTGGCTTTAGTTTGGTTTATTATTGCCAGCAGTTCTCTTGAGGTCCTTTCGCAACACAATAACTATGTTCCTTTGTTTCCAATTCCAATGTTTCCAATTCCTTCAATTTACAGACATCTTGTCCCATTGCCCTCAGGTATATCCAAACCATTCACTATACCATGATGTTCCAGGTCTTGTAGGTTTGCTCTTGAATATCCCAGTAAGGCCCTTACCTTATTTTTTTCAGGCTCAAAGGCCTTTAACAGAAAGAAAGCCCTGCCTAAATTCAACCTGAGAGGACAATACACTTGTCTTCTCCAGCATGGCTCTGCTGCCATGAACATGCCTAACCCAGTCTGTATGTCACTGATCTTAACTGCAAAGGGAAAATTCCTTAGAGTGAGAGAAGTCGCCTGCAAAGAACGTTACAGTTCACTGATTAACTCTGAGGACATTGGTGACATAAGACTCTTCCATCATCATCACAAAAAGACACAGTAACAGAATCAAAGAGAACCTTCTTTTTTATCACCACCCTTTCAACCACAAAAATCACAGCCAGGAGAACTATTTTGACTACTGAATAAGCCCATCAACTCAGACTGCTTAATCCAATCATCTCCAAGAAAAGTTAGAAAGCGTGCACATCCTACTTTGCAGAGAAGATTAACTGAATATGAAAGGAATTTCAAGAGACAAAAAATTCTAAAGGAGACATTAATGAATTAGTCACTCTGCCATCCATCATGGAGTTTGGCTCTACTGTGCATGTAGAAGCTCCACGGCCCTGAGAAATATTAGAGCTATCAGATGTGAAACAGATCCAGGCCCTTTCTGACTAATGTAAGCCAACAAAGAACAACTGTGTCTACTGCTAATAGAATGCCTCCCTCACCTGGGGAGTCCCACAGGATTTATTCTAGATAGTTTTTTGCTCCTCTGAAATAATGCATCTTATAAAACACATGATATGGCTTGAGAAAACTGGAAATTATGGGACAGATGCTCAGATGATGTTAATGGATGTAGCTTCCTTGAATTTAATGGAGATATGCCAATGTATACCAAACTCAGACCTGGCCCAAACTGTTTATAGTACAGGAAATATGACTGTAAACCAAAGCTGAAATAGGAGAATAGCTTAATCCAGTCTGATCACCTTTAGGGCACGCTGCAAAATGAAATTTTTCTACCATAACGGGGCAGAAAACTCCCATGAAGTTAACTAGGGACATCATAAATCATATCTAATTTACCTTTGCAGCATTTAGATACTATGGTGATAGAAGACCCTAAAATGGATAGATTATGAAAGAATTGGTTGCATGTGTCATGTTGATATACTGAGCAGACCTTCCCATCCCACTACCATCGACGAGAAAGTCATCTCTATTGACAAAATGGAATAGAATTTTGTTGTATTACAAGCGAACCCATGGCAGATTTTTTTTCCTCCTAGTGTTTCTTGAAATTAATTCTTTTGGAGGTTCTGTATATGTTTCATACTAACCATGACATACTAATGCAACTACAAGAGCTATTGTTTAAGTTCCTTTCTATATTCTTGTCCCATGGCTTATGACTGTAACTCCATTACTAGATGGAATCTAAAACTGATTATCTAAAATCAGGTGTGCTTTTGAAAGTGCTGAAAAGCCTACTATAAGACCACAGTCATTATAAGCTCATCCTATTATGTTTGCAACCATGGCGTACGTTTTATGTACATACTCATCTGTTCCAGTAATTTATTTCATTCAGCTGTTTTAAGTGTGGAATAGGTGCCATCTCAGTTAATGGCCAGGTGGACCACATACAAATTCTACGGGTTTCTACATCAAATTTACACCAACCAATTTTTCTGTGTGGAGATGATGGCTCTGATGATTTCTCTTCCATTGGAATGACTCCACCCATTTAGAAATTTACACTAACTGTTATGTCCAGTAATAAATTATGCCATGATCTAACTGCCCACTTAGTAAAGAGGCAGTTTGATCTACTGGTTAAGGCAGAGGATGGAGAGTTTAGAATCGGGGGCTTGATTTTTCTCTCACTTCAACTAGTACAAGTCGCTCACTGGGGATACCCTGTTTTACTCAGCTATTCATGAGTAATGCCCCAAAATCATTTCAATAAAACCCTTATATCTCACCAAATGTGTGTGTGTGTGTAAAATCCATGAAGTGTGTTTTGTTCAAATATTTATTATGTAGAAACTTTCTGATGTTCATTGGCTGTATATCTGACACTCCCACCCCGTTTGGGGAGTTCTGGAAATGTTTTCAACTTTCACTGGCAAAACCAGGTTCATGCATAGATTCATGATGGTTTTAGTGAAGACATTTAAATATGTTTGTAATTTACCTTTATACCTCTTGACAAAAATCTCAGATAAGCTGGAACATCATTCATAACTCCCTTTTCATGCACTTGCCATATCCAGAAGATATTTACAAAGGTAAAGTTTATATATCAACAGAATTTAGTTAGACTCTCTTGTCTGTATTTAACTTTCTTCCAATTTTCTTCACCATGTAGACATCATGAAAACATACCATACCAGTGATTAATGTGTAAAGAAAGAGGTGCTGGAGCTCAATCAATTAGGAGCCAGGGCTCAAGCAATTTTTTTCACATTCATAATTGATGCAGCAAGCCCACAGGTGCCAGGGCTATGAACTGCCTCATACAGCCTTTTATTTCACAAATAGAGGCACCACAAAGTGCCACCTTATCTTTATTGTGTGCTCTGAAGATCTAGAACTCCTCAATCAGAATTCCCCAGTTCTTGCACTGGTCTAACGGTTTTGGAGTCATCCTGCTATGTGAATATTTTAGCTGCATCCCCAGGAAATCAGATTTGGTGTTTGAGTCATGGGGATGGGATAGTTTCTCATCTATTACAATTGCTCTTAAGGACCACAACCTTGCTGGACCAAATCTCGCATCGTTGCTTATTACTTCCCTAACTACATCACAAACAGAGCTGTAGGATTTCCCCCTGAAATTCAGTGGTTAAAGGATGGAAGAAATGGAACCAGTTTTTGAAAAGTCATAGTTGAGACATGAGATCTTGACTTTATTCTGGAGCATAGATCCTGCAAAAACAGCCACAATGCCATTCCAGCCACAGCACACTCAGGAGGAAAATTCTGAGCACAGATCTGTCCATCGGACCAACCTTTCATGAGAAAGCCAAGTCTTTTTATTATACAAGTCCTAAAAGAAATGCAGACGCAGTATATGTTAAAGCCTTAGGAGAGTGTAATAGCAGGGATGATTTTAGAAAGAACCCTTCTCAGTGCTGGTGACTCTCTGACGTTAGCACAGATGGGTCCGCTCATTTCTAACCCAAAAGTACAAGATGACTTGAAATCTCTCTTCAAAACTAAGAGAATGAGTAGGATGGAAGCAGGAAAAAAATACTGCAACTGCCAAAATCAGGAGAAAGCTTACGCTGAGGTACGTGTTTTATTGCTAGTTATGTTAACAATAAAGCCAAGCCTTAGAAGGGAGTAAGGGATTGAAGCAAGGTAGAAACTCCATTGATTTACAAAATGTCTTACATATTGTGCCTGACCCGACACAAATATGCAAGCTTCCCTTTGAAGGTGAATTCAGGCCACTTTACAAATGTGGCCCTTCATGACAAGGTAATAGTCTGACATTTAAAACTGCCAAGTGGGGTCAAATTTTCTCTCTCTCTCTTTTCTTCTTTTTTTAAGGCAAGTGAATGTAATGCTTGTGGAAAGTCTCAGAATCAGATTGACAGCATGGAACTCAAAGTCTTCCATAAGGCATAGCCATGTAGTACAAGCAACAGCAATTTGTGTTTCCACTGTCCTGAAGTGTCTCAACCTTCCTTTGGAAACATAACTTCTGTGAATTAGAGTGTAATTCTGATCCAATGCCCATTCAATCTATCATCTGCCTGCTGTCACTGCTAACCAGAGTTCTAATTAGTCTCAGTTGTAATGGTGGCTTCTGTACTAGGAACACTCCGCAACTGGTAATTGAACTAAGACCATCTTCGCATTTCACACTGGGCACCAAGCAGTCATCACATCATACTAACTTTGGGTTGCTAGAACCAGTTGTGTTCTAGAGCACAGCAGTGACCCTGGAATGACGAGGCCTGTATCTCTTCCATTTAAAAAAGCAAAGTCAATGGTTCCCAGGTCCGGAAGGAATCCAATTTTAATGCATTAAGGTCTGAGCACTAAAATGGAAGCCAGTATGATCTATCCTCTACCATTCTTCCTTGACAAAATCCTAAAAGTCTCCATGTTGGGATTCTAGTTTCAACATCAGAATACGTGATCTGTAGTACACGTGGAACCCATAATCACCGACCTCAGACTGTCTACCAGCATCAGTTAACTGTCTAAAACTTTGGTCAACAGTTTTTGTTACAGATTTATATCCAGAACATTATATATTTTAGACTCAGTCTACTGTGACAAATAGACACTGACTGCCAAAATACCTTGTTTACTTTTGTTATTAATTCATATTTCTGTTCTCTTCATTGCCTGTACATCTTGAACAAAGTTAATGGGGTTGCTTTAGCTAACTGGGATCAGATTGTGGCCCATTTTTTCCTCACACCATTAAATAATGTTACAAGTATGCTACACATGGAATGTAATGCTCTTGCAATTTGTGTGGCTCCCATCCCTTTCATGTGCTTTTCATACGTAACAGTTGCTTTCTTTTTACTCTCAGAAAATTCAGTTTAAAAAATTAGAGTTAAAGCTGTAGGTTATCATTTTAAACAAAAGAATCAAGGACTTGCAGGGCCAGAAACATTAAAAACTTCAGTCTTCTGTATTTTGGTTCATGCCCCTGAAAAGTCCTAACACTGAATCCTGCAATGTATGTAAGCAATTATTTAAAAAACAAAAACAAAACAACAATTACAACACCCACCCGTAAATCTGTTCTCTCATTTCCAGATTATCCTTTAGAGAGGAAATGCATTGTGGACTCCCGTGAGTTGAAAAATACTCATAAAATTTGAAACAAAAGAATCAGAACAAAGCTTTTTTTAAAGATTCTAAATCACACACAAAACATTTGTTCTGCTCCAGCTCTTTGTGAACTAATTGGCTCTCCTGGAGGGACAGGTAATTGTACTTGACTACACAAGCTGTCCTGAAGCTCCCTTGGAAAGCTCCAGTAAGCTTCCAGTGTTAGCAGCCATCAAGGATTTCACAGGTCAGGCATCGGATCGATACAGCTAAAAGCAGCAGGGACTGTAATGTCGACAGCAGGTTTCAGAAAACGCTGCAAGTGCCAGTTTGTTCCCCTTCATGCAGAAGCTCAAGACAGCTTAATTAACCCTTGGAAAATACAATTTATCCAGAAGCTCTGCGGGTCTGTACTAGGCCTTATTGGTGAACTGATAGCAGAGATACTGTAGCTGGCAGCTCTGAATTCCCATTTCCCCCTTTAATGCTATTTCAGTTAGGAGCCAGCGAAAACACGATTTTAGGTGGATGTGTTCATCTTGTCCTGAAGAGCATGCTACAGGAGGCCACAGAGGAAGGTTTTTTGTTAGGACTCGTGATTTCAGCAAGAGCCCAGCCCAGCAGGAGCATTGATCACTCATGTCCTGGGCTGTGTGTGTGTGTGTGTGTGTGTGTGTGTGTGTGTGTGTGTGTGTGTGAGTGAGAGAGAGAAAGCATGTGTGTGAGAGAGAGAGAGAGTGCGCACACTCCCACTGGTCTAAATGTTTCTTTGCCCTCTTGTAAAGATGTTCCCTTGTTAGTTGTCTATTTTTACTGTCTTTTAATACCACATGGCCATGAAAACTGCAGACAAGGTAATTTTCTGCATCCCAAAACACCTACATTTTAGAAGACAAAGAACTTGCAAGGGGTGACAGACCAGTAAAAAGTTAGCTTGTCTGACGTGGTATTCAGATTTGGGTCTCCAAGGTCAAGCCAATAGGCCAAGGGGTTTTTTCCTTCCACAGTTATTTTCAAGCTAAGGAACGTGTCTGGGCAGACATGTATAAAACTAGCACCAAAAATTAATTAATTAAATAAATAAATAAAATCTGATGTTAGTGAGGCTTAGCAATTTTCCCATAAAAAGGTGGCAGTGAATTCAGTTTAAGATAATTTTAAATATTAAATCTACTTATTTTTACATTAGTTATCTTTTTAATTTGTTCAATCTCAATTAAGTTATAGTAATGTATCGCCTTGAGTTTATAGTTACTGTAATTAATGTAGGAATACATGTAGCTTTTATTCCAGAACAGTGAACTCTTGCTGGGATAAACAGGGTAGATACCACTTTCCTTCTGCTGGTTCATTACCATTTCTGATCAGTTACAGGTTGTGTGGATGAGTAGGCTGGAGTGGATTAACTGAAATGAAAGAGGGTGTGTACACACACACACACGCAAAGACCCATGGCATTAGCAATGAAACTCTGAATCCATATTCTCACATCCAGCAACATACAGAAATAAAAATTTATTATCAAATAGGACATACTGAACAGCCTAAGATTATACAAAACAAAGTCAAACCAGACAATATTAGTGCACTAAAGGAATCCAGGGAATTTATTTAATATATCTGGACTTGTAAAGCTTACATATAATCTTACTTGCAAAGTGAATTCACATTTGCTGGGATATAACGACTGTTAGAGGCAGTGACAGACAGTCTGAAGGCCTACAGACAAGCGGTAATGATAGATGACAATATATCAGGCTGATGGAAAGTATCTTGTGGGGTTTCACAAGGTTCAGTGTTAGATCTACTCTCATGTGACATCTATATTAATTATCAGTTAGAGGGGATAAACAATGCTTTGATGATATATGTCAAGGGCCAGATTGTGCCTGAGCAGGTGTGGAGAGGGTGCCCTGAGCCTCCTTCTTTGTTGAAGAATTTGTGTGCAGGATTTCACAGGAATAATCCTATTTCTCCCCAAGGTGGCACGGGTGGGGCAAGGAACTGGCCAGCCAAAGAGTGCAGCACATGCTGTGCAGCGCTCCCCAGAACTTCCAGTGGGTGAATGAGCGTGGTTCTGCACTGTCCCCCAGGGCCTGTTCCTATCAGGCACCAGAAAGCCCTAAACTAAAATTAAGAAGTGGTGCAAAGCCTAGTGTGTGGAGAGAGACTGAGAGAGAAAGAGAGAGAGAGAGAGAAAATACACAAAGGGGTTAGAAAAACATGCAGGTAAAAACAAAAGTGATTTATCCTGGAAACACTTCAGCAAAAATAATCAGAAATACTAATGCTCAGCCAGCAGGAAATACCTAGAAAACAACAATGCTCTGTCTGACACTAGCTATCAATGGCATCAGGAGTCTGTCTGTCTAGCAGCTGACTAACAGCTAAGCAGAGGCGTACCCTGAGCAGCCAGGAGTATAGGTACCCCTATGGCAACCTACCAGGATTCACCTATTTTAGGGAAATCATCCACAGTAAAATTAGGAGCAGAACCAGAACAAGGGCTAGAGAATCACAAAAAGAGTAAGATCCGCTAGACTGCAGAAAAGTCTTCCAAAACAAGTTGAGTAATTCCCATTGCTATGGGATATTTAAAGCCAGAATGAAGAAGACCCAGACAACAGTCTAGGCAGTGTCAGCTACGTGATTCGCATTTAGTGTTAGGGTTTAGTTCAGCAACTGAAGATTTTTGTTTCCAAATGAAGGAAATGTGTCCTACTGAATAGACAATTGAACAGGGTCTCAGGAGACCCGATTTCTATTTCCAACTCTGCCACTGATCTCTTACATGACCTTAAGCAAGTCATTTAACTTTCTCTACCTCTGTTTCCCCTTTCACCAATGATCTGTTTTGTCTATTTGGACTGTTAGTCCAAAAATGTTTTCCACTGTATGTTTGTACAGGGTTTCCCACAAATGGGTCCTGATCTCAGTTCAGATGTGTAGGTGCTATGTGATACATAATAATAAAAAATATCACCACTGGGTTTAGCTAGAGTTCATGTCACTAGAAGCACCTGGGAATAGTACAAAGTTTTGCAGTTAATATTGTAGCCCGCACTTGTGTATAATGAATTAGTATGGAGATGGACTGTGCTTGAGAACTGTGGAAAATGCTGGCTTTTAAATTGGTTAAGCTACTTTTTTCATCTATTGCTCCTTGGAATCACTCTTTTTAAAAATAAAATGTAAGCATTTTGTTAAGGAATTATAAACGGATTCATACATACTCAACCAGGAGAATTTTGTGAGGATATGGCTTGGGTTAGTCAAAAGCGAGTTACACTCTGACTTGTTCCAAACACAATTATAATTCATTACATCTGCAAAAATAAAATCTCTAGCAGCTTGTCTACATGGTGAGTTAATGCGCACTATGGCAGTGTAATTTCTAAAGCACACTAATGTTTCTAACAGCACTATGTTGAAGTGCAACTCAAGAACTTTTAGTTTGCACCAGCAGGGTCTACAAAGACCAATTAATGTGCACCCTAGTAGTGCATTTTAGAAACCACACCCCTGAAATGCACATAACTCTGCCTTATAAACAAACCCAACTCTTCAGAAGCATCATTAATTTGGCTGTGAGAGATTGCTAGTATTAAAATGGGGTTCACAAGCTAAGAGCTTGAATGTTCCTATAAAATGGCCTGAAAAATAATTCCTTACAGCAGTGGCGTACTGTGGGTCTCCAGCACCCAGGGGACAAGCTTGCATTTGCATCCCCCCCACCCCCAGCACACGAGGGATTCCCAGTTCCCACCAGATGGCAACAGGACCTAAACATAATTTTTTTCAGGCCCAGTACAAATTTATAACACAGACCCTTCCCACACACATTCCACAATCCCTCGTCCCATACGTACAATCTCATGAGCCATGAAGCACAGCATCTGGGGGTTTGCCCCCCACTGCCTTGGTCCGCCACTGCCTTACAGTAATGATGTTACATACCAAAGAATAAAAATATCAAAGGCAGTGGTACGGATTCTCCAGTGTGGTGCAGCCACTTTGTACTGCTCTGCCTGGGCAATCCGGCTACAATAGCAAGCAGTCAGCTGCCGGAAACTCCCTGCAATGTCAGGGATGATCCTATGATTCCATACAGCCTCTTTTGCCCCTGCTTGCTGATGTTGTAGCAGGGAAAATGGAGCAAAGCTGGGATGGCCCCAGGCTGAGCTGATGCCTTGCTGCATTTTACACCTCTGGAGACTATTATTTATGCTAGAATAGATGTTAAGAGTAACCCATGAGATTGCATCAGCTCAGTGCAGAGGAATCAGCCAGGTGCACGCAGGCATGTGCGCACACCCATACATGTCTTGTGCAGTGTATGGTTTATCCATAGCAGAGAATGGGATTCTTCTTCTTCTCTTTCCATTACCCCCCCACCTTTTCCTTTTACCCTGAAGAGAAAACTTGTGGAGTATTAAGAAAAAGCGGTAAGGACTAATTTTCAGTCTAATCCAAACAGGGCCTCTATTTTTGCACCTACAAAATTGCAGACAATTTTTGCCCAAACAATTTGTACCCCAAAACTTGCATGACTTGTATAGCTAAATCCCTGATTGCTGTAGTCCACAAAATTGGAGACCAGCTCCTGAAAATTGTATTTTTATGCCACCACAGAAACTGAATGGAGAAGTTGTTCAGTTCTTGATACTGTGTTCTTTATTGCAGAATGTTACATGCTAAACTTGTGAAACCAGCTCTCTATTGATCCATCACCAAGGTGTATGAGCTGGAAGCAGAAATATCCAGCAATTTTTTTTTTATTATTTCTTTTTTTAAAGAAGTGGCAGAAATGAGTCATTTGGGAAAGTGAAGCTTGGTGTGAGAGGTTTATTTCGGGTGAGTGGAACTCTAAACAATTGTACCACTGCTGCAGACAAAACAAACAAAACTCAGGATTAAGTTTTGGCCATAGAGACTGGTTAGATATTCACAATGATATCACAAATGGACAACCATTTGCATTTCATTCATTTAGACTTTATATAATTCACTGTTCTATCTGTATGTATATTAAATTGTACAAAACAAACCATTATTAAATAATAAAAACTCTTCTTATCAGAGCATTAATACCATCATCACAGCAATTGAGCCCCCTTACACATTCAGGCTTAATCACCAGCCTGTAACGCACTTACTCCCCTCCCTCCCTTCAAGCCAATGCTTTTTTAAAGCCTAGGATGTCAGCTAGGCCTGTTACATACCCTGAGTGCCAACACAAGGAGTAGTGATTATCAGGGAGTCAAGGGACCCTCACTGAAAACACCCTGCTCACAACCATGTGAACTCCAGTGCCTCAGCTGATGTTTTCTGCCATGATATATCACACGGAGGAAAAGGTCTCTCAAGCAGTCAGGGTTTTATAGTATACTAAAATATAGGGTTTTATAGACCAAATACAGCACCACCACTTTGAAATGCATCAAAAACACAGGTATAAAGTGCTCCCAGCACGTGAATGTTGCACTCTCAGGGTGATGTTTAAACAGGAATGCTTTATTAAAACTTTTGCAATAGCATACGCTCACACAGCCCCATAGCTGGAGTGTTTGCAAGGAAATCAAACCTCTGTTGAAACCACACTGTACACCAGAACTGTAACCTTTTCAGCAAAATCCAAGCATTAAAGAGACAATTGGGGAAATGTATTCCAGTCGGTTTTGCATAATAACTCCCCCTCCCCCCGACTCATTTATATTTACAGTAAAGTGCACATTATCCCTTTTGAGCAGTATGTAAGGAAGTAAGCTGCAAAATGAGCAACAATTTCTAAATGATCTTCAGGTGTAGTCCCATATGACAGCACTACAGCAATTCCGTCTCAAAGGCATGTTAGCTATAGCCATGTCCACTACACTCTAAATACATATTTAACATTCTAGTGCATAGAAGAATAGTGCAGCAGTTTGGGGCAATTAGGAAACAGTGTCCAAAATGCCTGTCTTGGGAGCATCAAAGTGAGTTATTCCTCTAAAACAATAGACTGATTGGATTGTGGGTGTCTGGGGCATGCAGGGAAAGTTTCCTAGGGATCACACTGGACACCTCCAAAGGTATTGGAAAAAAAAATACAGGTGAAACAAAGTGCATCCCTGCCAAAGCCAAGAATGTGGAAAAGACAGCACTACAGTTGCTGTTCATGAGTGAGCAGCACATTCTTCAACACAGAGCAAATCCTTCATTTTTCTTATATAAACATATTAAATGACTACATATCTATACTGGAGACTATAGTGAGAGCTGCAATTTCTCTGATTGCATAGAGGCTGTATTAGAAACAGATTCTGCAAAGATTGCAGGAAAATCCCATTAAAATAGAATAGAGAGGTAAGTGGCTTTATTTAGACCTTGCTATGACAAAAAGATCATTCAGGTCTATCATCATTGGACCATAACCTGCTAAACCACTTAAGTCTAAATAGGTCATGGGTAAATAAAGTATCCAGATTCCTGGAAAGTTTATATGAAAAATATGCTGACAACGTTTGCCTCTGGACTGAATTTGGTAAAAAAGCATTCAGGTTGAAATACACGCAACTGCATGCTCCATTGTGATAATATAAGGATCTTCCAGGGCTGAAATAGTGTACCATCTTCTCAGGAATCAGAAAGGGAAAACATTATAGGAGATTTTTCCAGATTTTCTAACTAGACAGCAAGCTATAGTCATTTGCAAAATGACCACTTTAGGGACATAGGTGTGTGGTTCTGATAAATTTTAAGGACCAGAATGGAATACTGGGAAAGAAGATCTTAGCAAAGGGCTACCCTGCAGTTGGAGAGGAGGCTTAACAAGGAGTAAGTAGTCAAAAGGAAGAGATGGGGCTGTGTCTGCATGTTGTTTGTCACAAGGGCTGCATATTACAGTACAAAGAAGCAATGGAAAACAGATAGAGAACACGGTTAGCTAAAGTGCCTTATTAGCTGTGACCTGAAGAAGAGCTCTGAGACAAGAAAGCTTCTCTCTTTCACCAGCAGAAGTTAGTCTAAAAGATATAACTTCACCCACCTTGTCTCTCTTATTATTTCAATGCATGTTGTGTGTCTTCTAAAACAGAAAGATCTTATCACAGGCTGGCTGGCTCTTTAAGGCAAGCTGGGCTCAGCTTTGTCTCTAATCTAGTAGAGATCCTTGAGCTTGGCCCATGGTCTAGTTACTTAGTGGTAATTAGTGATTCCAGCTGTGAGTGGGGGAGCTTACTTAGAATGTCTGACTGCAGCTGTACAGGACCACTTAGGGTGTGTCTATGCAGCAAAGAAAAACCCATGGCTGGGCCAGGCTAGCTGATTGAGGCTTGTAGGGCTCACGGTGTAGGATTGTTTCATTTCTGTACTGATACTGTCTTCTGAGCTCAAGCTGCATTCCAGGCTCTAGGCCAACTGTGGGTTTTTCTTTGCTGTGTATTTATACCTTACGGTTGAACTCAGTCAGAGGGGAAGATTCAGGAGAGAGGAACAAGGAAGAGGGTTCCTCTCTGGGAAAGGCCTACAGCGAGCAGCTTTGGCTCACTGTGGTGGAAGTCCTGAGTAATGTTTGTAAGTAGAGGGATCTCCTGGGTAAACTGCTTGAGTCTCTAGGAAAAGGAGGCAGTGTGCTGAATCCTGCTAAGGAGGAAGCAGATTTGGAGTAATGCTGCAGGGCCCAGGAGTAGGGACAGTGCAGAGGGTTTTTAGGGGGCCTGAGAAGGGCAGAAGAAGTTTAGAGGCTTATTGGGTTTACAGTTAAACCTTTTGTTACCCTGCAAGGGGATTGAACTTTTAAGTAATATGGCTTGAGGACCAGGCCACAGAAAACCCAGATAGGCCATTGCCGGTCCAAGGAAGTGGACACTAGCTAGTGTAGTGACGAAGACCTCCTGCAACACTATGGAAAGACATGAGGCCGTGCTCATGAGGTGAGAGGGCCTGTTATACTGCACCTTCTGAAGTTATGGGCACTATAACACAGATAGCTCTCAGCAACCATTCAGCTATGCATCAGCATTAAATCCTGAAACCCTAGGATCTCTTTCTCAGTTAGCAGTGGGGCAAAAGATTATTTAGAAAAGCTTCCTGGGGTGTCTGGCAGTGCAGTTTTATTTTCTCACATAATGAAAAAAACACGACATAGTTCAAATACAGGGATCTGTTATAGGAGGAGGTGTTCATTATAGGTACAAATTAGGATGCTGCTTTAGGAAGATAGCAGCCTATTCCAAAGGGTTGTTCTCTGGTCAGATTTGCTCCAAAGCAGCTTACTTTTACAAAACCCAAGAGCAATATGTTTCTACTGGTTTTTCTTTTCTTTTTTAATTCCAGAGAAACGATTAAGGTGTGTGTGTGTACACTATATTGTCCCTATGGTGTTTACAGCCCTACCATTGTAGCAGCCTATCTGACAAGTGCCACTCACCTAGAGTGATGGTCGCACATTGGCCCCTGCTGTCACTTCCCTCATTCCTGCATGTCACTACTAAGCCAGGGCCATATGCAGTGAGCAAGGTTTCCCTTTCAGTTCCCCTGCCAGCTATTCAAGCCTGATCTTAGAAGGCAGCCAAGACTTCTTCCCATCTGCCTTGTCCCATTTAGCTTCTCACTGCAATACACTATACCTGGAAATGGGGAGAAATAGGCCCTCACCCGCAGTCTTAGCATAAGGCAGACAGGGCACCAGAGAGGTTAGAGAGACGGGAGTGAGATTATACTGGAAGAGGGGCTGGGGGGAAATGTGGGGAGAGGAAGGGCCAGGTGGCTGGTAAAGAGACAGCAGTGAAAGGGGGGAAAAAGATGGCAGAGAGAGTGGGACTGGTGGAGGGTGGTGACCACTGCAGGGACAAATAAGGGAAGGAAGGATGGTTTCTAGCTACTGCGGAGGACTGGGAGTCCCATTCCCAGATTTGTTGCTCACTTGCTGTGTGACTTTGAAGAGTCACATTACTCCTGAGTTCTCCATCTGCAAAAGGGGTATGATACTGATCTACTTCCCAGGGCGGTCAAACTCCTCGGGTGGAAGTAGAACAATTGCACTCAAGTTCCTGTGTTGGCAATGTCGGTATGTGGCTACACAGCCCCTGAGGGGAAGGCTCCTTCCAGAGGGGGAGGATAATTGGAGGAGTTTCCATCCTCCATGGTTGTGAAGAAAAGCTGGAAAACATGAGCCCTAACAGTTTAAAAACCAGAAGACAAGCAACAAGTTCTAAAATATTATTTTTATAATCTCTTGATTTTAAATCAATCTCATGAATTTTGGGGAGCTGGATGCATGATTTTGGACCTCTTAGGACTGACAAAACTGTGTATATATAGAATTTTTAATGACTTTCAGGGCTGAATTTTCCCATTACAGGGGACCTACTGAGTTCCCGGGATTGATGTGGAAGGCTTAAAGCCTCTCCCAGAGAAAAGTGAAGCAGTATCTGAAGGAAATGTGCCTAAGAATGTCACAAATCTGAAATTTTTAGCTGTAGCTATGTAGAATGGAGGTGTCAACCTAGCTTGCCTGCAGTCCAATATACAGGTAATAAATCCAAAGACAGAGTCCTTAAAAAGGAAAGCATTTGGCTTTGGACTAACAAATACAATAAGGTATTTAAATAGACCAAGATGCTGCAGATATCTCCTGTCTACATTTTTATTTCAATCAGTATTGTTAGTCTTTGACAATTCACCTATACTTCATAGGTGATTTTTTTGTTACATAAAATGTCAATAGGACTGAAAGGCAAATTGTTTTCAGAATTTTAATTAAAAACAATAAATTGACCTAACTTAAAAAAAGAGAGAAAGAGACACTCCAAATTTGGAATCAGGAAATTTCATGCATTTCTGAATGGGAGGAAATTTACGGTGATTAAAGAGCATAAACCTCTTATTAACTTTTTTAAACCAAAAACAAGTATAATAGCTATAGAAACTGCAAACATACAGAGACAGGCTCTAATACTAGTATCTTTATCACTATTGGTGAGATTCTTCCAGTTTTACCGATTTTTAATAATACCTTACTCTGCAAGTAGTCCTGCTGAAATCAATCAAGTCACTGGGACTCCATGGAGATTCGGGATTGCCTGAACGTTCTCACGGCAAGCTTACAATGCTACTCAACATGAGTAAGGCTAGAAGAAGCTGCCCTATGATGGCAAGCGGAAGCCATCTAAAACACACAGACATGCTGAAGCATTATCCCAGCTGCCATTATACGTAAGAATCCGCCATCATCAAATCCAGTTTTCAGACTCTTTTTTGGGGGAAGAATTTATCCAATCCTGCCAGAAACATTATAGCAGAGGTTGACAATGATGCTATCCCCAAAATGATAATCCTGTGTAAGAAGGAAGGTTGTATAAGTGCTTTAGATGAACAACTTTGAGCGATATATACCTGAAGAAGTGAACTCATAACTAGAGAGAGAGGCTGTATTTTGGAATATCTGTGTGTAGTACCAGAAACCTTGATGCTCAGCTACACTTAGTGGAACCACTTGAGAGCCACACTGGAAGGGTTAAAATAAAAGCTGTCAGCAGAAACTAACTTTGGTGGCCAAATTCGTATCAGGCTATAGAGTTGATGAATGTAATGTGCCTGTCAGTGCATCCTGCCTCTTTTGAAATGTGTTAAGAACCTATGCCAGAAAATGACAAGCAAATGTTCCTCATAACTGTATTTGATACAAAAGGAGGCCGAAGATGAATGCCTGAAGTCATACCACCTCCAGCAAAACCACTTGAAGTTCAGAGAAATGTGTTTGTTACATATAGATTTATAGCAGTCTTTTCAGACAATGACCCTCATTTCACCTCTGAGAAACTCCAAAATATTCTTAAAGAAGAATGGCGGATGAAACATAGTAGACTGGTTTCTTACCCCCTTGATTCAAACAGGCTAGCAGAGTGTTTTGTCCAAACTTCACTGAGCAATAGAGAAAGGTAACCATTCAGGTATACCAGAGTCACTGGGTAGCAAATGATATCTTTTCTTACTGTGCTGAACCCCAAACAAAAATGCAGAAAAGACCAGCTGGGTCATTTTAGAAACATCATTTTAGAAACAGACTTTCAGTCCCAGGTCCTCATAATAGCAAAACAATGACAAGAGGAACAAGGAGAAAATGTATAAGAAAAAGAGTGACAAACAATCAGGTATTCTCTTCTAAACAATAGAACCCTGTCCGTTGAAGTCAGTGAGAGTTTTGCCCTTAATTTCAGTGTGACCACAACTGTATTCCTGGTATTTCCAGGTAGAAGAAAAGAGGAAGAGGAATTAAATGGAAAGATACTGGGTCCTGTAACATAAATGGTGAAATTATTGAAAGGTATTTAGATAATATTTTAAATATAAAATATTCTGGGACCCTAAATTACCTTCCATGAGAACCTGAGAAGAAATAGGTTTACTTCATGCTGATTTGATAGATTGCTTGGCATCATTGGACAATGCAGAGGTCCTTGACGTTATGCAACCTATTCTAGTGATCAAGCAGATCAATGATCTTGTGATCAAGGAAACCAATGTATCTGTGTATAACTGAGAAAGTTTATTTTTTTATATGGGTTTGGGTATTAAGTGCATCTTTTGCATATTCTTATATCTTAGTTCAGTAATTAAATGGGTTAATTTTCTAAGTTTATAGACATCCACTAAATTGGAATTCTTCTGGTAGTTGACTGATTGGAAAAGTTTTAGAACAGTATAGGGGATGTGCTGTTGCAACTAATGTTGTAGTCTGCACCCACCTTTAATTAGTCTAGAGAAAGCTGTGCTTGAAAACTACTTGACAAGTGAGCTCACTTACAAGTGTGATAGTCTGTTCCTTTGATCTCTCACTCATTGGTTTAATAAAAGGCATGTGGATCATCTTTTATCAGCAGGGTGATGGACTACACAATAGTCCCATGAGAAGCAAAATATTGATAAACGTGGGTTTGGCTTCCGTTAGCACCTCAGAATCCTGCCATTTATCCATTAACTGTGTCATTGTATAATTTTTATCCTACCATCACTGAAGTAATGACTTAAGTTGTGTTCCGACTTTAACTAAATCCTAGGAACAACTAAAAGGAGAAATCTTCAATGCTGTGACTACACTAATGAAGTCCTACTTTGCTGCATGTGTCTGTGCTCCACTTCCAGCTCCTTCCTACTTCACAACAATAAGAGGTTTTAAACATTTTTTTACTACAGTGCATATTCTTAAGCTTATTTTAGACAAAAGAGTTGCTCTTGATAAAAGCAGTAGTTTGAAGTGTAAACTACAAAGTATTTGCTTTTTATCCAAAGCTCTGTGAGCATCAGAATATATGTCACATGAGACAATGCATCACACACTAGGTCATGCACACCATAAGGTATGTTTTATATATAGTTTTTTTCAGATAACATGAAAGCATGTTGCACATGTTAATGGAGGTTAGAAAAACAAAAGAACAATGCACTAGCTTAAGTTTGGACTTTTCAACACTTTGTCTACACTTCTATTTCATAGGTTGTATTTCATGGCTTATTCAAATGTCAGCATGAAAAGCACTCTTGTAAACAATGCCCTCTAAGCATTTATATTATTACTGTGCATTTTGAACAAGATTTTTGATATTTTCTTTTTACAATCAATTAATGAAATAACACTCAACTATAAAAAGGAGATAATGTCAAGATCTGACAGATGCTTGTATGTGCAGTGCATTTATTGCAATATTTTCACTTGAAAGAGAAGCAACAACAAATTTTTATTTCTCCATTTCCCCACTGTACATATATTTCCCAAGGTCCTGGGAAAATCTATAAGAAATTACTCCAAATATTCAAGCTAGAGTACAGTGATTAATCAATTTTTTGAAAATTAGGAAGTCTTCAGCACTGATGCTAAAAGAAGAAAGCTAGGTTATTTTTAGTCTTTTGTTTTTAATATTATCTTGAAATCTAGGATGGAGCATGTCTCTTGTACTTATTCCATTAGTTATACCTGGATTTCCTTCCTCTCTATACTATGGACTTCAGTGAATATATCAGCCCAGCTCTGGGAGTAGCATTTAGTTGTTTACAGTTCTCCAGAATTCTACACCAACCCAGGATCCTGGAGGACCCCAAAGAGAGAAAAGGTAGAGTGTAGACTCTCATAGACTCTAAGGTCAGAAGGGACCATTATGATCATCTAGTCTGACCTCCTGCACAATGCAGGCCACAGAACCTCACCCACCCACTCCTGTAATAGACCCCTAACCTAAGACTGCGTTATTGAAGTTCTCAGATAATGATTTACAGACTTCAAGGTACAGAGAATCCACCATTCATTTAAGTTATTTAAGTGCTGCATCTTGGTAGATGAAGTTGGACTTATTTACAAAGGTAAAGCAATCCATGTAGGATCTTAATTCCTATATTGCTGAGTGAGTGAATAAATGCTGGGAGGGGAGGGCAATCCACACACCCCCACTCACAAACTCTTGCAGCTGTGGAGAGGGTGCTAAAAATTATAGGGGCATTAAGAATGTGCTCCTAATTCAGTTCCCTGTTTCCTTAGTCTTCTGTCTGTCTTACTTAATGTCCACAGTAGTTTTCCACTCCACTTCCTCCTTCTTTCTCCTTTCTCCCATGTCCTGTTTCTTGCAACCTATTGTTCTACTTCCTCTTCTCTCACTCTCTGCCCTTTACCGGTCCAATTAGGGATTTGAAGGATTGGGCCTCCTCCTCCTGCTTTTGGAAATGAGCCCTCTCCTTCCTACCTGGTCTGGTTTGTTCTCTCTGCCTCCCACTCCAGAGTTCATTCTACTACAGCTCCCTGTTGATTGCTGGAGACAGACAGCAATGCTAGAAGAAGACAGGGGGGGTGATTATCAGGCTGGAGGTGCTCTTGTTCAAGGTCTAGGGAATCCCAAACAAATGGAGGGAATATTTATGATTGGGGGATTGAGTGGGAGGATTGCATGGGAAGAGGAAAGCTAACCTTACCTTCCAGCTCCACCTTGACCTTCCATCCCCCTGTCATCTCACATGGAGTTGACACAAATGGCTAGTTCTAAGTGTCAGGAAGAAACAGCTGGGTCTGAAGCAGCTCTCTACCCTGAGATCTCCAGCAAGGCAGGCACTGGCTGAGAAGAGGAGCAGGCACAGATGAACACATCACATGCTCCACTCGAAACTGAGCCATGGTGGGCATTATCCCATGAGAGGAAATCTGGGAGGTGCAGGGGGTTATAGCATGTCAGCCTCCAAATCATTCATTGAATGTAAAGCCCTGTAAAGAAGATACATGAGCCAGATCCTCATCTGATATAAATTAGCATTCCCTCACTGGTGTCGGTGGAGCTCTAGTGATTCTCACACTAGCTGAGGACCTGCCCACCATGTGCTGAGAAGTACAGCTACATATCTTCCATCACAAAGATGTAACCTCAACAAGACGTTTCAAGGCAGGTCTTTCATGGATTACTGCAGAGTAACCTAAGGTCATGCCAGAATTTGGATATTAAAGGAATCCATATAGGCTGATTCATAGACTCATAG
>ML675614.1:20426374-20555002 GCA_007922155.1 Mesoclemmys tuberculata | reverse complement strand
TCACCAGCGCCGTATATAACGGCACTAACACCTCCTTCTCCCTACTGATCTATGTACTGAGTGAATGACAAGAGGAAAGCAGGATGAGACAACAACAAGGTGATAGATAGTGGTGTTAATGACACTATGGTAGCAGGTTAGATGCATATTCATGGGACAGGTGCCTTGTGACAGCACATAGCTGGAACAGGCCTAAACCTCCCACTGGATATAACAGAACCAAAGAAGTATGTAGAAATTAGACAATAGGAGAGAAACTACCATTGCTTCGAAATAAAACATAAACCATTCTTAAGAATGCGTAAGTTCACACATATCCAACAAAGGTTTCTGAGGCAAAGCAACCCTGAGATTTCCATTTCTGTAGAGAATAATTCAAAACAAAATTCAGTTCAGAATAATCTGTTTTCTCTGATGGCCCATCCAAATCTGACAATGAAGTTTACAGCCAGGCTCTTACACGCATGTTTTGTTTTATTTTGCCTGGTTCCCCTTAGACTGCAAAGAGATCAGTGAACCGGAGTCATTGCAACTGATAAACATGACCCCTCTTCTGTTAGGCACCGGCGTGTCATGTACAGCTGCAAGAAAAGAATTATACAGGGTAAACATATTTTCCTATGTCAGGTGATTCTCCAGAGGGATAGACCATTGGCAGAAACAAAATAAGTGGCACCAATTGCAAGTCCACAGCAGCATAATCTGTATTCATCATCAGGGCCATTAGCATAGACAGCATTTGCAATACTGTCCCTCAAAAATATATAATCAAACCCACGGAGAGCAACAGGAAGGTGTGGAGAAGAGGTGATTTTGCATTTTCCCTCGTTAGAAATTAACACTTTGTTCAAACCCCTGGCCCTGCCGCCCCAAATTAGAATTTTTTCACAAGAATATTCCAACCATTGCCCATCAACTGATTAGGATATTCATACTCTCTTCTGTCCAGGCAAATATTTCAAAGCTAGTGTATTTCTGCACTTTACCTAATGGCTTTGTGAAACATGTCTCAGTCTGGCAGTTGAGGAGAACATCAATCCTTTAACATTTAGACACTTGCCTAGATTCTGTTTCTTCTTCCTGAGAATTATAAAGACCTGTTTTTTGTCAATCTCTCTCTGACCGCTACATTACAACAACATTGAACACTGACAACAAAGTGTCATCTAGGGTAGCATTGTGCTCAGAATAATACAGCTCCAACAGAGAATCTGATTCCTTCAAGGGCTGCAGTTGAGTCCCTAGTGAAGCTGATCGGGAATCACAAGTATAGTCACATTAGGACCGTATGCATAAGCAATGGCTGTTCTTGAGAGCAATTGCTTTCTCAAGGAAGTGAGAGAAAACAAGAGAGGAGGCGGGTTTGAGAGAAGCCAGGAGACTTTTGGAGTATGGAATGATACCAGATATACGGTCAGCACTATTAGGATTTTGTATAGATGCCTTTCTCAAAGGGATTGAAGGCCAGGTAGTGCATTAATCGGGAGTTCCCCTCCTCTTTGTTTGATCAAGATGGCCTGAAATTGCAATCCAAGAAGTGAAAGACTTGCTGAGTAGGCAAGTATGTTGTGAAAGGATGAATGAAAAGAGTCTTACAGAAAGCATTACCGGATGGAAGACAGTGTTAGTATTCTGAAGCATAATCTTAAAGTTTTGAGGTTCCTGAAATAAAGCCTCATATTAGCTAAAGAAAGAAACAGAGTACTGAGGAGTCAAGAAATATAGCAGGAATGTCAGGGAGTGGATTCTGGATTGAATCATGCTTTCTTTGCTAGAATGAAGCTTAATTCTCAGAATACTATTCAGGGACTGGCGAGAAGAAGCATTCCCAAAGGACTAGAATTAGTATCTTCCCTCGCGTGTTTAAGTGGTAAGAAAAAAGACTTCTAAAGGCACTGTGAAACTCTGCTCCACAGCCAAAGGAACAGGAGGGCTGGAGAGTAACGAGGAGAATTATGAGAATTTAGAAACAGAAAAATGTCAGCATGAAAATTAAACATTTCTAGTTCACTTGATTCTGGGCAATGAGTGCCTTCTGCAAGCCAGCAGCAGTTTAGGGTCTGAATGTGTTATCTGGGTTGCAAAAGTGTGTTGGGCTACTGGGCACGATCACTTTTAAACTAGAAAATGGTGTGTACATTTGGGTAACTGTGCTGTATCTGAGCTATTAAAATAAGCAGATAACATCATCGCTTTCATAATTTAGGAGCAGGAGAAGATAAATACATGGTTTTGAGGTGGGGATCTTTGTTCATTTTAAATAGAACTGTTGTGGTAACCTGGGATCCAGACATCTCTAGTGAACACACGAAGAATCATACAGCTGAAAGGTCAGCAAGTTTCATAGATCTTTTAAGGCCAGGAGGGACCATTGTGATCATCTGATCTGACTGTGATTTGGCACCCAACACTTTCCAGTCATCCTTATTTTGAGCCAAAGCTGACAGCAGAGATCCTCTAAATGCTACCACTTTGTCACTGACTTGCTGTGCCTATCATCCATTGGTCTATATTATAATGTTCTGTAAATGTAGTCCATCCTGCAGTATGACTAACCTTTTGCAGATTTAACTTCTTTACTTGCATTGTTCACCTTGGCTGGCTTATTGCATTTTTACATGACTTGTCAACAAATTAAGAGGGAGCTTCTGTATGGATTTTCTGCCAACTATGAAAATACAGAATGTAAACTCCATCTTCTTCACGCATATTGTCTCTCTCATTTGGATTCAGATATCCTTCAGTCTTGAACTGGAAGGTCAGCTCTTCCTTAACACAGGGAGAGTGCCAGATGGTAACCCTCCACTGACAAAGGATGCTATATCTATATGGTGAAGTCATTGCTTCTACCCCAAGGCATACACACATGGATATTATTACAAAGTCCTCACATTGCTTATGATGGTTTGATGGACTTAATCTAAGTGAGGTCAATTTGATAAAGTTATGTTATATAAATAAAGCTACTGCCTTTTTCTATGAATACCAGGAAATTGTGCCTGCCCCTGCTGAACTGTGAGTCTCCTCCCCAAACAGATCTCCCTACCAGAAGGGATAAGATCTCAGCTGCTTCCCTGGCACCATTTCCCAAAATGTAAAGAGAGGTTCTCTAGGGGGAAAGGCAGGCTGAGGTGGGTGTGGAGTGTATGAAGAGGGATGTATGTTATACCTCCACCAGCCTCATAGAGCTTAAACAATCAAACAAAGAGATAATAGAGCCCTGGGTAATGTGAATTAGGGAAAGGACCAAGAGAGACTGTTGGAACTCACTGACCAATTGGTTCATTTGCTGTTGGCATTTAGTGAGGAGAGATGGCAGGGTAGAAAAGAAGAGAGCAAAAAGAGATAGGAGTGAGGAGTCTCCAGTGACAGTCTGGGTTTACATGTGTATAAACAAAGATGCTGCAGGTCACCAATGTTTAGAAGGAACAGCTGTTTCATTATCTATGTTAAAAGCAGTAGTATATAAAGACTGATATCCTTCAGTAATAGAAGATGTGCAAAAAGAAAGGCATGTCTCTGGATTCCTGCAAGTGATCCTTAACGGATTTCATGAAATACCCTCCTGTGCCAATCTTTCCCCCACAGAGGATCAATTTGATTAACTCAACGATAGTAGATCACTGTAGTGATATAATGACAGTGTCAGGGACATGCATGCTTACGGAAGGCAACAAGGTTGTGTTACATGATACACACAGAAAAATTCTAGTGAACTCAGCTGAATTTCCAGTTACTTTAGTTACAATGTTTTGATTTTAGACAGATTTTTATCACCCTTGTGCAATTTACCAACCAATATCCCATCCACTTGTATACAGGACACTAATGGGGACAGATTCTGTGCAGCTTAAAGTGCAATTTATGGGGAAGAGGGGCAAAGGTGGCTTCTACCATGGCCAGTGCAGCCCTTAGCATAAATCAAAGGAACCAAACAGGCTGATCTAACTTAGAGATGTCTTAGTTCCAGGGCTGTATTCAGGCTGCAGAGCAGCCCAAAATTTTTGTAGCACTGTAACTTGCACCTCTCTGCATCCAGGTATGACCCCTTTCCACCCTCAACCTCCACCCTCAGTATGGCCCACACAATGGGATCTGAAATGGTGGACAATGTAGGGACACTTACATCAGCTGTCTTCAGTACCTGTCACAGGGGAAGTCTACCTCTGCCACTCATGGTTCTTTACAGCCCCGATATGTTGTCAAAGCTGTGGCTAAGTGCCCTAGTGGACGCAGAATTGGCCCAGAGCTCTGTATAGGCATATTTAAATTTGAGATGCACAGGATCACTTAATACATTGCTTCCATCTCTACATATTGAGAGAGCATTACGAAGTATGGCCCCGATCCTGCAGCACTTACTCACTCAGAATGTTCAAATGAAGTCCTGCTTTCCTATTGGTTACTACTGTATCATTCCTTTAACTAGAAGAAAACTAGCATTGTAAAAAGTTAATTGTTTCTAGGACCACATGCAGTCTTCTGACTACATACTCTTCAGCATAGCACATGAAAAGGTGACTACAGAGCTACAGTTATTTCCTTTTGCTACATTACCAATATTTATAAGAGTAAAAATGACCTTCAGCTTAAACACATCTCGCATTTAGGCCTGAAGGTGTCTGCACTAGGAGTGCTCTGCCAGTATAGCTATACCAGTACACTATACTGGCAAATCAATCCTTGTGTGGACAGTGTTTATACCAACAAAACTGCATTTTTGCCAGTACAGTGTGTTCTAGGAACCTCTGAGCAAAAGCACCATTTGCTGATAGACTGTGTCAGTCGGATATAAAAACCCTTCACTCCCCTGACCAATGTAGCTACACTGGAAGAAGTTTGTAGTGTACACATTGTTTGTGCCTCTGCCATTAAATTCCACAGCTGTTAGCTGTGTCTTGGTCATTATTACTTACACAAAATCATACATATAATATCCTGATGATAATCAAAATAGAGTAGATTGCATAACTGTGGATGATTCAGTAACCTAATGTGGAATATGTTAGTGCATATCTGTAGTTAAAAATGGCAAAATAATGTCACATTGATTTGAGTGTTTAGATGTGGATATTTATATTTAGGTACCTGTGGACTCTATGAGGAGCTCTGGAT
The DNA here is from genome assembly GCA_007922155.1 of Mesoclemmys tuberculata. Lineage (NCBI taxonomy): Eukaryota > Metazoa > Chordata > Testudines > Chelidae > Mesoclemmys > Mesoclemmys tuberculata. The sequence goes on along the minus strand of ML675614.1, from coordinate 20,549,887 downwards.
AGACTGATCCTTGCAGGGGTTTTTGCAGGATTGGAGCTTAAGTATGGGAATCCAGAGTGTGTTGGAAGGTGTTAAATGCCATGGCAATGGATAAATACCAATAGGTATAAATACCAATAGGTAGATAGACTTGAATTAGAATTAGAAGCCCCAGTCTTAAACCAGGACCCTATTCTGCTACAGGCTCTGCAAAGAAAACAAAAAGACTATCCCTGCCTCAAAAAAGATTTGTCTCCTGTGATTGTCGGCTCTATATGGGATAGGTGACTGTATACTCTTTTTACAGAGCCTTGCACAGCAGGTCCCAGTCCTGGTTGGGCCTCTGGCTTTTACTATTATATATATAATATTTATGTTGAAGATCAGAGTAGACAGAAAAAATGTAAAACTCTAGTACAATCTACCTAGTAGTACCACTAACTTTTAAAAGGAATTTAAATGGCGGAAAATCATAGTTGCCAAAATTAAATATACTGTTGGGGTATTTTATAGTATGTTAATTAATAGATACATACATTATGGTTTGGAGGTATCTGGTGTGGTGTTCAGCCCGGAGACCATTACAATCATTATATTATATTCAATACAATAATTACACTGGAACTTACGTGTCATATGAGGGTTTGACAAAAATTCTTGCATTTCTCAGTAACACAGTTATCATGTACGTACTGTGCTGGTGCCAGCCCAAACCGTAGTATGTCACAAATATATTGTAAGGTATATACTCAGAGTCACCAAAGACCTGTTATATCATGTTGATTGTTTCATAACTTGCAGATTATCCTGTTCAAAGTACAGAGATAGTGTGGTCCAGTGAGCTGCACACCGGACTGGGGGGAGACCTATGTTCTATTCCTGTCCCTCTGGTGGACTTTCTTTGTCCCGTTGGGCAAATCACTTGCATGCTTCTGCGTGCCGCTCATGAGCCCCACTATACCTTTTACTCCACCTCGTTTTTCCCTGCTGCTGATTCCATCGAGTCAGTTCCATTTTTTACTTTGGGGGAGGGCCATTGAGATCATTTTTTGCTCCCCCCCATGCATAATACACTCACTTTAAATTAAAAAGGGATAGAGGGATACATTTGGGTCTCTGCAGTGGGAGAAGTACAGCTCAGCTTCTTGTGTTGGGAATCTGTATCTCGAAACCATTTCCAAGGGGCCATTCTGTATGCTAGGGATAAAATTCTGGCTCCACTGAAGCAAAGCTCCTATTGACTTAAAGGGACATTATTTCACCTCAGAAGTCTAGAGGCCTTTAGGCTCCCATCTGTCAGGGGACCTTAAGTGCACTCTGGTGAATTCCAGGTTAATAATGCTTTACTCTGAAACTGCTGTGCTTTACAAGCTAGTATCTCAGACATTATTAGAATATACCTGTGAGGTGGGTAAGCGCAATGCCATTTTACTGCTGATGAAACGGAGGCACAAGGTGACATGATGACATCCCCCAGATTTACACAGCATGTCAATAACAGAACTAGGAATAGAATCTCGTATTCCGAACTCCTAGTTCTGTGCTCTAATAGTTAGTGCATGATCTCTCAGGGTACGTCTGTCTACACAGCCATTATATATCCACAGCTGGTCTGGGTCAGCTGGCTCAGGCTTGTAGGGCTCGAGCTGTGGGGCTATACAATTGCACTGTAGATGTTTGGGCTCAGGCTGGAACCTGGGCTTTGCAACTTCCTGAGGTGGAGGGTCCCCGAGCCCAGGCTCCAGCCCAAGCCTTAATGTCCCCGAGCCTAAGTCAGCTGACCCAGTCCAGCAGTAGCCATGCCACGGGCCTTTTATTTCAGTGTAGACATACCCTCATTTTCTTGCATTGAGAAAGTGAACTGGCAGGTCAGCAGATGATACAGCTCTTCAGCAAGCAACTGGTCCGTGGACTGGAATGAGCTTGCAAAAGCCTTAGCACCGTAGCATAGCAGGAACAGCCTATCGTTTTCATGCAGCCTTCTGATGCTCTCATTTACAATACTGGGAGGTGGCTGATGCAAGTTCTCCCAGTTCCCTTTCCCTGGCACCTGTATCCATGATTATATAAATGTTGTGTCTACATCATACCTTAAATCCCAGCAACATACTCTCCATTCAATAGTTAAAGTGTCTATGCAGCATACTGTAGTAAAACAAACAGCTGTACCCTGCACCGAATAATTCAAACCTCAAAATGAAATACTAAAATGCATCTCTATAGTGAGTCTAGTTTTATTGCATGGAGGGATGACTCCATGAAGACTGTACACACAAAAGCATTATTTTTTGATGAAAGCATAGTACTTAGATTTCAGGAAGCAGTTGTGGTTGGTTTTACTTGTAGGCTACAATAACGTATACCCAGCTGTCCCTTTTACACAGTTTTATGTATGTATTATTTATACTTGGAAAGGAGAGAGCAGCACAAAAGTCAGAACTCAGTTACGTATTGTTTATGAAGTGAGCTATCAGTGCTATTGTGTCAGAAAGTATTTTTGTTTCTTTAGTGGCCTTCTCTGTAATCCAAGAATAACAAAATCAGAGCTTCAGTTAATAGTGTTGAGATATCTTCCCCCTGAACGTATTAGAATTTTTTATTGATTTAATGGGCTGCTACTTTTAAAGTGACTGTTTTTAAAAGAGTTGCACATTGCTGGCTTTATTACTATAAAAGAACTGTCAAGTGTGGAAGTATGGAATTAGTGTACTTACATTAAAGAAAATTAAAGCAGAATGGCCATCTTCTTAACTTTATGTTTCTTTAATAGGCACTCATTCTTCATATTTTCCTTTCAAATATAAGAATGCTTGAAAGGCATAAAACAGGTTCATTTTAATAAGAGAAAATAAGAAGACTGCCATATAGAAAATGACTAAATTATGCTCAGTTTAGGGGTTTCACTTCTCTCTTTTGCCTCAGGCTTTTTGGGACATTAAGGCCATGTTATAAATCCTGGTCAGTGCTTTTTCTAAAGAGCAGAAATGAGAGTTTATTAGCATCACAGTGGTTGCCTCAATAATGACAAAACAGTTGCTCATTACTGCTCATTAGATTCATATTAGATTCATTTGCAATAGCAATACATCTTCCATTCATACTCGATTGCAGCACAACAGATATGATTTGACACCTGCTGTAGTACAGAATTCATTACAAAGTAATAATACAAATAGGAATTCAAAGGATGGACTTACACTTGCCTCGCTGATGGTTCTAAAATTTATGTCATTTAATGTAGAATTTGTATAGGATAAATAAATACAGCGGGCAATCAATTTTTTCAACAGCATATACATTCTCATAAATTATTATACACATACATATGCATACATGTATATAAATGTGAAAGGCAGATGAACAGATGAAAATTATTCAGACTACATGCAGCATATTGTGTACACATACATACTTCAGTGAGTGCAATAATGTTCCATGCTGGTAATATTTCCAATAAATAAATTAAAATAGCTATTAATTTAAAGATTCACAAAGAAACACAAAAATTAAAAGGCATGTTTTCTTTAAAACATCCGGTTAAATAAACAAAGGCCAAATTTTCCCTTTGGTTATGTCAAGCAATCTGCAGAGGTAGAATTTACTTAAACTATTCCTCTTAAATGCCATTATATTAATTTACTTTAACATTATATTGCTGCTACAGTATGTTCATTCTTTAATTACATCAAAAGTGACTTATTGCTTGTGATGCTGTTGGGCTGAACTATCTCCTTCCTGTGTAAAATATCCTCAGGAGAGAGGGAAGAGTGATCCTAAATGTCCTGAGTTCTTGCTTCCTTCGCTGTTCATAGAGGATGGGGCTCCAGTGAGGTAGTTGGAGGCCTTGACACCCTGCAGAGACTGAGGAATTCAGGAGCAGGTTGTTTCCAAGTCCTAACCTTGCATATCCTCAAACAGTGCACATCAAGTTTCCCTGGGCCCTGCTGCTCCCAGCAACGTGGTTTGTTCAGGTCTTGTCACAAACGCATTTCCCCTCCTTGCACCCAAGGAGCAGAAAGAGGAGGAAAACATTAATTTCCACCATCTTTCTTACTCCATTTCTCCATGCAGACAAAGGAACAGGTCATGTAGAGCACATAGAGCAGTTCTGTCTTCCCACCCAGCCCCTCACACACACACTAAACCCATAAACCCCAAATATTCACTGTTCATATGAAGGGGTTTCTTTGGGTTCCAAAATGTTGAGGGGCACCTTGCAAAATTAAAGTAGCTCCATTACTTCACCTTCAGAAAGAAAAATTGTCCTTCCAACCTCCTTTGAAGCCAATATCTTACATGTGTCAGTTCCCAGTGGTTGATTTGCAAATGAGCTATACCGAATATTTTTTTTATGGTTGTTGGAAGAAACAGTTGTTTGGGAAGCCCTTAGACATTGTCCCCTACTTTTTTCAGTTTTAGGGGCCTTTTCTATCCCTCGTGCCATTGTGTAATGGAGGGGACCCCTTATTTAGACTCACTCCATTTTGATAAGCTAACTTAGCTTGTGTAGTAAGGTCAGGCCAGATGGCTACAAAAGAGTATACCAGGGCCCGTATGAGGGCCCGAAAGGGTTAAAAACCCTCTGCCTCACAGGCAGAGGGAAGAGCAGAGCAGGGCAATTAGCGGCACCTGGACCCAATGAAGGGCCAGGTCAGGGGTTTTTAAACCCTGCTTTCCCTAGAGGAAGGAGAGGGAATACATGAGGGAAAGGCTGCCAGAAGGACTGGGGCAGCCGCAGGAGGAAGTACTTTCCCAGTCACGAGACAGGGCTCCGCTACAGTTGGGAGATGAGGTGGCTGGGGGCGTCCTGACTGCACGAGGCAGAGGTAAAGCGTGAGACCCATCAGGGGGAAGCTGGCAGTTTGCCACACTTTCCACAGCAGAATTCGATAAAAGCATGCAATGCTACCTAAATTGTTTTAGATGTGAAATCGATTGTCGAGTCTGTGATTAAATACTTATGCAATTTAGAAGACTGCATTGCTGAATTCCCATTGGAAGATTACCATAAATGTAATTCTGGTGTTCCATAATAAAGATAGATTCTAACTGAGATAAAGACACAAATTGGGTCAGATCCTCAACTGGTATAAAATGGCATTGCTCTATTGACTTTAATGAAGCTACAACCCTTTGCCAATGCTCTGGTGCATTCTTTTCTCATATTAAAATAATTCATGTTGGAATATTGTGTGCAGTTCTGGTGTCCCATGTTTAAGAAGGATGAATTCAAACTGGAACAGGTTCAGAGATGGGCTACTAGGATGATTCGAGGAATGGAAAATCTGCCTTATGAAAGGAGACTCAAAGAGCTTGGCTTGTTTAGCCTGGCCAAAAGAAGGCTCCGGGGGGATATGCTTGCTCTATATAAATATATCAGGGGGATTAACGTTAGGAAGGGAGAGGAATTGTTTAAATTTAGTACTAATATAGGCACGAGGACGAATGGGTACAAACTGGATATTAGGAAATTTAGACTTGAAATTAGACGAAGGTTTCTAACCATTAGGGGAGTGAAGTTCTGGAACAGCCTTCCGAGGGAAGTAGTGGGGGCAAATGACTTATCTGGCTTTAAGACTAAGCTTGATAAGTATATGGAGGGGATGTTATGATGAGATAGTTTAATTTGAGCAATTGATCTGGATTATCGGCAGATAAGTCTGCTCAATGGTCTGTGGGAATGTTGGATGGGATGGGAACTGAGTTACTGCAGAGAATTCTTTTTTGGGTGCTGGCTGGTGAGTCTTGCCCACATGCTCGGGGTTTAGCTGATCGCCATATTTGGGGTCGGGAAGGAATTTTCCTCCGGGGCGGATTGGCAGGGGCCCAGGAGGTTTTCGCCTTCCTCTGCAGCGTGGGGCATGGGTCGCTTGCTGATGGATTCCCTGCAGCTTGAGGTCTTCAAATCTTACTTTTGAGGATTTCAATAACTCAGTCATGGGTTCGGGGTTGTTATAAATGTGTATGGGTAGGGTTTTGTGGCCTGCCTTGTGCAGGAGGTCAGACTAGATGATCATATTGGTCCCTTCTGACCTATGAGTCTATGAGAAAACAACACTTTCTGCTTCTCAGCCTTTATAAAGAGGTCTCATGGATTCTGGTCTGTCGATTTTTACAAATGTTATGGCTTAATTTGCATTTCCCTTACTGACCTACACAGACAACACCATAGGTGTGGAACTTTATTCTTAACTGTTTGGTAAGAATGGGGCAGTTCTAGTTAGCCCAGTGTTTTCAAACCTGGGCGCCTTGTTCTGCATCCAAAACCATATTCAGGCACCTGCACAAAAGAGGTCCAATTTTCAATGGGAGATGCACCTACAAGGCTGGCAAGTGTCAGACATCTGGCGGCCCCACAGACTGGCTGTGACAAGCATCCAGTGGGCTGCTGGAATGGTTGGCAGGTGCTGCTTCTGACCACTGAAGGACAAGTTAACGGCTTCTCCACAGCCAGCTAGGCTGCCTCCCGTCTCACTGCTCCCCTGCTGGATCTGAATGGGGATTCCGGGAAGGAGCAGCCAGTGTGGTGGGGATAGAAAGTGAGGGGTGTCGGGTACTGGCCACAGGCACTCCCAGCTACCCTACCTCAGCTGTCCCTCAGACTGCCCTATCCAGCTTCTCTATAAACAGCCCTCAGACACTCCTAGAGCAACGGTTCCCAACCTGGAGTGTAGGACCCACTGGGGGGGTGCCAAAGATTACAGGGAGTCTGCGAGGCTTCAGTAACAGTGAGATCACTTAGCCCGAGGCCCACGCCAGCTGGAGGAGTAGCCCCAAGTCAGCCAGGTGTCTGGCTAGAGTGGAGCAGCCCTGTGCCGGTGGGGGCCTGAAGCAGCCCCAGCCAGCTTGTCAACGTCCACCGGCTCCATTACCCTCAGTCCATGACGGATGGGAAGGAGGGGGACCACACATGGTATGCAGTGGCGGCTGCGCTGGGGAAGGCTTAGCTTCTTACTCAGTTGAGTAATTTATTATTATTATTTATGTAATTTAGTGGTATTATCATCATTATATGTGTTTATAGGGGTTATATGCATTTATGGCCAGGTTGGGGGGGAGAGGCAGGGTGCATGTTTTACCTAGAATTAACTAGTGGGACTTTCACTCAAAAAGGTTGGGAACCACTGCCCTAGACAGCCCCCTCCTTAGCCCCTTACCAGTGTCCACCCAATCCACACCCTGGACACCCTCCAGGACCCCTCCAACACCAGTAAACCCTTTCCAATCTAGTGCAGACACAGCTGCCAAGCTTTGTACAGTTCCATATCCTACCTCCTCCCACAGCTGGGGTCAGGGCATATTAGCCATAAACTGATGTGTGTAGTTATGTGCTACTTATTTGAAAATATATGCAAATCAACTAATTAAATAATTTGCATAAGATGTCACACATGGAGCTGTTCAAAACTTGCTGGCTACTTGGAAATTCTGTGGTAAACGCAGCTAACCCTGTATGCTGTTGCCAAATGCTACTTTTCTAACTGTGATCGTGTGTGTATTATGAGAGAGACCTTCACCTGAGAAGTGGCAAATAGATAAGGTAATTTCTTCTTCAGTTAAATGAGTTTACTCTGTGACTTTCTTGCTGCTTGCAGTTTTTCTTCTGTCAGTGGGAGTCCTTTTGCAGTAACAGTGCCAGTGCCACAATGCTACTGAATGACCCCCCCATGAGCACTTTAATTAATTGTAGTCTTAGAAGGGCAGCTGCTTTCTTCTTTCTTCACTCTTGCCTCCTGACACAATGCACTAACAATGTATGTAAAAGAAAGAAAGTGCCATATGTAAAACTACATTTCTAAAAGGCAAACAAGCATTCATTCTTTTTTTAAAATGGTTGCTTTATTATCTCTGGGCCTCTGGTTACTGTACAGGTATTATTTAATGCTACCTCAAAATGGTGACTCCCATGTTCCTGCTTGTAATAGGGAAGTAACATTCAGCTACTGCTGGAGGAACATTTAACCACGGACCTATCTTTGTTTAATCAGTCATTGGAACTGCAGCTTTAAAACTTGGTTTCCAAGATTCACTGTATAAGAAAAATCACATGATGTCCTAGCAGAGAGTGGTGTGACAGTCAATTGAGTAAATTAGTGTTTTTGTAATAAATTATTAAGGATACTATTAAAAATGAATTATCAAAGAAAGTAAACTATCAGCTACTGTTACTCTTAATACACAACAAAACCCTTCATTATCCTTCATTACATAACTATGGCTCCCCTTCTGCTACTGACTCCCAGTAGGTGCACTGTTCTGCACAGTCAGTTCCAGGATTAGGGCCCAAATGATCAATTTGTGCACTGCATTCATGTGCACTCTGGAAACCAGGACAATTTTATTGAACATATTATACAGGCTATTTACCACTTTTCAGCTAATTTTTAAATGTTCACCCAAATGAAAGTGGCCTGAACTGTCATTAACATGAAGAAGCTTCCTAATTTATCCTGGGAGAAGAGGAGATGGAGCTCACCCTCCTTCCTTCTTGACAGGATCTGAGAAATAACAATGCAAATATATTAATATTGTATGGTCAGGGCTACTTTCTATTAATATGCTATTAATATAATGACCCTTGCACAACATTTAATGATCAGGAAAATCAATATTGATTCTGAGGTCAGGGAAAAAATCAATCTTGCAGTAAAATGAGTCATATTTAATCTATCCCATCACAATAATTAAGTTTATGTATAAAAAGTAGCATTGGTATGCGAACAATGGATGCTATGAAAGATGAGTTTTGTCTCAAAACAGATGGATAATATGGGAAATGAAAAGACCTCAATGAGTGTACATACCTTTCTTTCTGAGCACTTTGACAAATTCTTCCTCATGACCCTAAAACTCTTTGCTAGCAGTACTGCTACACAGGAAAATTGGAAGCCATTGCTTCTTGTAGACCCAGAACAGCAGTGTGCTATTATTGCTACTCTTGCTGTTCCTTCATTTCCATTCTTAGCTGCCCTTTGAAATCACTGTTATGGTAGATATTGTTTGGACATCATGGAAGCTTAGCAATACGCCTCTTGCTTTCCAGTAATTTATATTTAGCTTATTTTTACTCCTGGTTATAATGTGCAATGGAGTGAATGACATATATTTTATATATGGGAAACTAGTTCTAATTCATCAAATGTTCTATTATAATGTATGGATACCAGCCAATCAGATAATAGCAGTAGTAATAATCTTTATATACTACCTCTCATCTGAGGATCTCAAAGTGCCTTAAAACAAGCTTCCTTATTCCCCACTACATAGATAAAATGAGATAGCTATGATGTGACTTGTCTAAGGTCACAGTCAGTGCAAGAACCAAGATTAGGACTCCCAGAACTATTCCCACAGGGAAAATAATTCCCAATCCCCAGCCTCTTACTCTAAGCACAAGAAAACATCTCCTCCCTGCAGATGGAATAACAGAAAGTCCTTTCCCCTGACAACAATAGCTCTTATCATTTTGTACATTTTTTAAACTGGAAGAATGAGAAAAAATGTTTTTCCATACTGATATGTAGTTATATACATGTATGTACACTGGAAACCCACATGTGCAAATACATACCAAACAGTATACACTATGGGCCTGATTCTCCTTTGTTACAGTGCTTTAAATCAGGAGTAATGTCATGCAAATGAAGTTACACAGCAGTTAACAGATGTAAGTGGGATTAGGCTCTAAATGACTGGACAGAGGGGAGAATCTCCACTCTGGCTCTTTTGTATAGGTTCTCCAGGATAATCAAAGAATACCCATGATTTCTTTCCTTTCTTTTTTAAAAAACAAATCTTTTGTTGACAGAACCCTTGACCTCAGTGTATTAATCCCCTATTCCAGCTAGGTCAGGATACAGAATTTATTTTGCACATGTAGTCATTTCTCCATCTTTTATTATTATTTTGTATTTCATCTCTAGCATTGTGAACAAACTGACACTCTTACAGGGAAAGTGGGAAGTACGCGTCTCAGAGATTACCTTTAAAACAGTTCTATAGGTTAGCTAACTGGCACTACACCCTTCTTGACAAGGGCTCCTTTGCTGTTCTGGCGAATGACAGTCCAATAGTCATTCATTCACTTGTGCTACTCAGAGCTAATGCAAAGTGCATATGCTGCTGCTGCCAACTCTTGCATTTTAATAAAGCTTTTAAACCAATTTGTTTGCAGTTATCGTTAGTAAGATGAAAGCCCTGAGATCTCCAATTTTTATATTTTGTTTAAAGAGAGGCCTGCTTTCTTGTCTGTCTTTTAGGAATCTCAGCTGCCTTTTTCTGCTTTGTTTAACACATAAAAGCCTTTAATACTTTGAACTCATTGCGAGTTGCAAAATGCTAAAATTGCCTACTTGAAAATCCTTAAATCAGTCAGAAAGTTGGTAAATTGTATCTTCATGCCATCCATATTGAGTATCCATTACTCCTGGACATAGCACATTAACTGACTCATTAGCTATTTCAAACCATATGGACTTGGGTTTGGGTGGGTCACTTGGATAATATCCTGAGGTGAACTTCCTAATTATTGTAATTTATGTGATCTCAATCATGGGGCCAGTCACACAGAGTAATGTCAGAGCCTTTAAAATGCATGTCAATGCACCCAGACAATGACTGAGCTGAGCAACATGCCCCCTGGATGTTGTAAGTCCCGTGATATCCCAAAAAGTAATTACCTGAAAAGTTCCAAGAAACTGGCGAGAGCAGTGACAACTGAGTAAGCGTACAGCAATGCATGGAATGCTATAGCTGTGCACAAACATGAATAAATTTCTCAGCGGAAACTTGATGCTGATGCTCTTTATACAGAGTTGTCTCTAGTGTAAATCTAGCCATGATATTTTAAGCAGTTGGGGGAAGGCAGAATTAAAAGAGGAAATGATAAAATGTCAGTGTAAAATGCCACAAACATGTCATAATGCAAGAGTGTAAGATGTTATACGTTGTTCAGCAAATTTAAGGGGCTTTGTGTGTGAAACTGCAAGATTTCAGATAATTGACTGAAATCTTTTATTCTCTGCTTAGGTTTGAGCAAGTATCTTAAGAAAGAAAGGACTGAAATAAATAGAAAATTGATCGAAGTTGTAATGTACAGTACTTTAAAGCAAAGTGATGTTGCTATGTAATTCTTGTGGCTTGCTATGCAGCTATCATGGCTGTAGCTATCTGTTTAAATGTTGTATGTGTCTGTGTTTTATTACCATAGATAAGAAACTAGGCTGCTGCTTTGCTAAAGGAATGTACAGGAAAGTAGAAGGGCAGCCAACCCTCCCGCATGTATCAGAAAGAAGCAGAGCAGACATCACTCTGCATATGCGGGGAAGTGGGCAGGCAGCCAGCGCCCTTGGGACGGCGAGTGATTGGTAACACGTCAAAATATGATGTGGCTGCTCCTAAATGGTGTAAGATAATGTATGCATAATGTAATCTGCTTGGCAACACGCCCGTAATAAAAGCCCCCCGTGTGCTGAACGCGGGGTTGATTCACCTCGAGAAGTTGTCGGTCTCGTCACTTCAGGATTCGGACTCCGTGAATGACCCCACTGTGGTAAAACCAATTACCACAAAGTGAGAAACACAGAAGCAGGGCAGGGGTGTTACATTTATATGTAGCACTTCTGCCCTGAGAACATCAAGGCACTTGGTGAATGTAACCCATGTGAACATAAATGTGGCTCTTTGTCACCCGTGAGTAGCTACACCATGACAGAGGTTTCTAAGGATGCTACTGCCTCTGAGCTAAAGGATCAGGAGTAAAATTTCTAAAGTTTGTAAGTGACTTATGAGCCAAAGTCCCAAATTCAAGTGACTTAGGTACTAAGAGCCAAATTGTTAAAGGTATTTAAGTGCCTACAGATGCAGATAGGTGCCTAGTGGGATTTTCAAAAGTTCCTAGATACCTAATTCCTATGGGAGTTTGAAAGTCAATAGGACTTAGGTTCACAAGTTACTTAGGTACTTTTGAAAAGTTTACCTGGGTCCTTTAGTTCAACTGGTAAAGGTTCATGCCTTTAGATCCAGCAGTTTAGTCCTAGGTTTTCCTTTTGCAGACAACCCAGTCAAGCGTGTTGTTACATTAATATTAATAAACATTAATTTCTGAATGCTCTGTGAGGTGAATATTAGTGATCTGATTTTATAGAAGGGAAAATGAGGCACAGAAAAATTAAGTGATTTGCCCAAGGTCAGACAGGATGTCTGTGACAGAATAAAAAATAAATTTTGACTCTCAGTCCTGTGCTTTTTACAAGACCCTGAGAGGTTTTCATCTTTCTCTGCAGCATGAGGCATGGGTCACGTACGGGTTTAAACTAGTGTAAACAGTAGATTCTCTGTAACTTGAAATCTTTAAATCATGATTTGAGGACTGCAGTAACTCAGCCAGAGGTTATGGGTCTATTTTAGAAGGGGGTGGGTGAGGTTGGGAATGCGTGGATCTAATTTACCTAGATTTCAGTAAGCCATTTGATATGGTTCCACACGGGAATTATTAGTTAAATTGGAAAAGATGGGGATTAATATGAAAATTGGAAGGTGGATAAGGAACTGGTTAAAGGGGAGACTACAAGTCATAGTGAAAGGTGAATTGTCAGGCTGGAGGGAGGTTACTCATGGAGTTCCTCAGAGATTAGTCTTGGGACCAATCTTATTTGACCTTTTTATTACTGACCTTGGCACAAAAAGTGGGTGTGCGCTAATAAAGTTTGCAGATGATATAAAGTTGGGAGGTATTAATAATATAGAGAAAGACTGGGATATCATACGATAAGATCTGGATGACCTTGTAAACTGGAGTAATAGAAATAGGATGAAATGTAATAGTGGAAAGTGCAAGTTCATGCACTTAGGAACTAATAACAAGAACTTTTGTTATAAGATGGGGACGTACCAGTTAGAAGTGACAGAGGAAGAGAAGGACTTGGCTGTATTGATTGATCACAGGATGACTATGAGCCGCCAATGTGATGTGGCCATGAAAAAAGCTAATGTGGTCCTAGGATGCATCAGGTGAGGTATTTTCCATAGAGACAGGGAGGTGTTAGTACCCTTATACAAGGGGCTGGTCAAACCTCATCTGTAATACTGTGTTCAATTCTGATTTCCTGTTTAGAAAGATGAATTCAGACTCAAACAGGTGCAGAGAAGGGCTACTAGAAAGGTCTGAGTAATGGAAAACCTGCCTTATGAGAGGAGATTCAAAGACCTTGGCTTGTTTAGCCTAACAAAAAGAAGATTGAGGGGAGATCTGATTGCTGTCTATAAATACATCAGAGCGATAAATACCAGGGAGGGAGAGGAGTTATTTAAATTCAGCACCAGTGTGGACACAAGAACAAATGGATATAAACTGGCCATCAGGAAGTTTAGACTTGAAATTAGACTAAGGTTTCTAACCATGAGGGCAGTGAGGTTCTGGAACAACCTTCCAAGGGGAGCAGTGGGGGAAAGAAATCTAGCTGGCTTCAAGACTGAGCTTGATAAATATGGAAGGGATGGTATGATGGGACAGCCTAATTTGGCAATTGACTGATCTTAGATTACTAGCATTAAATATGCCCGATGGGATGTTAGATGTGGTGGGTTCTGAATTACTACAGAGAATTCTTTCTGAGTGTCTGGCTGGTGAGTCTGGGCCACATGCGCAGGGTTTAACTCAACTGATTGCCATATTTAGGAATTTTCCTGAACGGCAGATTGGTATACACTCTGGGAGGGTTTTGCTGCCTTCTGTAGCATGGGGAACAGATCACTCGCTAGTGGATTTTCTTGAAGTCTTTATACCATTATTTTAGGACTTCAGTAACTCAGTCTTAGGTTAAGAGTCTATTACAGGAGTGGGTGGATGAAGTTCCATAGCCTGCATTATGCAGGAGGTCACTAGATAATCATAATGGTCCCTTCTGACCTTAGTCTATGAGAAATGAATGGGAATTGCCTGCAGAGTAACAATACTGCAAAATTGTGTCTTCAGTAGGACGTCCTAAATACTTAACCCATAAACATTTACCAAAAAGTGGAGCACTCTAGGCAAGTAAAATAAAAAGCACCAAATGATGCTTCCTGCCTCTACATGTGTGGGGCATCAGAGGGTGACACCTCTAAATAGTGCAGATTTACAAAAACTGTAGGTAATCAACAACAACTAGACAATAGGTGAAGGTAGATACACCAAGTAGAAATAGTTTACCTTCTCCTCCACACCCTTACCCACTCCACCTACACACATTAGCTTCAGTATATCGCTCCAGCTGGATGTTAAATGTATGTGCAACTAAAGGAAAGGGGAAAGTCAGATCACAACAGATAGCATTGTTGGCACATTGGATGACTGACAGGTCTTGCATAGGGACCCTCCAGTTATAGTGCAGATGCTGCTATCAAGTGAATCCTAAGAGGGGAGCAACTATCCATATCTCCAACTAAATAAAACACAAAAAGAAAATATTTGTGATAGAATCATCGAACCATAGAGGAGCCATTGCATTGACGGCCATGTATAGCATAATCTCATTTGCTACTCCTCTGTCCACAGACAGATTACTGTCGTCACTGAAGATGTTCCAAAATTTGATTGAGCTTTTAGAACCACATTAGAAAGGGCCTTTTATTGCTCAGTGGCTGGGAGTGCTTGGAGTAAGTGGTGATCAATCCACATTTGTAGCTAAGTGGTAATGTCTTCTATGTCCATGATTAATCCAAAGATCAAATGCAAGGTGTGGTTGATATCATGGGTTGGAATGGGGATTATCTGTGTGAGTCATGGGGTGAAGCCAGAGGATGAGAATTTTGGGGTTTCTTACTTTTATTAATGTGCTTGCTGATTTCTCCCAGGATGATAAGTCTGGGGATCACTGACATAGTCTCAACTCAGTTCCCATTAGGAATCCATTGACCTTTGGGGCTGTATAGACCAGAAGGAAGTTTAATGTATTAGAGGAAGGAATTTGAAGGATTCTCTCTCTATCACTCCTTCCTTTGCTGCTGTTGTGTGTCAACACCCTGTGAGAGAGGGCAGTGCTATTAACCCCATTTAACAGATGGAAAACTGAGGAATGGAGAGACTAAGTGAGATTCCCAAGATCAAATAGGAACTCTATGGTGGAGCAGGGAACTAATAAGAAGCATAACAATACTTACTACATATATCCCAATTCAATCAGATTTCAAAGAGCTTTACAAAGGAAGGGCATTACCTTGATTGCACAAATGAGGAAACTGAGGCACAGAGAAGTGAAGTGACTTGCCAAGGTCACACCGCTAGTTATTGGCAGAGTAAAACATTAGATCCAGGTTTCCTGACACCTAGTCTGGTACCTTTAACCAGAACCCTTTAACAGTAGTGGGGCCAGCATCTTGTTTGCGACATTAGAGCTCTAGCTCAGAGAGAAATTTAGTGCTTCTGGTGTCAGGCTCTTCTGTCGGTGAAAGCAGCAGCACTTATGGTCTGGTGTGGCAATCCCCCAGGTCTGCGATGTGCTCCTGGGGGGACAAGAGACAGAATAACACCCGTCCTGCCTCTTAAAGGAAGAGCGCTAGAATCCCCCCTGGACGGGGCAGATCTGCTTCTATACTGTGCTGGAGGGCAGGGCAAGAGGAAACGCTTTGATGGTGCAAGAGGCGGCCCGTTCTGTGTCGCCACATGGTTCTGGCCTCTGCTGCGGCGGCCCCTGCGCGGCAGAGAACCGAACCTGGTCGGTCGCAGAGCGAAGGCGCTTGTTCTAGTCGGGCGGCGGCTGCCCTGAGGGGAAATGATTTGCAGAACGCGGGCTCGCTGCGGGCGCCGCACTCCCCGGGGAGCGCTGGGGACGGGGCAGGGAGCGCGGGGCAGAGCAGGCACCGAAGCAGACCCCGCGGATAGGCGTCAGCGTCAGCCTCGGCACGCGGCGGGGCGGCGCCCGTTACTTGGGAAGCAAACGCCCTTTCGCTCAGCCCCCGCCCCCGCGGCCTCCCGCGCCGGGACTGACGGGGCCGGGGAAACCCGCTGCCGGCTCCTCCTCAGCCGCCGTCACTCCTCCCCCATGTGACCGGCGGGCCCGGGCTCGCGGCGCGCTCGGGCGGGGCAGGGAGAGGCCGGACGAGGCGCCGCCAGCCGCAGGACTCCGCTGCCGGGCTCCGCTGCCGAGGCCGGTGAGTGGCGCGGGGGGCGCTGCGCCAGCCGGGCCGGCCTGAGGAGAGCTGGCGGCGGCGCCCGGCAGGAGCTCAGCCCGCGAGCCGGGCGCTCTCTCTCTCCCCCCCCCCCCCGGCGCAGGCGCCACTGTCCGAAATGAGCTGGGTGCCCGGGCGGGGGAGCGGGCTGAGCAGGAGGCTGGCGGGGGAGACGCTGAGGGAGTTGTCGGGAAAGAGCCTGGAGCGCAGGGGCGCCCCCGGGCGGCCGTCCCCAGCCTGCTGCCGTCTCCTTTAGCTCTGCCTCCTCTGCTGCCGTGAGTGCCCCCGCCGGCTCCCGCGCAGCCAGGAGCCCCATTCCGGCCCCGGCCGCCCCCAGAAAGAAGGGCCTGTGCGGCCGGGGCTGGGTCCTGTCAACACCCCAGGGCTGAAGGGGGCGAAAGCCCGCTTCGCTGTACATGGCGCGGGGCCCGGTGTCCCTAGCGCAGAAGGGTAAAAGGCTCAAGTCAGGCCTGCCGGTCTTGGAACATGTGGCTCCAGAGTGGCTTGGTGTTTCAAACCAGATGTTTAGACCTCCCCCCCCAAGCTATCTCTGCTGATGCACCTAAATTCATGGCACCTAATAAAGAAGGGAGGGCAGACTCGGGTGATTGTTCTGTAGTCCATTGATTATTTTTTTATAATGGTGCATATTCGTCAACTACCAGTGCATAGTTTAAAGGCTGTACTGTGGACTCGTGCCAGGTTGCATTTTTGTAGATTCTTTCGGTGCAACTTTTATTCTTTCCCTGTCTCTGCCACTCAGCTAGGCCCTGCTCTACAGTTACCTTTCTGATTCAGCGGCAGTCGACGGGAGATACGCAGGTGACGTAAATCACTTGCGTATCTCCCGTCGACTTTGCAGCGTCTCCTCTGCGCGCCATCTACACTGCGCTGCGTCGAAGGGAACAGATCGCTCAGTCGATCCAGCCCTAGTAATAATGTTGTTGCCTAAATGAGACTGTCTCCCCTCATTGTCTAGGCTGAAATCAGGAACAGGCCATATATTCTTCTCTTCACAGTGGCTCTATATTGTTGACATAGTTTCAGCCCACTGGGCTAGTTGATGGGCTACTGGAAGGCAGACACTTATTTCCCAAGGAGGACAGTGGCTGGCTTCATGTAGTCATTCACTTTTATTCAAAATGAAGGTAAAACACTACCATTCTCATTTGATAGCATTTTACACCCTCGTTTAAAGGAATAAGGTACTATACATGTTCAAGTTAGTTAAGTTTAGGGGCCAGATTCTCCACTATCATTTTGGTTTTGGAACAAGAGCATTGGAAAGTTTCATTTTCTTTTTCTTTTCTTAGGTGTGATGCCACCTAAAGGGCATGGAAAAAGCAAGCTTCCTCATCCCCTTCCAAAAGGAATGATAATGAAAGACACTGAAGGAAAATTGTGGAGGCTGGGCAATATAATTGGCCAGGGAGGATTTGGATTAATCTATTTAGGTAAAGCACAAGTATTAATTACAAAAGTATTTCTCTGAGTGTCTATACTACTTTATTATTTAAAACAGAATGGGTTACAACTTTCTTTTTTAATCATTAAAGAAACGACGGGAGGTGCCAGGATGTGTTTCACTATCTTAACAGTGCTCAGCTGAATGCTCAGGTTACTGAGTTGTTTTGCTGAAGTAACTGCATGATTCTTTCCTGAATTGTTCAGAGTACTGTTTGCATAAGCTGCTGAATGAAGCATTTACCTTTGGCACCTGTGGGTCAGTGTTTGGGTAGAAGTTTGCTAAGGAGCACTTGTAGTATTGTAGGATATGGTAATTCAGTATGTGGCAGTAACTCTTGCGTTAGTACTGATTCAGTGCTTCAAAGTGCTGTTGGGAGCATTGGCTGTTGAAGGTACTATCTTTCAGCTGAGATATAAAATCAAGATACAGAGTTTTTGGTCATTAAAGAACTAATTACACATTTTATAGCAATAGTAGTATTAACTTTGATGCTGCTTTCTCCAGCTGTTTAAGCTGAAAATGGTATTCTTCACTTGTCCAAAATTGCACAGTATAGCTACATGCTCTTCAACTGATACCCTCCTCTGGATAGAAATACACTGTTTTTCAGTGGTGAGTAAGTGATTCTGATACATAGTTTGTAAAGCACTTTGGGATCTTTTATATATAAATGTAAATTACTACTGCTGGTTTCTATAAAAGAGAAATCTGTTTACAAGGCAGCATGATGGACTTTTCCTGTACCACACATATGCAGAATAAACATGGGAACTAACCTACAATGAAATTTTATCAGGGACTACGCTGAACCTGTACTGAGAGCAGTGAAAAATTAGTCCCAAATAGTAACATCAGCACAACCCATCATCCCTAAAGCAAACATACCACTATCTAACTTAAAAAGAGTATGTCAACTACTGTTCCCAAACTCAGGGTATTAATATTCAAAACCTACTGATCAAACCACTTGAATACATGGATTGAATGTGCATTGCACATAAAAAGATCTGTTGTACCTTTTAATTTTTTCTTCATTTATTTTGTCATGGACAGTGTAATTGTACTTTTTGGCATCATTCTTTGTGCAATGTCTTTATTTTCTATTTTCCACTCTGTTTATGCACTATGAAATTTAGGCCATGCAAACTGTGTTGTCAGAAGACGATATGCTAATACGTTTAGAGGCAGCACAAGCTTTCCTTGTTGTATGGTTTCTAGACCACTGTAACAAGTCAATTTTTCATTAGAGCTAGCACTACATAAATGTCCTATTTCTCTGTTCTTTTGTCTTTTTAACTGCAAGTTGTTTTGCATGGATGGAGTCCCTTTGTCCATGCGGAGCTACAGTGGGATTCCAGGCAGATATAGGAGTTTGCCCATGTGGAGCAAATTGCTGGACTAGAATCTTGTTGATTGTAGAACAAATATTTACTTTCTGTAGAAGGGCTTGTGGGTGTTTGTTACATCCTACTCAGTCATAAATATAGGCATTTGTATGTGTCACCATTTTCTTGATAGATGCGATAGTGTTTCTATTGCATTTTTTCTGTTCCATCTGTCAGGCAATGTCCTTGTTCCAGATCTGTGCTCTGCTGCTCAGGAAGAGCTAGGGCTGAGTTGAATTCCTCCCTATTTTTTCCTGTGTTTTGGTGTGGAAAAGCACAAAGAGCTGGATAATGACAGCATGCAGTCATGAGAGCCTATGTTTTACTTCTTGGAGCCTGGTCCTACCTGAGGTCTGAAATATTGGTGCTCTAAATAAAATGGATGCCCTAAAATCCTACTATACAATCAGCAACAATGGTTGTAAATTAAATTATAGCAAAAATCACCAATCTTATCTGCACATTCTGACATCTGCAACTTCAGTCACAAGTGAGGAAACTTGGAGAAGAAACTGAAAAGAAGCTCTGAACAAGGCTACCATTAACCAAGATGTCCTGCTTTCTAGAATGGAAAAGGTGATGGCTTCCATTCCACTACATGGCTGCATAGAGGAGAGAGAGATGATTTTATTAGTAACCTAAATACCACTGTTTTGATTGTCCTCCGAACATTCAGTTCTCTACCACATGCCAATCATTTAAGCATACAGAGACAAACCGATATGTGCTTGCCACCAGTCCAAAAGATGCCCAGTGTAATCCACATTAAGATATATCCACATTAATACTCCAGTCCTTTGCTTCTCCGAATGTCTCATTAGTAAAAGAAGCAGGCAAACTTTTCTTTAATCCTCCTGTGTCCAATAATATTCTCTTTTAAGATTAATATTTCTTAATACTCTTTTGGGAGATGCTC
This sequence comes from Mesoclemmys tuberculata, assembly GCA_007922155.1. Lineage (NCBI taxonomy): Eukaryota > Metazoa > Chordata > Testudines > Chelidae > Mesoclemmys > Mesoclemmys tuberculata. The sequence continues at coordinate 20,529,990 of ML675614.1, read as the reverse complement.
GATCAACATCTATTGCTCAAGGCCAAGAAAAGAAAAGGGGGGGAAAAAACATCTCTCATTCCATTCTATAGAATTCTATTCATAGCCTTCCTAAGGCGAGATTTATGGGCAAGGCCCCTCAGAAATGTACAGTCACAGAAGAGGTGAAGGACAGAGCAGTTCTGATATTTACATTTTTGTCGAGGTGTACATGATACCTTTTATGACCTTCTCTTAAACATCAGTCAGTTGTCTTGGAGAGACCCTATGTCTAGAGAGTATATAGAAAGCTTTAAGCTAAGAGAATATACCCCAACATGAGCAATGTAATGAAGTCAAGATGCCTCCTGAGGTTGCTATTCAAGGATTACTTGTTGGGAGGGGGGAAAAGAAAGTAATGTAAGGAGGGAAATAGAAACTTAAAAAGGTTCCCACAGAGAAGTAAGAATGATTCATGGGACTCAGATGTAGCGATGAGGAGAACTGAAGTGAGAATGTGGTTTCATTTATTGTAATAACACTTTTCTCCAGTGAAACCCAGACTGTAGATTGTTCTTGTAGGGTACATGCTTAGAACATCTGGTGCAATAATGAACGAGGAGTAATTCAGTGGAAGTAATTCTCAATCTAAAGCAAAAAATATTAATGGTCTCTCAAATCTAGGGTAGGGTATTTCCTAATGCAAGAAAATTGTACAGGACCTTGTAGATGGTATATTGCATGGAGACTGGTACATGTTTCATGTAGATTATACTGATTTTCTTTCTGACCACACAGACCACAGATGACTTCATCTATTGTGGTGTCTTGCTTTTTGAATCCCACCATGCTGAGGCAGAGAGCAGACAGAGGAGTAATACAGAATTATATTGCAATTTAGGGCCAATCTAGATATATTTCTGTTTTATGTTTCTAATGATTAGAACACAGAATAGCAGGAAAAAATACAGCAGTTTGTTAGAATCCTTGCAAAAGTGGTTGGTGTTTGCTCCATGACCTCTATTTTCTCTCAGAAAGGAGACCCAGAACTGGATGCACTACTAATGTGGAGGCTTGGTTCCCCTTCTAACACAGAAATTAGAAAGAGTAACATAGCAAATTGACTCAGCAGTGCATAACACAGCTGAAATAGGAAATGGATCAGATTTATCAGAAAAGATTAACTCTGTGTAAAGAAAGGGTGCAAAACAAGGAAGCTTATTTCCTTACATTCCTTATGACTGCCATTCCAGCTGAAATAACACCAGTCAACAAACAGTTCACTTTGAGCCTGATTCTGCAAAGGTTTGAGCACCCTCAATTCCCATTGTCTTCAGGCGCTTCATTGTGTTTAGTGAGGGGGGTCAAGAGTTCTGAGCACTTCACATGGTCAGTTCCTTAGAAAGACATATTCATAAATAAGTACCAGGTCTCATTTAGGTAATCCTGTGGCTGAGATGTCTTTTTTCACCTCCTTCTTGGGGGGAGGAGTAGAGTTCTATTCATGTATTTGATGCTCTATGTTGTGGAGTGACTACTAAACTTGAAATGAGGAGCTAATCCAGGGGATATGCTAGGTTTGACTGTCTGCAAAATGTGTACAGCACAGCTGTTTTATAAAAATGAAGGTTAACTTTGCTGGTTGTATCTTTTAATAGGTAGTTTTACAGCAGTGGTATAAAGTTTTTGATGTGCGTTGTTATAGCTTAATTCCCCATTAAGTGTACTCCGTACTCCATTAAGCTGTAACAATGTACTTGAAAAATTTTATACTACTTTTGCAACCTATATTTACCAAAGATGCATTTCCTGGAAAGCTTTCTTCACTAAATCAAAACTGCAGAAAGCTATTTGCTGACTCTTGAGCCCTTGGGTTCAGTGTTGCACTTGGATTCAGCCTTTTCAGGAATGTGGCACCTAAACTTTTCTATGCAGAAAAGTGCCTCTGTCTGCCACTCATGTTTCCCCTTTTAAATAGTTGTGCCTTCACTTCAAATATCCTCTTTGCTCTGTACCTTCTCTTCTATTCCTTCCTTGTCTCTCTTATCCTTATTTTTCACATCGGTCTCTCTAGAGCACTCATGACAGCAAAAGGCAAGTTGTATAATTTCCCCCTATGCTCCTGAAGTGCAGGGCTTCCCTCTATTGCCAGAAGCGATTTGAAACTGACTAGATGTACTCTTTCTGAATAAGTGTAAAGCTACCGCTGATGCCACAGGGAGAGTGCTATGGTTCATGAGCCTGTCCTACTTATACTGGTCCATGTTAGAGCTTTCCCTTTGTTACCTGCTGTGACAAAGGGGGGATTTTCTTAGTGGGTTTCCTAGTGTCTCAGTAGCTGGCATGAGTATTATGTTTGTGTCTCAGTTTCCCCTATGCGTGGCATATTTAATGAGGGAGAGGGTGTTTTTTGTTGCAGAGGACCAAGGGTGACCTTGCCTAGCAGCCGGGACCCCAGACAGTGGCCTAGAGATTCAGCCTAGCGACCTGACTAGCTGGTTTCAGCCAGTGGGGGAACAAAGGACAGAAGAGAGGAGGCCCGGGTGACCTTTTTGTCTGGGACCAAAGACAAAGGTGGAACTGTTGGGGAAGGTGATGTAGGAGAATTGACTGGTGGGGGGGGGCTTCTGGACGGTGAACAGAGAAGTCTGAGTCACCTGCATGCGGGAAAGACCCAGATGGATGATTATTAACATTTCTAGGCCTGAGGGCCCTGGGAAGTTCCTGTGCTGTGTTCAGATGTTCAGTAAGCACTCCTGCTTTTCGCTAGCTAAGAGGCGCTGCAGTCTAGATATCAGGGGACTCCCTGAGGGGACCCAGGAAGAAAGACAGGCATGCAGAAAGCTCAGGGGAACGGTGCCAGGAGGCAGTGGGGCCAAAGAACCTAACAGACAGAGAGAGTGAAACTTTCAAGGAAAGCTGTCACACTGAAGGGGGTTACTCCCAGGAACCATACAGAGCCGAGGAGCACGGGGCCTGTAAATCCGTGACAGCTTGGTAGCAGAAGATGTTTAGAAAATGCACCCTGTAGATAGTAGTGGCTGCCAGCGATAAAACAAGGGGAGGAGAAGGGACAAGCAAGGAAATGGCTTATAACCATCTCACTAAGAAGGACATTGCATGTCTGTGCGGGGAGAGAAAGTTAAGCATGGGGAAGCTCACCAAGGAGCAGCTGATTGCTTGACTGTTAGAAAATAACCAGTCCAAGGAGCAAGTTCCAGGTACCAGGAGGGCTTCCAGGACATCCGGAGAGCCTGGGATTAGCGGGGGGGCAGTTCACGTAGCAGTTGTGTGTCCACCAGACTCAATCGCCCAGTGAGCAGGGGGCTTCCCAGTCAGATTTGCCCCCAGCGAATGGTTGGGAGGTGGGGGGGGTGGAGCAAATTACTGAGTACAGGGCTTGATGGCATTGGGTGCAGGTCTGCGTCCCTAGACTATGGCCCCAAGCCCAGCTGTGGCATTTTAGGGGGAGCTGCAGAGGGATCCCTCCTTAGAGAAGATGAAGGCTGTTGCTGGCCCCAGTGGTACCAGACCACCGGAAAATTTCCAGTGGGAGAGGGAATTCCTGTACTGGGAGTTGGTTCCCTGGGAGAAATCTGAACCGTGGAGGGTTGGGAGGCAGCTGGTGGTTTCTCAGAAGTACCATCGTAGGCTATTATGTCTGGCCCATGATATCTCTCTCCTGGAATCCGGCGCACCAAGCAGACACTGCTGCAGAACTTCTGCTGGCGTGGAGTCCAGGATGTCATCAAGCAGTGCTTCAGGTTCTGTGAGCCCTGCCAGAGGGTGTGGAAGGCCCAAGACAAATTGAAAGCAGGTCTGAGACCTTTACCTATCATAGACAAACCCTCCCAGCATGGCGATGGACATAGTGGGGCCCTCAGCAAGAGCAACCTGGTAAAGGAAGAAATACATTCTGGTGATGGTAGATTTCGCTTCTTGGAAGCAGTGGCTCTGTCCTCCATCGAGGCAGGCAGGACAGAGAAGTGGCAAATGCGCTTCTGACCATTTTCAGCAGAGTAAGTTTCTCCAAGAAGGTCCTTACAGATCCGGGATCCAATTTTGTGTCAGCTCTGCTCTGGGGCTTGAGAGACGTGGAGTCTGGCATGCTTGGGTCTCTGCATATCACCCTCAGTCCAACTGAGGCTGGTGGAAAGGTTTAATGGGACCCTGAAGATGAGGCTGAAGACTTTTATGGACCAGCACCCACAGGACTGGGACAAGTACCTGCCCCACCCGCTGTTTGGGAAGTGCCCCAGGAATCCACAGGGTTTTCCCTGTTTGAGTTGCTGTATGGAAGGAGAGTGAGGGGACCTCTGGACTTGAGAAGGGACAGATGAGAGTGGAAGGCATCTTCCAGTGGGGACTGCATGATAGAGTATGTGCTGTCTTCCTGAGGAAAGCTCACTGACCTTCATGGGTTTGGCCCAGGAGAACCTAGCCCAGGCCCAAGGGAAACAGAAGGTCTGATGCGACCACATCTGTGGCACCAGAATCCGTTGATGTTTCTCATTCCAGTGTGGAGAAATAAACTCTAAGTTGTCTGGGACAGCTGTCAAAGAACTAAATAAGGTGAACTATGTGGTGGAACTGTCCAGTCAGGCTCACAGCCACCGAGTGTACCATATCAACATGATGAAGCCATGCTTTGACAGGGAGAAGTTGGTGTTGGCTGTGTGTGGGCAGGGGGAAGAGGAGGGAGAAAACCCCCTAGTAGATCTATTCCCTGGGACATGAGCCAGTCTCCTGCTGGAATCAATTCTTCTCTCTCACCAGCTAACTCTACCCAGCAGGCAGAGATCACAGAGGTGCTATATTCCTACTAGCAGCTATTCTCCAGCAGGCCTGGGCTCACTAACTTATGTGTCTGATGGAGACTGGAGCAAACCCTCCTATCATGTTGTCCCCTTCCAGAGACATGGAGAAAACAGCTCAGGACCTGGAGAGAGAGGTCAAGGACATGCTGTGACCCTAGAGGTAATCCAGCTGTCCACCAGCCCCTGGGACTCTCACATGGTGCTGGTCCCCAAAAAAATATGGTTTGATCTGATTCTGTGTGGACTGTCGGAAGCTCAGTGCTGTCACCGTGTCTGATGCCTACCCCATGCCTAGGACTGATGAGATTCTATACGGGTGTGCGGGGTGCATTACCTCATTGCTCTGGGTCTCACCAAAGACTACTGGCAGGTGCCTTTGGACCCAGATGCCAGATAGAAATCTACCTTCATCACCTCTATAGAGCTTTTTGAGTTCCTCCTATCTTGCAGCCTCAAGGGGTGCCTTCTGCCTTCCAGTGCCTGGTGGATCACCGAGCGGGTTGGTGTACTTTGCCTTAGTGTACATTGATGATATCTGTGCCTTTAGTCAGACTTGGGAAGACCATGTGTCCCAGGTGAAGAGGGTGTTGGAATGCCTCCAGGATGCAGGACTAACCATAAAAGCTGAAGAGAGTACAAGGTGGGGTTGACACAGGTGTCACACCTGGGCCACAAGGTGGAAAGCGGTTACCTAAAGCCAAAGCTGCCCAAGATGGAGGTGATCAGGGATTGGCTCGCTCCCTGAACCAAGAAACAGATCCAGACCTTGATTGGGATGGCAGGAAATTACTAGAGGTTTGTATCCCACTTTAGCTCCCTGGCTAAAGTGGAGTTTTGTAAGAAGGGCAAGGCACTTTAGCTCCCTGGCTAAATGGAGTTTTGTAAGAAGGGCAAGGCAGACAAGATAGTCTGGCCCAAACAGTGCCAGGGGGCTCTCTGTGCTGTGAAGGAGGCCCTAAACTAGGGGCCAGTGCTGGTAAACCCAGATTTTGACAAACTCTTCCTGGTGTTCACAGATGCCTCAGACACTAGTCTAGGTGCAGTGCTGATGCAAACTGATGCTGAGGAGGGGGAGCGAGATCCCATCGCGTACCTAAGCAAGAAACTGCTTCCGTGGGAACAGCATTATGCAGCCAGTGAAAAGGAATACCTGGCCATGGTGTGAGCTCTTATAAAGCTGCAGCTGTACCTATTTGGATGGCACTTTACAGTTTATGCTGACCTTTCACCCCAATGTGGCTGCACCAAATAAAGACGGCTAATGGTAAACTCTTGGCATGGAGCCTAATCTTTCAGGATTATGATATGGAGGTGATCCATGTTAAGAGGGCCTGACCTTCTCCAGGTCACTGGCTGAAGTGACACAGCTCAGTTCAGACCCAAAAGGGGAAGAGATGACAAATAGGGGGGGGATTTTCCTAGTGTCTCAATAGTTGGCATAAATATTGTGTGTGTGTTTTCCCCAATATGTGGCATAACGAGATGGATGGAGAGGGTGAATGTTGTTGCAGAGGACCAGGTATGATCTCACCTAGCAGCTGGGACCCTGGATGATGGCCTAGAGATTGGATACCCTCGCAACTGGTGACCAGAGGCCCGTCCCATCTTGGAAATCAGCCAGTTCTAGCCAGTGGGAAGATAAAGAGATGAGGAGAAAGGAGCCCAACGACCTGACCAGGTGGTTTCAGCCAGTAGGGGAATAAAGGATAGAAGAGAAGGGGAACCCAGGTGACTTCTTTGCCTGGGTCCGAATACAAAGGCAGGCTGTTGAGGAAGGTGATATAGGAGGATTGACTGGAAGGAGGGAGCTTCTGGATAGTGAACAGAGAGAAGCCTGAGTCACCTGGACACGAGATAGACCCAGATGGATGTTGCTTAGAGTTTCTAGGCCTGAGGGCCCCAAGAACTTCCTGTGCTGTGTTGAGACGCTCAGTAAGCCCTCTTGTTTTATGCTGGCTGAGAGTCGCTGCAGTCTAGAGACTGGGGTTGCACTGTACCCTCTGGGTGTGGAGGTCCTGGGAGTCCAGAGTGAGTGGACTCCCTGAGGGGACCCATGAAGAGAGGCATGCTGAAAGATCAGAGAGATGGGGCTGGGAGGCAATGAGGCCAAAAGGACTAACCATAGACAGAGAGTGCAACCTTCAAGGAAGGCTGTCTTGCTAAAGGGGGTTTCTCCCAGAGATCATACAGAGTGGAGGAGTACAGGGCCTGTACATCCATGACACCTACACTCTACCAATGGCTTACCATGATAGAACTCAGATGGCATCATGCTACTCTTTGACGGGGTAGAAAAGAAAAGCAAACAGGTATCAATTCAGCATTTCCATGATACTCTGTCTAGTTTTAAGTCCTGTAAGGAATAGGGCAGTACATGGGAGAATTAAATGAGTTTAAAAGGTTGCAAGTGGGAGAATACCAGACACTTATTTATTTTCTTGATCACGGCTAGTGATTCATGCTAGTCTTTACATAAATTCTCTATTTCCCACAGCAATTACTCCATTAATACACAGGGCTGAAAATTTAAATGCAGAAACATCACACAAAACTCAGTTAAGGCTCCAACACCACTGTTAAATCTGCTTTGCATTTCATCATCCATGTACAGGCTAGAAATTTCTTTCCCCACCACTGCCTATGCTAGTACTTCATTGTACATCGTCATTCAATGGTTACATCATAACTTAAATCTTCACTCCCAAAATGAGGGGTGAAGGTGTAAAGATTTCTGTCCCATTTCTAGACTAGTTAGGAGTAGGGAGGTTGGATGTTACTGTAGGTCCAGCTACAAATTGCTTCCCATGTGACTTCCTAAAGGTATAATACTCTGTACTATTGAGATTCTTATGATTAAAAGTAGGCAAACCTGTGAGGTTTGTAGTTTCAGCTTCAGTGATGGAGATTGCCAGGGATATGTTGAGTTTGTAGCAAATCATGAGAGAGATGTACACAAAGTAAGGACAAGGAGAAAGAAGAAGAAGAAGAATCAGCAGAAATGCATTTTTGGTGGCCATGAGCATCTACAGATGCAATGCAATCCCATGCCTTGAAGCATGTGTCCTGAAATTGCCATTTATGATAATAAGAGGAACTTCTGGCAGAAGATATGGCACTTGCTGCAATATGCAGGCTGCCCCTCTAAACCCATTTTTATTAGCACCTATGCCCCATTGAAACTGGTGTAGTATCTTCTGAACTGTCATAGTGTTAGGCTAGCTGATGAGCAGGTATGCAGTAGTTCCAGAAACCAATGTGTGAATCAAGTTAAAGTATTAAAACCTGGACTCCCATCCAAGAATGCTGAAATGGCAGACTGTATAGCTTTTGTGTTTAAAGGTTAAAGGATATGTCATACCTATTCCAGCTCAGAGCTAAATTAACTTTGAAAGTCAAACAATGTCTTCCATAGCTGTGGAATGCAACATTTTGGCTCTGGTGAATTAGGATTAAAGTTTCATGAAAAGATGACAGAAATTATAATGAAATTTTCACCAGAACTGTGTTGTACTAGAAGCATTTGCCGATGCCCTGCAAAATAGTTTTGTAGGGGAATTCAGTTTTCTGCTGAATAGCTTACCAGGTGCTATGGAAGCCAAATCCATAAGGTTCTACTGTAGAAACCTGTGTATAAAATTCACAAAGGAAGCCGGAAGAAGACTCAAGAGAGACCATTTGTAACAGTTTCTCAGAAATGAGTCTAGCCAGGAAATAGTAGTACATCACTGGGGTAATATGATCACTGTGAACAGAGAAGTCCTTCTTCAAGAAACTTAGAATGTAAATATGCCACTTTAAGGACTGAAATTATCAGTTCCATGAGAGACTGAAATAAAACAAAAGGGCGAAAATACATAGGGCTTTATTAAATTTAGATGTTTCAGCATGGCATTTACTTCAATGCACTCTGTACTTCGAATAGGTAATGCCATAATAATTTAACAACTGTAGATGGTAAATATTTACCCTTGTAATGATTGCCACTGTTTGTTTTTATTTATTATCAAACCAGTGTTCTGAAAATTATTCTTTAGAATGTTTACATACATCAGAACTTTCTTTACATTAAATGTTACATTAAACACAGTGGGTGAAATCCTGGCCCTACTGAAGTAAATGGCTAAACTCTCATTTACTTCAGTGGGGCCAGGATTTCATGCAGTCTTTTTATTACTTTTACATAAAGTAATTTTGAGCTCGTCCTAGCTTTTGAGTAGTGTTAATTTTTGAATCATGGGTTTGGTTTTATTCCTGCATAAACAGAGCTGAGAGGACAATATCAGTACACATTTTCATATCCTCTGAAAAACTAGGCAAAAGATAATTAAAAAAAAAAGGTTCTTGAAATTGCTCTATAGAAAAAATGTTTCTAACATGAGCTTGTATCTCCCAAATATCCAGCAGCAGCAATGAGACCAGCTGTGGACAGGAAGAGGGATATTTTTTCTAACTGCCAAATACACTCCTTTTCTTTTCCACTGTGTAAACTTTGTCTACAGACTGTTTTTTTGGAGAACCATTGTGAATACTTCACACTATTCCAAACATGATTGTCACAGATTAAACTGCTAAAACTAAAGCTGGCACATTTGAACTGGCAAATAAAACTGGGATATTTCTTTGTCATGCTGAATGCAGTTGTCATGCAGTCCTTGGGAATCACAGTTATTTCAGGAACTCTATTGTTACCGTGTCATATTAAAACACAGAAAGACTGATTAATTAAAGGTCGTGGTGCAAGCCAACAAAAGCCATAAAATTCATAGTTAAGGCTGAGGTTGAGACCTTAGCCCAGCTTGTTATGGCTGGGCAATGCTAGGAAATTCTGGACATGACTTAATTTGATTTAACTTATTTTCTGCATTGCCTAGGCACAGCAATTGGAAATTATGGTAAAGAATGTAAACCTTATTTCAACTTGTTTTTTCAATGTAGTTCTTCAGTTACTTTTCTCTGGTCCAGTAGTTGTAACTCAACAATATTTCCACTAACACTGAAGGGAAAAGTTCTAGAGATGCAAGGATATATTTCAAAAATAATTCTTGGGATACAATGCATCCCTCTTTTTTGCAGCTAGTATAGGGAAAATGTGCATGCTTGCTGTCACAGCCAGAATCTGGAGACTTACACTTTTGCCATGTTTTAGGGTATGTTTACTAACACAGTCTAACCATATAGTGCCCCTGGTACTCTGCATGTACCTATATGCCATCAGCATCCTCCTGCATTCCAGCACTGCTCTCCTACAGCAGTGAGTCTCAACATTTCCAGACTACTGTACCCCTTTCAGGAGTCTGATTTGTCTTGCGTACCCCCAAGTTTCATTTCACTTAAAAAGTACTTGCTTATAAAATCAGACAAAAATACAAAAGTGTCACAGCACACTGGTAGCGGAAAAATGTCTTACTTTCTCATTTTTACTATATAATTAAATAAAGGAACTGTAAAATATTGTACTTCCATTTCAGTATATAGCTAGAGCAGTATAAACAAGTTATTGTCTATATGAAATTTTAATTTGTACTGACTTTGCTAGTGCTTTTTATGTAGCCTGTTGTAAAACTAGGCAAATGTCTACACGTATCCCTGGTTGAGAACCACTGTCCTACAGGGTCTCAGTTTATTGTCCTGTAGTCTAGCACTTAGCTGATTGTAATATTATAAATAGCCAATTACTACCACATAGAATGAGCCTAGCACATGGCTAATTACAAGTATACAGTAATTAACTATGAGTTAAACTCGCAGGAGAGTATGTGGTGATGGTCTGTGAGGTATGTAATCAGGCTGTTTGTTAAACCTTGGGAACCTTTCCAGTCTAAGTAACTATACGTAATAATGAATCCATTTTAAAAAAATGCATATGTATATTATGGACAAAAATAGTCCATCTTACTTGTGAACCATAGTGGATAAATATAGTATTCAACTGCCATCCAACATAAAGAGAAAAGGTGGCTGAGATAATATCTTTTATTGGTCCACCTTCTGTTGGTGAAAGAGACAAGCTTTCGAGATTACTCGCAAGTCCTGAAGACAGTTCCATGTAAGCTTAAAAGCTTTTCTCTCTCCCCAACAGAAGTTGGTCCAATAAAAGATGCTATTTCACTCACCTTGTCTCTCTAGTATCCTGGGATCAACGTGGATACAATATTGTATGTTCAATATATAAGTGGTAAATAAAAAGCAATAAAGTGATATGTTTGTCACAATTCTAACAACATGAGCAACTTTGGATATATTAGTATTTACAAATAGTTGCTTTAAACATTCCTCCTGGTATTAGCTATATAGGATATTGCAGTGGACATTATAATACATTTTGCCATGTGTATAATATATCTATTTTTTAACTTAGCTTCTCTTTGCCTCATAGACTTTTAGGCCAGAAAGGGCCATCATGATCATCTAGTCTGGCCTCCTGCATACTGCAAGCCACAGAACCTCACCCCCCTACTCCTGTAATAGGCCCATAACTTCTGGCCTAGTTACTGAAGTCCTCAAATCTTGATTTAAAGACTTCAAGTTTCAGAGAATCCACCACTTACCCTAGTTCAAATCAGCAAGTGATCTTGCCCTGCGCTGTAGAGGAAAGTGAAAAATCCCCAGGGTCTCTGCCATTTTGACCTGGGGAAAAATTCCTTCCTGACCCTAAGTATGGTGATTAGTTAGACCTTGAGCATAAAAATGGTCATACTGGGTTAGACCAATGGTCCATTTAGCCCAGTATCCTGTCTTCCGATAGTGGCTGGTGTCCAATGCTTTAAAAGGAGTGAACATCAGATGGCAATTTATCGACTGATCATTCAATCCCAGCTTCTAGCAGTCAGAGGTTTAGGGACACCCAGAGCATGGGGTTGCATATCTGACCATCTTGGTTAATAGCCATTGATGGAACTATCCATCAGTGTGGATAGGTCTTCCATCAGACAGACACCTGGGAAAGAATTCTTTGCAGTAACTCAGAACCCTCCACTTGTGGTTCCCCATCTCTGGCCATTGGAGATATTTGCTAATAGCAGTTGCAGATGGGCCATATGCCATTGTAGGTAATCAAGCTCAATCTTAAAACAAGTTAGGTTTTTTGCCATCTCCTGATGTGGCCCCATATGGTTCAGTGACATCTAAGAGACCAGAGTTCTCTCAGGGTCAGAAAAAAATAGAATCCTATTGTGCAAAGGCATGGTTTTGTAGCCTGTAATTAGCAACTGTTCAGTTACTGTTTTGATTTTTCTTGCACTAAGAGGCGCAATCCCTGGTCTCCCCTTAGGATGGATTTTATCAGCACTCTCCACAACTCAGACCAGTGCTTATATAAATAATTCCAGGGTGGGAATCAAGGCTCAAGGGGCAGAATAAATTGAAATAGGTAAAAGAGACAATCTCACCTAGGAGTATGACAAAGGGCATAACTCTAGTAGAGTCTCTGTTATCACGACAACAGATCGACAGGAAGCATATATGGAGACCCAACTGAATTGAATGATGTAGGAAATAGAAAATGAATTAGTCTATTTTAATTTAACATAATTTCACCAAAGTTTGGTATGTGTGTGGTGGAGGTGCTCTAGTGGCTCTGTAGTCAAGACTGGGTTGAAACATTCCACTGAAAATAAGATTAAAATTGTCCATATACGTATCAGTATTATCAAAACAGGTTGAAGTTTTTTGACATTTGGACATAACTTCAAAATTTAAAAAGAAAAACACTTTCTTTTTAACACTTTTAGGAAATGTTCTTTTCTCCTCCCTTCTCCCCTTTTTGTTTTGACCAAGACTACATGTTCTACATGATGCTATATGTTTTGTTCTTTAGTTGCAATTATATAAACTGTTGGGGGAAGTTTCATCACCATCTCTCTGATTTTACAGCTTTCCCTCATGTTGATATTCCTGTAGAAGATGATGCTGTGCATGTAATTAAAGTGGTAATGTGCATATCTCACTTCTAAATTATTTAAAGTAATAACATTTTCTCTTGCATTTTTTGTTTATTCTTATTTTGAGCATTGAGTTGCATTGCATATTTTTGTGTGTGCCATTCTTCCATAATGTAATTTGTCTGCTGGGGGAATGTTTCATGATTCCTTAATGCTTGCTGTTTCTTTGCTGCCATTACTAACCATGGACATCACAATGAGGGGGGAAAATCACTGGACTGCATATTTAGGAATATTCAGTGATTGAAGTTCAAATGTTTAAAGTTTAATTTAGTTTTCTAAGTTGTTGTTGTGTTAGTCTGTATTACATTTCCTTTTGGGCATTTGCAATGAACAGCTTGTTTTGCCAACAGAAGTTACTGGTTTTTAAAACAATACACTAGCTATATTATGTAAAATAATTTTTTCAAATGTCATAGTGTATCTTCTTTTTTTTAAAAAAAAAGTGTATTTTTATCCACTTGGAATGTCCAGTCCATTATTTAGGAACTCTTTTCTTTTAACTCCTTTTATCACACCGAATGTATTTGTTTCTCTGTAGGAATATCTTGAAAATGGACCTTTGTTTTCTGAATTGAAATTTTACCAGAGAGCTGCAAAACAAGAGCATAGTAAGTAATATCATCCCAAAAACAAAAATTAAAAAGGTAACTAGAGCAATTGATTTCTTGAAGCTCTTGCATCAAGCATACTTCAGACACACCGACTGAATCTGGTGATGTGCACATAAATCCAAAGGAGAACTAGCCTCTCTCAGTAGTTCATATTTAAGGGTATAGACAGAAGCGTTGCAAGGACTACTTAGTAAGGCTAGTACTGCCAATAACTACTCTCAGGAATAAAGTTACTCACATGTTTAAGTATTTGCAAGATTTTGTAGTAATTTAGGCACCGAACCTGCAAACGCTTAAGTACGTGTTAAGCAAGCACTTTACTCATGAGAGCTGTCACAATGACTTCAAGTGAGTAAAATTTCACTTAAGTACTCTGCTAGATTGAGGCCTAATTGCATATCCTGTTGATCCACTGTTTATTCAAGAAGATAAATTTAAAAAGTAAAGCTTTTAAAGGAGTAAATTTTTCTCAGTTACTGATTCGATTCCTGTTGTATTATTATGGGTCAGTGAAGCATATATTAAAGGAGCACAGAGTTTTGCTTTTCCTTGGCAGAAAAGCTACACACTGAACTTTTTAATTGGTTAAAACTAGTCACCTGTGTGTGTTTTCCTTTTAACAACAAAGTTTCTAATAATAGTTAATTTACTATAGATTTACTGTAGATTCTCAAATGACCTTAAATTCTGTTATATCTATTGACAGTCAAAAAGTGGATGAAGCTCAAACAACTAAGATTTTTAGGAATTCCGGTGTTCTGGGGATCAGGTTTGGCTGAATACAATGGAAAAAGGTAATAACAGGGTGAATTGGAGTCAGTGCGGTTGGGCTCATAGTTGCCTGAATCTATTTTCAGTGACATGAAGGATGTTCTGAGCTTGCTGATGTAAAGCCATTTGTATCCCCTGTCTTACAGAGATTCCTTTCTTGTATATTTTCTAATAGTTATAGATTCATGGTCATGGAAAGATTGGGGGTAGACCTTCAAAGAATCTTGGACAGCGGTGGGCACCAGTTTAAAAAAGAAACTGTTCTACAACTTGGGGCCCAAATGGTAAGTGCAGAGAGCTAGGAAATGGTCCTGTTTTTAATGTGTTGAACCCTCCTAATGCATCTGCTCTTTTTTGAAATGCTAAGATCTATTTAGGTCCCAAATCAGCTTAAAGTTGCATGAGTACTTAAGTAGCATCCTGAATCAGGGTCTTAATTTTCCTCTTAAAATTACTTTTTTATTAATCTGTGTTAATGATTAGTAATAGAAACTGGATCCTCTGTAAACGAGATCTCTATTGGCCTGAGCCAAAGCCCATTGAAATGAATAGAAAAATTCCTATTGACTTCAGTGGAGTTTGGATCAGGCTCAGTAACAGGACATGCAACAAAATGTTCAAATATGGATGCCTAAAGCTTGGCACACACCAGTTAAGTGGCCTGATTTTCAGAGGTTTTGAAGGTGCCTCATTTTAGCCATCCAGGTTTGACCATTGTGGCCACAGTGCTTCCAGCACTGCCATCTTTGTTATGCACAGGGATATTTAGTCTGATTTCACATCGACATCATTGTACAGGCCAAAATAAGCCTGTAGGATTGTACTTCTATCATCCTTGTTATCAAATTCCTTTAAACTATCACGGATTAATGAGACACTGTGTCCTTTGGGAATGCCATTTGATTTGTGAGAGACTGGTATCATCCCAAAAATGTAATAAAGTACATTTATTTTGCCCCTTTACCATGTTGGCTGCATTCTGTCACAAATCCCTTTTTACTGACGGACTGGCAGTTTTAACATTACTAAGCTCTGGGTGCCTCTCAAACAGCCATTTTTTTTTCTTTGTGTAAATGAATCCACTGCAGATATGTTTCTTTTCTCATCAAGCATGAAACTACCCCTCCTGATTTAAGATGCAGGGTAAGTAATAATTAGTCATGGACCCATTAACAGTCTTAAGGTTCAATATCTTGTGAACCATTAGGACAAGATATGTTAGTCCTTTGGAGAGTTAGGAATTCTCCCAGCCCTTCCAATATTATAAAATATTTGTGTCATTAATGGATCATGTGATAAGACCTTAAAACAGAGTCCTCAAATTGTGGGGGGCAGACCTCCCTAGAGGGCGTTGTGGTTCCGCTTCCTACTCCAGCCCTGCTTCCGGCTCTAGACCTGCCCCCAGCCCATGGCCACAGGCTTGGCCCTTTGCGCCTGCCCAGCCATGGCTCCACACCCAACTGCTGCTCTGCTCCCGACCTCAACCTGACCCCCTGACCACAGCCTGACTGCAGTTCCACTTCTGGCTCCACACTGGACCCCAGAGCCTCTCCAGCCTCAGCTCCTGGCCCCAACCACAGCCCTGCTCCCAGCCACAACTCTGGCCCTGGCTCTGGAGGGGCAGGGGGGATGTGGACAGGAGTGGGTGGGGAGAGGAGGGGATCAACATAAAAACTTTGGGGATCACCATCTTAAAATCATATTTAAGGAGATGTTACAGATTTGAGAGATGTATTATGTAGCTATATAAGGATAAAATATATTTTGAATACATTTCTGCCTCAGCTGCCTGCATTATAGCAGTGGAAGGAAGGGATGGAATGGGGCAGGAAATGGTTGGTGTCTTGGCTTTGCTTTCCCTTCCCAGGCAGCTGGTAGTGTACACTGGGATGGGTATAGACCCAGGCTTGGGCTACACTTACCTCGGCAATTTGGCAGCAGTCGACGGGAGTTATGCAAAGTACGCAAAGAACTTGCGTAACTCCCATCAACTTCTGTGCTTCTCTTCTGCGCGCCGTCTTAACGGGAACTGTGTTCCTGTTCACACAGCGCTACGCCACTTGAGGAAGTGGTTTTAGTACGTTGACTTCTGGATTGACTGATTGGGTCTTCAATGACCGCTCAGTCGATACAGATAAGTCGATCTGATGGCGGTGACTTTGCTACTGTCAGTGTAGACATAGCCCCTGAATATAGTCTGTCCATGGTCCCCAGGGAACCGGGATGTCTGTTGATAATTCAGGGCAGATCATTGCCTCACATTCTAGCCCATAAGGTGACAGTTGAGGCTCACTGAATGAGCGACGAATATTTAGGGGATAAAATAATAATTAATAAATATTCTGTTTCTGACTTCTTTTCTAGTTAGATGTCTTGGAATACGTACATGAAAACGAGTATGTTCATGGTGACATTAAAGCAGCAAACCTACTTCTGGGCTACACAAATCCACATAAGGTAAACACGGTACAGTTATGTATACTGTTGCCATAACACTTTCTCTGTTGATATTCATTCTGTCCTACACAGTTTTTGCATTGAGTCTATGTCTTAAAGAAAGAGAACTTACTGTATTGACACCACTTTATCAAATGTGAATCACTGGGCTAGATCCTTAGCTCTATTAAGTTTATGCCCAATGCAGGTAAAGAGAGAAGCAAGGAAAGGTATTGCTAAATCACCTTTCAGGTCCCCTGATCCTGTGGCTGCCAGGGGTCAAAATGGCCCCTGAAGTAACTTGGAGAAGTGTAATGGCTCATATATATTATGCCATCTGGATTAGTGCACAGGAACCTTACAAGGGTCAGGGATCTGGTAAGGGTGGAAAAGGGATTGAACTTTATTTGTGAATTCCCAGACAAATGAAGAGGCATCAAGTGCTTATAATAAAATAAGGAGTTCAAAAAGAATCAGATTTATCTGTCATGAGGCCAGATCCTCAACTGTTATAAATGGACTTCAGTGGAGCTACAGTAGTTTACACCAGCCAAGGATCTGACTCACAATATCTCAAGAAACTCTGGGTGCATGTGTAGTGTTTGGACGTTATAAATGTATATTAAGATAATGTTTACTATACCTAGTATATGTAGTAAGGCAGATGGCCCAATGCCTGTGCTAGCCATGGGATTATTGTTCAGTCAAATGTAAAGGAATCTTCCATAAATAGTTTCCTGTAGTCTTTATCTTAAAATATTCATAGAGTGCAATTTGTGGTGTGTGAGTAACAGGGAGTAACATCTTGATAGCTTTATATCTAACATTTTCAAATAAGCAGATATACATACACAGCATAACTGAACAATCCTTCACCTGAAATCATCATCATTGGCCTGATCCCGAAAGCTGTCTGCTTCCACAACTTGTACTTACGTCTGTAACAATTCAGTACTTGGGGGCTCTGCAGGATCAGGCCTTGTGTTTCATACTGTTGTTTATTGCTCTTTGCACTAACAATACCTTCATTGAGTTCTGTGGTCTAATTAAGTCAGCTTTCTAATTCTCTGGTGATTCAAATTTATTATCTAACTAACAAAGCAGTGTATCATGAGGTTTTATATGGCAGCTCCATTCACAAAAAAAAGAAGACGGTAATATTGACAGAAATGTCCCATATTTCGTAACATCCTTAGTTGTACTGTTTTACTCTTAATTTGATAATCCTACATTAATCTCCCAGCACTGTTCACTTTCATGCCGAGGATGGAGTTTCACTCAACCTTCTCAGTGTGTTAAAAAGGTGGATGATTTTTTTTTTTTTTAAATTGATGGAACTGAAACACAAGGTCGTTAAATGTTAGGTTAATAGCAAGTCAAGAATAGGCACGCTCAGGAATACAACTCATTGACTAACTTGTAGCTCCATGCTTAAAGCACGTGGAAGGCATTGCTACCAAGTAATTACTGTGGTGGGATATGGTTTTGTTATTGAATGTAGGTTAATGTGTCACAATTTTAAGGTTTAGGTATTTTTAAAAAATCCAAGTTAATCTTGTTTAATCAGTATCAGTTAAGCTGCATTGTCACTTATGTCTAAAACAAACTTCTTTAAAAATCCCAGTAGGCAGGCCAGTAAATACAGTAATTTTAGGAGCTCTGATCTTAGTTTTAAAAAAGTGATGGCGTTTATTTCCTTATTTCATTTTACATTTCAGAAACATAGACAGGTCTAGGCTTTCAGAACTGCACATGTACATTTGCACCCATAATTTACATTTGTCATTAACAGGTAATTTGAACATGCAATTATTAGGATTTGTGCATGCATATTTGGCATTCAGATCTGTTTGCCAGTTCCAAAACTGTGTCCGTTAGCTTATTGCAGTACTGTGAGAACCTGTTAAATCTATAATGTTGTACTGAGAAACCTAGCCTGATTGTTCTCATTCCCCAAATTCCATTTTGGAAAGTTCCACTGTTCTATATTACGGTACTTTTAATGGGAATCTTAACTTTTTTTTTTATTTTAAAAGGCTTTTTGCGCTAGATCTTGCATTTCTGCGGTGCTTTTCTTCTAAAGCATCCTGGTAAAATGCAAACTAGCAGTCTAACCAACAATATTCATAATCCCCTTTTTAAAATGAGTAAGACAAATAACATTTTTAATTCATATTTACGTCTCTCACCTCTTCCGGCAAGACAGAGAAACAGATAAAGCAAAGCAAAGGTTCTGTTACTCTGAGACCTCCAAATGATGTTTAGAGATGGCTAGAAGATCAGAATCTACTGACCTCAGAGAGCAACTAGTTGCAGATCCATTCAATAGGAGGGAGCAAGGCCATTCAATGAGTTATAGGTCAAAAGAGCAATTCTGTACTCAGTATGTTTCTTAACATGACAGAGAGCGCAGGAGTGATGTATTGGGGGAAGAACTTAATCCATAGAACCATGGGTAGATTTGCAATGATCAGTCCTATAAATTTAAAGAGAGAACAAACCACTATTTCAGTATTTTGCAGGGTCTAAAAACAATTCACTGCACGGCAATAGCTTTTTAGATGGTAATGCAGAGTGAGCATTATTAATATAGACCCCAAATGACAAAGCTGAATCAATTAACCTCCTCAAATCCTGGTGCTATTAAAAGGGACAGCTGATTGACTGTCATTAAACAAGGGCTTTAAAATCAAAGAGAGAGTGTATTAAGTAAAACAAGCCTTGGGAGAGTGTTTCTTTAGAACACTTTACTTGTATCATTATTTTTATGGATTAATGGGGCAGGCATCCATACATTTCATCGCAGCATTGCCAACTCTGAAGATTGTATTGCAAGTCTTGCAATATTTGTTTTTCTCATAAATCCCCATCTGCTGGAATGAGGTTCTTACTTGAGAAGCTTAACTTTCATTTAAAAAATGTTTCTAGTCCAGGTAGCTGCAGAAGAAAACTTGCAAACACGAGCCTTACATATTCTAACGCAAGAAGACAAAGAGAATCCAAAACACGCTTTTCAAAATGTCATTATTTTTAAGTCTATCTCATGACTTTTGAGGCCTGATTTATAATTTTTGAATGCTTAGAGTAGGCAATACTTATCTGAGCCCTCCTTAATCAATTATTTCTCCAAATTACTTCCCGACTCTGGTCATGTTAGAGTTTGTGGCTTAAAAGTGTTATTAAACCCTCATGCTACTGTTACGATATTAAAAAGTTAATTGTAGATTGTGTTAAGGCCGGCTTCTCCTGAGCAGCCACAGCATAGAGATCTTCTCATATGCTGATTAAGTGCACAACAATTAATAAAAGAAAATTTAAGATATTTGGATTTCCAAAATTAAATGGTTATTGATTCTGGGAAAAGTTCCCTTTCCTTTCATTGAGAGTGAATAAAGTCCTTCAGAGGTAAAAATGGTGATTTTTGGTATTGGCAAGATATTGTGAAGTCTCTGTAGGAGAAAAAAAATCAATCCACTGTTGGATTTTGACTTGGCAGTTGTTAAGATTATTCCTGTTCTTTAGGCAAACATGACAAACTCGTACAACAGATGACAGAAAAAGGAAATCTCTGTCTCTGTTGCGTCTTTTGTTCATTTGTTGCAGGCAAGATAAAGTGCACAAACAGGTCAGTTGCCAAAAATTGAGCTTTAACCTTTGAATCTTCACTTGTTTCTCTGATCCAGGCTGTCTTCAGGTTGGCATGATTCCTTCCACCAGTCTTCTCAGCACACTGGGGCCAGGCTGCTTGTACTGCTTTGGTTGGTCTTGCTGGTTATAGCTTTTGATATCATGGAGTTCAGTTAATTCCAAAGCTGGATAAGCTTGGAATTGATTATATAAAAGCCAAGAGGATGGATGGGAAAGAGATAGTAAATAGAATGGGGATGAAGTGACACAGAAGGAAGGGAAGTAGTGAACTTAAACCTCATTACTTTGGACTCAGCTGATCTGATAGCAATGGCTCAACATCCTCAGTGGTCCACTTGAGTCCTGGATGTATCAAAGATTTCCCCCTTGATGAGGTGAGGTTGTCCCCTAGTGCAAAGACCTCCAGGATATCTAGGATCATGAAGATGCTAATGGTTCTACTGTGCTTATTTCTTAATACCCAGAAGAGGAATGGTCAGCCAACACTGCTCTTATCAATTTTGTCCAAGCTAAAGCAGTGCCTGATGCCCTGGTTTTAGCCATTTCTTTTTGCTTCTAGGAATTCCTAGTTCATTGTTATATACACCAATGAACTCATGAGTACTTGGGGGTCATTTCACTCTAATGAAACTCAATTCACAAAATTCCTTTGAGTCCCACTGGGACTTGGCTTTTTATTAGCAGTTTATATAAAAGTATATACGCATTGAGAGGATGTTTTTGTCTCCTTTTACCCAATGTAGTTCAGCAAGACTCAAAGTTTAGCAAACACTGTAAAATTATACGCTACAACTCAACCTTCCCCTGTATTCTTATCACTCATTACTTTGACTTTCTCCTTAGCCTCTTCATTTCTGATCCTTTTCAGCTCTCCTTCCTCATACCTCCAGAACTTTGCTGCCAAGATCTGCAGTTCTGACTGTTTCCCTCCTTCCCTTTCTCCAATCTCTCTCTAATGGTTTCTCTTTTCTTACTGTTCATCCTTTTTTCCTTCCTACCCTTAAAGCTCCACTCTCTGCGGCTCCATCCCTGCCCACATCTCTTCCCTTGTGACTTGCTATACTTCTTTTTCCCCTAGCTCTATTCAGAATTTTCATCTGGCCATTCCTCCCTTAGCATCTAATTCTACAGCATCTGAGCTACAGGAAATATCCTTTCAAGCACTGTACATGGGTGTTAAAGTAAGGGACAGAAGTGGGGAGCAAAGCTCCTCCTGCTAAAAGCAGATGAAGCGCATCCCCTCTTTTATTTGGCCTGGATAGCAGCTCCACTCTTGGCTGCTATGAGAACTTGGTCTCCTGTCTTTGTGTTTTAATCAGTGACTGTACACCAAGCCTTTCCTCTATAGCCACCTATATGAGATGTATTCCAATGATAGGACCCCTTTCTGTCTGGGTTTTTTGTACATTAGTATTCAAACTCATGCCCCTCATGTTGATTGCCTTTGATCTTTGGGACAGCTCCCTTATTAGTACAGTACAATGTACAATTATGGTGTTAAATAATAATTATTCAGAGAGCCAAATGGAAACAAACCAAAAAATCTGGGCATCATCATCAACTCAATAACTAGTCACCAGATCTTTATAATAATGCCATGGAGTCTTGTAAGCATGTGACTTAAATACACCCTGGGGGCTGGGTATGGTTTAGCAGGCTCTCTTTTAGCACCCCTTACTGACAGCAGCCTCAGCCCAGCAGCAGTCTGCTGCTGCTTCTTGCAACTCAGACTGCTGGCCAGGGGACACACAACCCCACCCCTTTAAGGGTAAACCAATAGTCCAGTGACTACCAGCCTTTCAACTTCACATTGGACCTTCAGTCCAAGTCCAGACTTGCTAGTCCACATCACAGGTATTAGGGGATTTCAGTAGTCCTTACCCCTTGTCAGGGAAATGTTTCCACTCCACCTTCCTTAGTGGGTGGTAGCAAAATCTTAGCCCTCCCTCTCCACTGGGTTCCAGTCCAGGGACCATTTAATAAGCAGTTAAGTGCTGGCTGTGCCAACCCTTTACTGCCTCCCTGGACTACTTCCTGCCTTACCCTACCTTGGGACTTTTCCCAGACCCAGAGGGTTTCAACTCCTCCCTCTCCAAGTCTCTGCCCCAGGCTCATTGCAAGTTTCTTAGCACTTTCTACCACCCAGGTGGTTTTGCTACAGGAGAGTTTTCAGCAGGAATCTGGCTGCACCTTGCAAAGCTACCTTCCTCCAGGAAGGCTCTGTCCATCAGCAGTCTTACCAGCTCCCTAGTTTTAAGCCAGACTTCTCTTACTGAGGGAGAGCCAGTGAACCTCCTTCCCGTCAGCCCTCAACTGGCCAGAGTTTGGCCATTTTAATTTTTCCCCCCAGGCTTGACCCTTACTAAAGGTCTAGCTGTGCAAGGCTGATTTGAGTCTGTAGACTCTTATTAACCCATTTTATCACAGTGTGGGGTTAGTACATTCCATCACAAATCTAAAAGAGAGTGCTGTGGCATATCCTAAAAGATAAAATAAGACTCCTATTGATTTTGTTGTTTAACATTTATTTAAAGTACTTAAATATAAGCACTATGATCAAGAGTTTGTGCATACAAATGAGCACTTAGATTTGTTAGGCACATAACTGGCCTTATCTGTGCATGCATATCTGGTGTTTGCATATGTACAATGGGCACACTTAGGTATGCCTGAAATTAAGTATGCCAGACTTTGAAAATCTGGCCCAGAATCTATGACAAGCATTGCTTAGCGCTGCTGCATCCTGACATCAAAAACAAAATGCAGCCAAATGCAACTCCATGCCCAACAAGCAAATTGGCTATATGGAGACAACTTCCTGGCTTTCCATGGTATTTCTTCTTTCAGATATACTGTCCTATATATCCTCTTTTTCTCATTTCCTACAGCTTGTTCTTGTTTTCTTTGGTTCTTACATTGTAAAGGAGTGAACAAATATAAATTGTTCTTTTATGACATGTTGAATATGGGCTAATGTTAAACTTAACTTTTGTATTTATTTTTCTTTTTTTGTTACAGTTAGTGTTTTTTTCTCTGCTTCCTATAATGAAAAACATTTAATTAAAAACCCTAACAATGTACACAGTGAGTTAAAAAGACATCCTGATCTGCAATATCAAAAGCAGGCATGGTGAAAGGGGTGTAATTATGACTAATGAGATGAAATTAAGAAAAGGATCATTTGCACTAAATGGGCCTGCTTCTGCTCTCTTTGAAGTTGGTGATAAAACTTCCAGGGTGAAATCCTAACTCCATTGCAATCAAAGGGAGTTTTGCTATTGATCCTAATGTATAGGATCAATCCCATGGTCATGGAGAAACCTGCTGATGGTGAAAGTTATAGGAGTCTCCCAAGGGAAGTGGTGGAACTCCTCATCCCAGGAGTCATTTAGAATTAGACTGGGCCACCACACTACTGATGAGTGAACTGAAATGTTTGGTTTACTAAGTGTCCCAAAGTTCAGGTACTTTTCAAGACATTTGGATGGCTTTTGAGACAAGGCTTTTTTGTGAGTTTGCCAGCACTCTGTGGGTACCTCTGCACTGCAATTACACACTGGTGGCTAGCCTGTGTCAGCTGACTTGGGCTTGTGGGGCTCAGGCTGTAAAGTTGCAGTGGATATGTTCGGGCTTGAGCTGGAGCCTGGGCTCTGGGACCCTCCCCTCTCACAATTTTACAGCCCTGCAGCTTGAGCCCTGTCAGCCTGAGTCAGCTGACCTAGGCCAGCCATATGTGTTGAATTGCAATGTAGACATACCCTGTGGTTCCTGCTGTGCAGGAAGTGCACAGATGTCTTGATGTCTTTTGATCACACTGTTCTCTTGTTTCTCTAATATGCTAAAAAACCAGTTACATTTCATAAAAATTAGCTATGTTTTTTAAGAGTTCTGGTTCAGTTTGGTCTCATTTTATCTGTACCTACCCAGCTATCCTTGCCAAAGACCTACAGTCAAGCAAATCCAAACGCTGCTACTTAGCCAGGGGAAGAATACACCTTATAGTATCTCTCCACCACAGCGCACACAATATGTGGGAAGCTCCTTGCCACTTCACTAAGCTTGATGGTGTGGTAGTTTAAATCAGTTCTCCACCACTCTGACTCAATGCATTATTGACTTCAGGCTTGATTAGGGCGGATACCAGAGGGTCTGGAATATGCTGAGAACACAAGA
Organism: Mesoclemmys tuberculata; assembly: GCA_007922155.1. Taxonomy (NCBI): domain Eukaryota; kingdom Metazoa; phylum Chordata; order Testudines; family Chelidae; genus Mesoclemmys; species Mesoclemmys tuberculata. The sequence goes on along the minus strand of ML675614.1, from coordinate 20,505,633 downwards.
GAAAATCAAGTGGGTCAACCCAACAAAGCTTGTGCCTTGTCCCAGATTTCCTAATGATGCCTACAGTATCACAGTTTGTACAATCCATCAGGTGAAAAACATAATCAGTAATCTTAAAAGCCATCACCCTGCAGGATGAGAGTGCTGCATCTCAGCTTACATGCTCCAAATAAGCACAAATCCTATAGCAGAAGCCGTAAAACCATGAGACCAGCAGCACAAGATCTGAAGCTGCCTGGAGCACAAACAGGAATCAGTAATTTAACAGAATGTGTTACAAAATAGTGGTGATGTTTTTTCCTGGAGTGGGGGAGAGGAGGAGAGAAACCCATCAAAGTGATATAATTAAATTAAAAGCACAGAAAACTCTTCCGTTAGTCATGCTTATCAGACAAACTTTTTCCTATTAAAACTAAAGTAAAAACAAAAGTTTCTAAAGGTTATAGCAAGAAAAATAGTTTCTTTATATTACAATACCTATCTAGAAATTCTGTGCATTGACTTCAGTGGGCTTTGGATTTGGCCTGTAGTTCCTTTTTTCTGTGAACTTGCAGCACATTACATGGTAAGAAGCACTATATTTACAAAAGGTAATTTGTTGACAATTTCTAGTAATAGATAAAGGGCAAACGATGGCAGGCATGTGAAAATGATGTACCACAAAACCAACCTCAGTCTAAAGTATGTAAGTGATAGAAGAGACATTTTCTGCAGTCTTAACTGTATTGCACAGATAGGAGAGACTGTGGTACAGTGAGGTCAAATGAGTTGCTTAGGGTAACACTGACTGTAGCAGAGTTGGGAATAAAACACGGTTCTCCTGACTGTCTGCTCGTCTAACCACTAAACATTACTGCGTCTTAATAGAGATTGCTTTAAAACATGAGGCTTACTGCAGTAGTTCTGACTTCGTTCTGCTCTACTATTAATACTCACTTGGATAGCTAAGCATTAAGAAAATAACAAAGTACCTACCAGGTACAGTATTCCCTGGGGGTATATTCTCTCTTTGGATACTTGGGTACATATAGCTGCAAATCTTGAAGAATGTGCTAGCCTTGTATATGAAGATAAATGTGTCATAATAAATAAACTCTTCCAGGAGTTCACAATGGGGGCCAAAATCTGATCCTTGTTGTAACGGATGCAACTCCATTGGTTCTGCCCCAGTGTAATTCTGAGCATGGTTTGACTATCTGTTTGTAAAACTTAAAAAAAAAAAAAATTATTTTCAGTGTAATGAAGGAACTTTTTTTTCTAATTGTGTTCTGTCTTTTTCTTAAATTTTCTACATTCTGTTTAAAAAACTGTTCCCAATACGGAGTTACCAGCAGTGATGATAGTATGATGTGATTATTACCCTTGTAATGACTGGCAAAACCATAGTTAGTTCTATATTCAAACTGGGATTTTGTGTTTTTGAGAAACTAGGTGACTTTCACTCTTTCTACTCTTCTATAGTACTCATTGTAAACTTGTATAATAAATCTTAATTGTTGAAAGATTTGATCTGGTGTGTGTTTAGCAAGGAAGGAAGGGGTCGCATAAGCAGCATGAAGATAGATAAGACACGTTGTCGTTTATGATGTCTAGATGCCCACCTGGAGAGAAGAACGCTTAAGAACAAAATAAAAAGACTGAAATCCAAATCGACTCTGAAATAAGATAAGAGCATGGTAGAAGAAGGATTTAAATGGGGGAGGGCAGCTGTTACAGCACCCAGTTTGTACATATTTTATCCTGAGGCACCATTTGGTTTAATAAAATGTAGATCTAAGACTGTCCTTAACCTATCAGTTTCTTAAGACTTAATTATAAAGGTTATACTTTCAAAGGACAAAAGCATTATTCATTTGTCTGTTCATGTCTTCCAGGTTTATCTTGCAGATTATGGACTTTCCTACAGATATTGTCCCAATGGGAACCACAAACAGTATAAGGAAAATCCTAGAAAAGGCCATAATGGGACAATAGAGTTTACCAGCTTAGATGCCCACAAGGGAGTAGGTAAGTTTCTTTTTTTTATTTCAGAAGAATGATTACAGAATAAGTAATCAGGCTGTGCGAACTGGCGTATACTATGGAGCAGTCATGGTGACAGTCAATCAGAAGAAGCTTTTATATGGTGACCTGTCACACCAGGGAATGTCGGTTCAGGTGCAGGGGAAATGGGAACATGTTAACACTGAGAGGATAGTGGTTGGGTTGGGCTGGAAGATGGAGCAGGAAGCTACAAAAGAAACTTGCCTTTAAACTTGGTCATTAGTTTGTATTGATGATAGTATAATACAGTGAGTGATTTGTTTTGCTAATACTCTAGACCATAGAGATGGGGGAGATGTTTGGCAGTTTCAGATTATTCAAGAAGAATTTCAATGGCCTAATAACGATGCCTTTATGCAGGTCTACACCTGTTTTTCAGTCTGTGTATCACAGCATTTGAAGACATCCTCCTACATAGCGAGAATCCTTTTTTAAAGCTACAAAGTGTTAACTTTTTGAAATCTTTTCCAGTAGCCTTTCATATATCTTACTTATTTAAACTCAGTTTGATGGTATTGGAAACACATTTGCAGGTAAATTACATACATAGTCCTTTTATTGGATATTGATTGTACTGCCTTGCATTCCGAGGCAGACTTAATTCAACAATTCCCTAATTAGTTAAAGTCATAACCTATGTCTTGTATTCATTTACCATTAATTAAACCTTAGCTGTTTATTACACTGCAGTCCAAATTCAATAGCAGACCCACAGAGCCATGGAAAAAGGGAGTGGGAGGTCAATATTGAAAATATATGTTGCAGAGTCCCACTGATGGCAGCATTGTTCACAATCAATATGGTCAATGCAACACAACTTTCTTAGTTGCGATGTCAGCAAGACAAAAAGTCAATTCTAATGTTATGCTAGTGAAAAAAATGGTGATTATTGAAGAACTTTGACTGTGGCTGCAAAACAATATTTTTGAGTTTTTTCCCCTCCCCTCAAATTTTCTAAACCTAAAAGAATGGACTGGCTTTCTGTTGCTAGCTGTGCTGGGTCTACAGTGTCACAAACGATAACTGTAGAAATTTGTGCTTATTAATAGCTGCTGAACTGTTACCTTAAACTAATACTTTCTAATGAGTTTTAGTTGGCACAAACAACTGTATATTATTGCTTTTTCTATTAAAAGGACCATTGACCATGTAATGTAGAGGTTCTTTATAATTTGTCAGCGCTGTTAAAATCTGCAATCATTTAATGCTGGTCATTAGGAAAAATGAAATAAGATTGTCAAGTATATGCTGCTCAGACAATTGCACAGCTTTACCTACTAAAAACATTCTCTGGCGAAGAGGGCATATGCACCACCCCTTTCCTGACCCACCCAGCACATAAAGATCTAACTATGTTACTTCCACAGACAGCGTGAGCTGTGTGACTAGATGCATGAACATCCCTCTGAAAACTGGCTCTTGTATAGCTCTGTGAATGTGGTTGTAGGGAGAAACTGGAGATTGGGGCAGTTAGGCAGGGGCAGTTGGGATTGAGCATCTGGGCAGGTGTAGCAGTTGGTTAAATTTTCTGGTAAATAGGCAGTTGAGTATCTTGGTACTAGGGAGGAGATTCATTTTTTATTCCCCTCCCCCTTTTGAATAGGGCAGTGATAAGTTTAATTTTGGTTGGGTATAGGTGGGTGAATTCTTCATTCCACCTCAGCAAATTACAGATGAGATCATTCCTCCCTGTGGTAAAAGCCAGGGTGGGTGTGGGTGAGAAGGAACTCTTCACAAAGATCCCTTCATGGCAGTTTCCTCTCAATGTCATGTTTGAGGGGCAGGGTTTGCCCCTACAGAAAAGTGTGAATACTGAACCCAGACAGATCCTCAGCTGATATAAACACTGGATCTCTGCTGATTAACACCAGCTGAGGATTCACTCACAGCAGTTAGTAGTTGTGAAGGATTTGGACTCTTCCACTTCCAACTGTGACAGAGAGCCTTATGGCAACTTCCATCCCTTCTGGAAACCACGAGTATAAGCTGCAGGTCTGGGTTCTAAGTAGGGAAGGGGGCAGATTCTCCCTCCAGCATTTCCCAGTGAAGTGAATATAGACTGGGAACATGTTATCTTTTCTAGGGGGATTGTGAAGGCACCTGCTGCTAAGGGGAGTCTCTGATATTATTGCATCAATGGATTTAGGCTGTCATTGAGCTGGGGAAAGGGGCGGATGCCAGATTAGTGCTGAAGCCCTGTTTGTGAACAGCGCTGGCCTCCCCCTGAGGATCTGGCCTATTGTCATTATTTCTGATGGTTGAGATAAGACTCTGTATGCACACACATGTATTAAATTAAAAAATAAAACCAAAACCAAAAAGCCCATGTTAAAAACATAAAGGTTGCAAAGTCAAACACTGGAAAGATAGGAAATGCCTGATTTATGGTTGTCTGTGCAACTTTAATTCGGCCCCTTTGTGTATGTGTGTCATGATGCAGTCTTTAATTACATGAACACACACTATTTTTTCAACAAGACCCCCAACCTCATTCAATGCACAGGATCAATGATGCTCAGTGAATGGGTAGCTGTGCAGTATTTCTTTTTATCGTCATTGTTCAGTGTGTGGGTCCCATGTCATACATACTGCACACTTTTCAAACCTTGCTCTGAATAAATACAGAATTGTTACATTCTTTAGTATCTGACAGATTCACAAACATCAAAGAAATGAATGTTTTCATGACATGTCCCATTTTAAAATCAGGAACTGAGGCACAGAGATTAAGGCCAAAATTTTCAAGTGTCCACTGATTTTGGGTGCCCAACTCGAGACAACTGGGGCTTTATTTTTCAGGTAGTTCAGCATTCTGTAGCATTTTGTAACACATTCTGTGCACAGCTTTCATTGAGTTGAGCTGCAGTTGTGAGTGTTCAGCGTGTCTGCAAATCTCATCCCAGGTATCTCAAATTGGGCACTCAGAAAATGGCGAAAACAAAATTAGTGGCCACCTGTGGAAAGCTTAGTTTAAGTGGCTTGCCTAGCATCATATAGGAAGTCTGTATCAAAGGCATGGATTGAATCCTGTTTTCTCTGCAGACATTCAACTGTCTTAACTAAGACACCGTCCTTACTCTTCCTGCCGTCCCCTATTTCATTCACTATAAACCTTCTAGCTTCAGAAACAAATGGGGCATGGGGCCCATAGACAACATCTTCATTCACAACTCGGATTCATTCATTGGGCACACTCTGTCCTGCACACTGAATGAGGCAGGGTTCTTGTGGGAAAAGCAGTATGTGATAGGTAGTTAGTCTGTGTCATAGGCATATGCAGAAGGGGGCAAATTAAGGTTGCACAGGCAGCCATGATTCTGGCTTTTCCTACCTTTGGAGTTCTTGATGTGGCAACCTTAATGATGTTCCGTGAATATAGTTGATCATTAAAAAGTGTTATTTTTATATATATGTACGATCCTTTCCAAAGGGCTTTACTGACTGTATGTACCATATAGTATCAAGGCTTTTTTATGTGCTTCTTTCTAAAAAACCTGTGTGGTAGAACTTGTTATATTGAGCTAGACAAATGGAAACCTTCAAACTTCCACTTATTCTTATTTATGAATTAGCTATACAAAAGTATGCAGTGATTTGATGGAGATGTCTGGCTTAGACTACAAAAAAACATGAATTTGTTGCTTTTAAAAGTGCCTCTTGACAGTCCTTGAAACTGATTGTCCCTTTCCACAAAGCAAGTACAACAGTCAGTTTCACTGCAAGCTTCCCAGTAACTTAAATGAACATCGATATCACAGGTAGGATAGAGAGAGCAATCCAGGCTCATGCCCATTTATTCATTCTCTGTCCTTTTTGTTAAGCTTCCCAGATGTGGTGGCTATTATGTTATGCACAAGGAAGCAGATTGAGATCCTAAGAAGTTATTTAGCATTGAACTCCAAATAACCATGGCATAGTAACAATTTCCATTACTAGTCTGCATTTTTGGGATGGTCATTTGTGAGCCTAAAATTTGTCCTCCCTGACAATATCATTCAGTATGGAACATGAATTGCTCTCTGCTTAATTTTCATTTGAGCTTCTGGGCTAGTTTCTAAGCCACCTTGACTGACTTTGGCCTTCTTGGCTACTTAGTTGCTCTGAAGTAAAAAAGAGAGGTTATAGGATAGGTTTTTTTTTTAATTGGAGATTATTCCCTAAATTAAATTCCCTATCATTTTTAAAGGCAGAGTCTAAGACTGCAGTGTTTGTTAGTGTTTGCATAGAATTTGAGTGAACCATATTGAGCATAATCTTGCGTTCATTTTTAAAGGCCGGTCCATATAAATAGTATTACATTCTTGTTGCTTGATAATTAAAGAGAATTATATCTGTGTCAAATGTGTGTTTTGAAAATTTGTTACGTAGTTAGAATTGTTAAAAAGTAATATTTGGATCAATGCATCCTATGGATTTTTGTAGATTTTTCTACTCACTGCAGCATGCAGTCAATACCTAATTTCTCTGGAGATATACTGCGCTTAACATATTGAGCTTTTTTTAAATACTCCAAACCTGTGCATTGAGTATGTAAGACCAGTTTTAATTTGCCATCATTGATGAACATAAGAGTATGAACTATCTGAGTTAAAATCCTTCCAGTATATATTTGTGTATGCAGTGAATTTCAGGATCATTCTCCTGTTCCTTTTCCTTTTACAAGCAAACACTTTACATAATTAATATTAATTACTTTCCTTTTTTGTTACAGTGGCAGAGAGACACCTCTAACTATGTTATTAGTTTAGCAAAGCTGTTCTTTAATGTATCTTCACTCAAGCACCTAGAATGATTAAAAACATGTGAAATAGAAAGGATGTTTCAGACAGAGATGATGTGATAGGTTCAGGGTACCCAAAGCCTACAGCAAAGGTCGCACCTGCCCCCAATTATTAAATTTGTTGTTAAATTTTTGCAGTTTCTCAGTGCGTTTTAATTCTGGGGTCGTATATGGCATCACTAAAGTGTGTTGTACAATCTGTGTCTGGTAAGGCAGCTGCAGCCATCTCTGATGTGGGCCTGGCCATGGTTATCCATGCGTTTGTGTCCTTCGGATTGGGTTATTGCAGTTCATCCTGCCTGAAGTCAGTTAGAATGTGTGCTAGGTTAGCATATTAGGGAGTTGGCACTGTGTTGTTAGTGAATGGCCTGTGGTGCTACTTTTTGCTTTCTCCACTGGTCTGACAGAGACAATGTGTTTGAACCTCTAGGGGTAGTTGTCTGTTTTCTCAGGCTTTTGCCTGAGGGACTTGACTCTGTATAGGTATATAGTTCATATGGGGTCTGTTTATGGCTCGCTAATGGTGAGCATTATTTTTATTAAAGCTGGTCAATGAATTGTAGTAATTTGTATGTGTTCCCATGGATTACATAATGGGTGCATTCTAAATCTAAAAATACAATAAATGAAAAATGTATTCATTTTGGGTTTTGTCAAGTTTATAGAAGATTTAGGTCCCCTGCTATTTTGGAGAATCAAAAAATGAAACCTGTTTCATTAAAAGTATTGAGGTAACGGTACTTGGAAACAAGTTATCAGCATGCAGTGTTTATGCTGCCTCAAACCAAATAATATGCTGTTAATTATTTCTACTTTTAGATTGCTACTGCATTGCATCATAAGTGAGATGATATTCATGTTGTCAGACTATTCGATGGGCAGTGGGGAAATTTCCATGCTATCCAGAAAACCTGGCGCCAACACTGTAGGGTTTCACTTCTGTTTCCACTAACAGTTCTGGCACTTCTGACCAACTTTCCTTGGTGTGTATTTTTCCTAACAGTATTTGTGTTTGTTGTTGTGGTATTTTTATTAATAAACTTCATAAGTGCTATCAAAGTTACAGTGCCTTATCTGTATTCACACACACACGCAATTCTATATGCTGCGTGCATGTATCTGGCACTATAACTTTGGATAGTGCTTATGTAGTTGAATGAAAATAGACATGGTGTGTATATAATATAAATAATCACTACCACTTAGGGCAGCACTGGAAATTAAAAGACAAAATGACTGGGCGGAACCAGGGGGTCAGATGGGGTGTAAGCAAGACAAAGGTTTCATGGAAAGTAGAAGTAATTCTGAGTTACCAAACGTTGGCTAGATGGGCGAGGCATGTCAGGGAGGCCATGGAACAGGAGGTCAGAGAAGTGCAATTAAGAGAGAAAACTGGAATTAACTGTGGCTTTGGTAGGAAGGAGGAAAAAGATGGGATGGATTTTAAAACCAGATTTTTGTTATGTTCTTTAGTGGCCATAGGCATGGGCCAGGAACAGATAAAATAAAACACATAACCACTTCAGGGTGGCCTGAAGTTGCCATTTATAGTCAGACTAACACCTTTGTTTGAAGGACCAGTAGGTGCGCAAATGCAAGGTATGAATCCTTCATTACCAAAATGCCAAGCCAAATTCTCTAGATTCTCTTCTACTTCCTTGTTATCCTCTCATTCCTCTGGTTTTGTCTGTTAACATTGGATTTGCCATACTCAGTTTGATAATCTTGCAATCCTTGGATGCATAGATGGGGGAATATCGAGTAGGAGTACAGAGGTTATTTTACTGCTGTATTTGGCATTGGTGTAACCAATGCTGAAATAGTGTGTCCAGTTCTGGTGCCCACAATTCACGAAGGATGTTGATAAATTGGAGAGGGTTCCAAACCACGAGATTAGCAAGGATTAGAAAACATGTCTTGTAATGATAGCCTCAGGGAGCTCAGTCTAGTTAGTTTAACAAAGAAAAGGTTGAGGAGTGACTTGTACAAAGTCCATAAGTACTTACATGGGGAACAAGATTGAATGGCTGGAAGCTGACGCTAGGCAAATTTAGACTAGAAATAAGGCCTGATTTTTTTAATAGTGAAGGTAATTAATGATTGGAACAATTTACCAAGGGCTGTAGTGGCAATTTTTAAATGAAGATCGGGTGTTCTTTCGAAAGAGTGTCTAGTCCAAAGGGAAGTATTTTAGAGTCTATGAACGGTTGCTCTGTCAGCTCTAGTACCACCCCATTTTTTACACCCAATAGAATACTGGTTAAGGCACTTGGTTGGGATGTGGACAACCCAGGCTCAAATCTTTGTGCTGAATCAGGCACTTAAACCCAGGTTTCCTCCTTGCCAGATTAGTGCCCTAAATACCAGCTATAGGATACATGGGGACGGTCTCTCTCTCTTATTTGGAAGCTGTTCCACTTTGTATAAATAATTATTCATTAGATCAGGGACTGCAGTCAGGTGGCCTCTCTCCCAATTCAGTGCCCTAACCTCTGGACTATTGGTATAGGGTGGATCACTACCACCCTGATATTGCAAATCTAGCCCTTTGTTTCCAAATTTCCTTGGCTTTTATTTTTTTAAATACCCTGCATTGAAGCCAAATATTTTGTTTTATTCTATCCAAACCAATTACTTTTTGATTTCAGCTTGACCCAAGATGCTTTTTCCCCCCGGCAGAACTGCTAGCAAACCGAAAAATCTGCTATTCACACAGTTCTGTTTATAACCCTCTCCTAAATTTCTGTACACTGCCTAGAAGTGTTTAAAACTACCCAGCCTTCTTTTAAAAAAACAATGCATCATATTTGACTCTGTCCTCCTGCTGTAGTAAATTCCTCAGGCTGACCATACCCTCAATGAGGCAGTACTTCATTATGTTTCTTGGAAATATGTCAGCCATTAATTTTGTCATCTCATATTTCAGTCTCATTTATCTTCTTTGTCTTATTCTCAACCCCAAATTGAACTGGTCTGTTTCTTTATAGTGCCCTACAGATGACAACATTCATCTCATAAGATATAACTCCAAAGAGTAATACATTTTTAAAATTGTATTTCTAATTCCACAGTCAGTTTGTAACACTTTTTTTCTTTACAGGCTTTGTGTGCTATGAAACAACATTATTATTATTTATATTATTGCAGCCCCTAGAAGCCCAAGTCAGAATTGGTGGCCCCATTGTGTAAGGTGCTGTACCAATGTATCAAACAATCCTGGCCCTGAAGAGCTTACAATCTAAATAAACACTAATGGTGAAATTATAATGTGATAGTATTAGTGAAATATAATGGAAAAACACATTATCTCTGTCACTGATCAGCCTTCTAGCTCATTCTGAGTGGCAGAAGAAATAGTTAGCAAAATAAGGGCCATAATGGAAAATTCCCATTTTTTATACTGCTGGGGAATTCCACGTATGAATTCTTGTTAGCAGAGGTCTTTAAGATAAATTCTTGGTAATGTGGCAGTTAGAGAGCATAAGAGTTCCTGGTATGATTTAATTTACTTTCTGTTTTGAAATAGTAATCCGAATTCGTATTAGGTCTCAACTAACTGCAAAATCTAATACATAACTGTCTACACGGAAGCATAGTATATTCTCATCTCAGTGTGAGTTGTTTCAGTTATGCTTCTCTGTGTTAGAGTGAATTGTCCAGCACTATCCTTGCATGTTAAATTGAGAATATATTCTAAGCGCCTGACTCCGATGTCACTGATATGTATGTTACTCCACTGACTACAGTGGAGTTGGTTCTGATTTATCATGGCACAAATGTGTACAGAATCAGGCCTTAAATGTCAAAGTGAAAAAAGTTAAACTGAAGCATTGTGGAATATAATATTACTATTGAAATGTTCCCATCAGATAGCATTTAATATTGGGCTAAGAACTGTAACACCATAGTATTGCAGTTGCTAATGGAAAACCAAATTTCAAATGTCTACTTAAAAAAAAAACTTTTTACAGAGAAATTAAATGTAATGTGATTTAAAATAAGGATTCTTTTCAAAATATAGTCTTGTAAAAGAGACGAATTATCAAGCAGAATTGCTGTATTTTAAAAGTCAAAATTTTATGAATTTTCACTTGTTTATTACGTCTTAAAATAAGACAGGCTTTGAGATTTTTTTCAACCCAGATTTATTTTTTTACGTCATCAAGGACTCTAGTAATCTCATTTTATTAGCAGACTTATTTTTCTGGTTAAAAATATAGTTGAGATATAAATTGGGATTCTGGTAGATAGTTTACATTCGTAACAAATTCCGCTGGTTACTGCCATAAATCACACTGTTGTGTCACTAAAGAGTAGAGTAGTTATTAGCTATTTTTTATTTTTATTTTTTATTTTTATTTATAAATATACATATAAGATCATGGTGATATAAATATAATCATTCCAAAAAGTTAAGATCGCTAATAATGAACTGATGAGTAGAGAGAGATGATAGAACAATACACAATCAAGTAGATAATGAAATGTTGATGCTTTTATATGAATCTTTAAAAGATGCATGTAAATCTACTTGTATATTGACATTGACTTGCAAACATCTAGATAAACAAACAGCTTTGGTATTTTATCATATCTTTGTAATACTATTCACTTGCTTTTTAATTGTTGCAGCATGTAGTAATAAACCCTACATACATTTAGGGTTTATTCCATGGGACACCACAGCTTTCTTAACACATTGGTAAATCTCTTATACACACTGCCTATTCACAACATGACTTTGTTGTACAAATGAAGTACCAGATCAAGAAATGGGTGAAGAACTAAAATGTGAATTCAAAGGTAATTAGACATGGCCAAACTACAACAATGGAATAAATTTTACTCTCTGAGGACTATTTAATCTGAAGAGCTGTTATGTTAGGTTAGCTTCTGAAATCTAAATGACTTGCCATTACTTACAACTTCATATCAATTACTCCCTCAGTGAAAAAAGTAGTCCATGGTAATTCTGACAGTTTTTCTCAAAGGGCTGGTTGTATGTAGCCCGTGTCACACAAACAGGTACCAGAATAGCATTTTGTGAAAATTAGAAGATCTGCCATCAAAAGTGCTGGTTTCTACGGTTGTAATCTGGAGTTGCCATAATGGAAAAAGGAGTTGTGAACACATGTGTATGAATGGAATCATTCCATAGTTAACGTGAGATTTATGACTGAAGAAATTGCAACAGAACAGCAAGTGGTAGAGATTGTGTTTTTATTTTAATATGAGAGCCAAGTCTTGCATTAGGACATTGTTGAATCTAGTGCAGAAAATAAATGACACCCCAGGGATAGTGTAGCATTCTGGTAGATTGAAGGGCCTTTAATAATATGATAGTCTAATAGTGGTAAAGAGAGAGAATGTGTAAGAACTAATCTTGTCTTCTGCTTTTATAATACGCATAGTAACAAGAAATAGTTATGAAGTGTTGGCATTGTTGCTTTTAGTAAATGACTTTTTAAATTAAAAGATAAATTTGCTGAGTAACTTTCTGGAATTTGTTTAATGAAAGCTCATAAAATATGATACCTGTTTACAGCTGGATTAATAGCCACATGTTCTACTGCTAATCTGTCTGTCTCTCTACTTTAGACATGGGGTACCGTGCAAATATAAACTTACAGTCTCCCCCAATTTTCTGTGGAGGTTTCAAATGAATTTGGAAAAATGTGAAATTTATTTTCAAAAGGGTTTGCTATTTTTTAAATAATTGTAATTGATTAATAATTTATTTTACTGTGCTTCTTCTACCTGTTGTGTTATATTGTGAATTACAGGATATGCTTCAGCTTCGTACCAAAAAAAAAGATAAATTTGCCCCGCTTGTTTAACCTTCTTTTTAAAATATGTAATAGCAGTCAACAATGGTAGTTTTTGGATTACATTGCAGTGGGTTTCTTTCCTGGGAACAGTCAATCTTTGTATGAATTGAAGTACCGTCTGTCTCCCTGTGTATGAGATGATTGTTTTTTGTCACCAGTAGTGAAGAAACAAATTAGTACATGTTTTCATTTTAAAATCAGCTTTTTCATTTGGAGTTGGGGGGTTTGGGTGTTTTTGGAATAACTCGGTGCTTTTCTTATTTGCAAGCAAAATTGTGATAAATGTGTGAATGATTTACTAAAGAGCGAGTGTGTTTTAGCCTGTGCTACAACTCTTTCTTTAAGCAACAGTTCATGGAACTTACAAGCAGACAGATTTGGTGTGCAAATGTACACTAGATGGCAGTTTTGTCATATCTTCCAACTTCAGATAGTTCTGTAGTAGAACAGGAAAGGCCATCAATGTTTAGTCTGCACTCAAAGGGTCTCTGCATGACCAATGTGGACCCCATGGACTTCCTGGAACATGTGTTAGCAATTTAGCAGCAGACATTTATTTCTTTGTTTTACTGCTTGGCTCTTTGAGAAAGTGTTGGTGCTGGGTTATGGGCTGTCTGGATCATGTCAGAGGCCATGGGGATCAAGTTCATGTGACAAGCCAGACTAAGGAAGGATGAAGTTGGAGGAGGTGAGGAAACTGACCCTTACTTTCAGCAGCAACAAGTCACTGCCTGTCTGTGGACTGAGGCCAAAATCCTGGGCGTTTTAGTTCTAAGGCAGCTGAACAAACAAAACACTTTGCCCATTTAGCTTTTTCATATTTCATCAACAGTAGTTCAGTCAAAGCTTTTCTATTTCTTAAGAAGAGGTTCATATTCTTCATCTCTCTCTCTCTGTCTCCGTTAGCCCCATCCAGAAGAGGTGACCTTGAAATCCTTGGCTACTGCATGCTACAGTGGTTATGTGGAAAACTACCCTGGGAACAAAATCTGAAGGATCCTGTAGCTGTCCAGACTGCTAAAATAAAGTAAATAATAATTTCAAATACTCCATAATTTACCAGAACAGATCTGAAAGTGAACTTCAAAGGGAGCTCACTTTCCATAGAATATCACTACTTGAAAGCTAATTTTTTCTCCTTAATTAAAAGCAATTTAGAAGCATTTAAAAGATGTGAACTCTGGGAGTGTGCATACACGTCCTGCATACATTTATGTGCATGCAGATGTGGAAATTTGATGTGCACAAACACGTGAGGCAGAATAATTTTCTCAGATTTTTGAATTCTCTCAATTTTTTAAGAAGCTGCATTTGTGAATCCTGTCCGTCAGTATGCTGCACATTCAGAATGATTTTGTAGGGTTTCCACTGAACTATGGAACTGCTTCAGAGAGGCCGAAATGAAAATTTGAGCAAGTTGTCCTTATTTTTCATGTCATTTCATTCTATTTATTTCATTTTCAGTTGTGCAAATTTTTTTTGAAGAATTAATTTTTTTGGTTTAGTCTTTAAGTGCTATTTAAGCCTACAGCCATATAAACATTTAAAATACCAAGTAAAAAACTTTGTTAAAATCCCCCCCTCCCATCATAGCTAATTAGGTAATATTTAAAGCAACAGAGTGTATTATAATTTTTTCAGTGCTCTCACTGATGGGACTTGAGAGAGTTAATTGCATGTGGCACAAGATAGCCTGTTCTTCAGTAGAGGATATGCTGAACAGTAGTTTATAGATGTAGCATCACAATTGGAGAAGGCAGCAAACTTTTAAGTAGAGCAAGTCACAACAGAGATACACAATAGGGATAGCTGAGCCACAGAAATCAATCTGCACATTCAGTATGGCACTGGCTGTCAGCAGAGAAAAAGGTTACCCTGCAGATGCGGACAGTACAGATTGCATCTGTAATGTTGACATCGTATGTTATGTTTAATATTTCTGCTTTAGAAGTTCTGATCAGTACAGAATCCAAACTAACACTTATACAATTCTGTTAAATCAATTTAATCGATCAAGCTGCTTCACTAATTCTTCACTTACAGTTAACCCTTCAAATGCTGGTATTTACCAGACTGCCACCAAAAAGACTTCTGAGGAGGAAATACACAAAATATGGTAAAATTCCATTTGGTGGAAATTCCCTCTTATTTGAACGACTGTTATGTCCCTTGGCATGAAACACTTGCTGAGGTAGCTTCCTTAATTGTGTGAATGTTTTTGATGCCCCTTCAATATTGTGGAAGACCAGAGGAGATGTACATGTATATGTAGATGTCTAGTTACGTGCAAGTTTATGGGTGCACTGTGGGCCAGTCCAGCCACCTTCCCTGCTTGCAGACCCTTTGCAATGGAACCAGTGTGGTTCTGTTGAGCAGCGTTTGGGGACTTGGATGTGGAAGCGCAGCTGAAGTGGTACAAAAGGCAGAAGCAGGGTTTAGGACTCTGCTGCTGCAGATAATCTTTCTCTTCCCTTCCCCTCATTTCTCTAGTCATTTAGGGATAGCTGTGTTACAGTTGTGAAGGTGGGGGGAGAAGTGCTTCACCTAGTATACTTCAGTCAATAACTGAGGTGACTTTTGCAGGGTGGCTTTGCAGCCAGCTGTGGCCTGGGAGAAATGATTTCTTCTCCCCAGTACTTACCTCCTCTATTCAGGCCAGGTTTTGGATTTGCCCCTCTATGCCCACTTAAATAGATATGGGAGATAATGCACAATGTACGATTTCACTTGCTGAACTTCTCTTTTTCTCCACCCAATGTCACTCAGCCTGGGCATGGCTTGTGCTTTTCACCGAAGTACAAACTTTTAAATCTAAACTGGTTTTGAGTTACCAAATCACAAATAAAAGCATCTGAAAACTTCTAAAAGGAAAACTCCAGTGTAATATAAAAGATCTTCTTATCACTACCTCTAATTACAAAAAAGAATGAAACACTAAGTGACTGAAATATAATAAAAGAATAATTAACAATCAAACGGGAACTGGTGCCATGGCAGCCTTGTGAGGGAGATTAAGCTGAGGGAATTCAGTTAGAAATAAACTTTCAAGTGTAAGTTTTGGGAAATTAATCACGTTTAAACAAACAAACACATAGAAATTCCCTTAATTTAGTTCTGGAACTCTGATTTCTGATGCTTCCTAATCAGACCTGAATTCTCCTCTTTTAATGAGCCATGTGGTAGGTGCCACCCTTTGAAACTGCTGCTGTATCCATTACATGGAGGGAGGGAAACAATGATGGACACTGTTTTGAAAGTTCACTTTTTAAACATGTAGTTTTGTAAAGATATCGAACAAAATCCTGCCTCCCCGTTGCCACTAAATGATGAAGCTGCACTGACAGCCTTAAAGAAGAGGCCCCATGGGATGCCCGTTCCCCCATTCATTTGCATGCTGTGGAACTTTGCTCTGTAATGTTTATCTCTGCTGGCATGGAGGGTGAGTCTCAGAGCTTGATGTAACCAGTTCATCCAGCACTTCACAGATCCCCATGCGTGCACAAGCACTATAGCGGGACCCTACTTGTTGGCATGGCTCATGTAAAGCCACTCCATGCAAAACCACGCAGTTGGATGAGGACCTGCTGCATTTATCTTCTCTTAGATTATCTGAGTAAAGCCCTTGTATTCTGCCTTTATTAATTTAGGGGCAAATCCTCCACCTGCAACCACGGCGAGTCCTTTGTGGTTTCTCAAAACAAAGGAGATTCAGGATTTTGAAGTGGAAGGGCCGTTTCAGGTGGGACATGCACCCGTTCCACAAGGCTCAACTCTGTTGTGACTCTCTGGACTACAGTTTGCTGCAGTGCAGATAATCCTGTCCTCTCGCATGTGGGTGCATTACAACCATAGATGCTGCTGCAGCAGTGACTATGCAGCTATGCTAATGGGATCGCCCATCATCTCCCAGCCCCGTTTCTGAGGCTTTGTGCTGTGGCCCCTAAGAATTAACTGAAAGTGTTTTGTTTTTTTAAAAAGAGAACTGGGCCCCCACAGCAATATACATTCTCTAACTGCAGTTCTATCCTTTTAAAACATTAAGGACTAGACTGAGCTGTTGGCTCACCCAGAGGTAGGAGCAATGCATAGCTGCACTGCCTCCGGAGGGGCAGTGGGAGGAAATGACTTAGGCTTGGTTTACACTAGAAAATTCGGACAGTTTACACTGTTGGTTGGGTGTGAAAAATCCAAACTCCTCAGCGGTGTAGTTAAGATGGCCTAAATCCCTGTGTAGTAGGGCCAGCATTAGAAGGGTAGCAAGTGGGGCAATTGCTTGGTGCCCTCTCCCTCTCCCCCCCCCGCCCACAGAGGCCCCATGAAGCTACAGATCTCCATATCTGTACATATCTACAAAGTTGCTGTGAGTTAATGTAATGTATTACAGTAATTTAATCTCTAAAAGTAAAAATAAATCGCACTAAAGCAGAGGCTTTCAAGCTGTGGAGCGTGCCCCCCTGCGGGGGAGGAACATTCAAGGGGGGGAGCAGCAACACCAGGCAGTTTGGGCTTCGGCCCCGGGCAGTGGGGCTCAGGCTTTGGCCATGGGAGGCAGGTGGGGGTCCACTCCTTAGTTTCTGCTCTAAGTCCTGGCAAGTTTAACTCCAGCCCTGGCCATAGAATTCTTCTGTTGATCTAACTACCACCTCTCGAGGAGGTGAATTACCTCTGACAACAGAAGCCCTGTGCGTCTACACTGAAGTGCTACAGCGAAGCAGCTGTGCTGCTGTAGCATTTTAAGTATAGACAAGCCCTCAGTCTTGCTCTGAGGTGGGGGAAGGAGTAAAGTATATTTCCCCTATACAGAATGCATCTTGGATCGTCTACACTTAAAACACGACTCCAACACAGTTGTGCCACAGTAGTACTTGAGTGTAGATACTACCTATGCCAGTGGGATCAGTTCTCCCATAGGATTAGGTAATCCACCTTCCTAACTTGGCCAACAGAAGAATTCATCCACCAACCTAGCACTGTCTACATGGGGATTTAGATGGGCTTAATAATGCTGCTCAGAAATGTGGATTTTTCACAGCCAATTGACCTAGTTAAATCAACCTAATAGTCTAGTGTAGTTCACGCCTGGTTTTTTCAGTTCCCTTCCCCTTCCACCGGGTTAGCTCTGCTGGCATTTAGAAAGGGCAGGGCCAGACCTTTGCCCCTCATTTGGTACAAGGAGCACTGGACAGAGTCCTTGCTCTCCTGCGCCATATTTGTAGCTGTAATCCTGGCAGCCCTCACACAGTTGTCCCTACTTCCCTACATTAGGGCTAGGAAGGATCTGATGCCAACTGATTAGAGAAACAGGCAGACAAAACTGTTTCAAAACACAAAAATTAATCTTGGATGTGAGAACAAAGTGAGAAATTTCAGGCCAAGGTATATTTACTCCCCAAAAATGTATAAGCACCTGCAAAGAGGCCTGAAGTAAAAATGCTTCCCCAGTTATAAGTTTTGCTTAAATCTGCAGTCTCTCAGTGATTAAAAAAAGTGTATCTGGTAGGTGGAGATTTTGTTTGAAGACGAGTCTCTTGAAATGTTAGTTATTCTTGAGATCCCCTCCTTTTAGAATTGAGTTGTACCGTATGAAGAATTCCAAGTGAAGGATCTTCTCCTAAAAACTCACATTTAGCCTGTTGCATTCTTGTATTGATTCAGATTTAAGGATGAGCTCCCAGATTCAGTGATGAAGTTGGCTCCTTCTGGAAGCAGCTGCGGTAAGCGTGATTACAGCATATATTGTGTATTTTATCATTCTGTCTCAGTCTGTTTATTGGAATAAGGCTTTTAAATATTTAGCTTTTCGGCAAAGAGACAGTAAGAACAAGGTAAACAGAACGAACCCTGAAATTTAATATTTTAAATTAAATTACCAATTCCATCACCCGTAAGGCAAGCATGATTTAATGCAGCATTTTCCCCTTATGGCCCTGATCCTACAAACTGCAGTCCACCTGTGGTGGTACCTCACTGAAATTATACCCATATGAAACGTGGCAGGATTGGGGCCTTCAGCATAAATACCTGACCAGAGATCAGAATGCGCTTGAGTTTGACCATAAGGGTGAGACTTGTAAGCAAGAACAGTCCAGACAGTATCGTCTGAGTAGCTCACAGAATGTTATCAGACACCCCTCAGTTTACAGCATTCCTCTATGTGTATGTGTGTCCAAGCCAGCCATTCAGGAGATTTTTTTGTTTGTTTAGGTTTTCTCATAGTTGTCATTAATGCTTCCTCTTTCATTACTTGTCCCCGCAATTCCTTGTGATGTGTCCCTATAAATGTTTTCAGTCCTTCACTACCCTTTCAATCTTTCCATTCTTCTTCCTCACCTCTCAATTTCTTGCTCATCCTCAATTTTGTTTCCTTTTCCCTTACTACTCCTCTCTCTGCCCATCACTTTCTCCCCTTTCCTCCCACCCTCTGCTTCCCTTTCTTCCATCTCCCCATCTACAGTTCTCTGTAACACACCCTTTCCTCTGCCTTACTGCAAGTCTCCTCTTCTCCAACTATATGAAATCAAACTTGATGGGAAGGCAGTTATGCTGGCCTCCTCCATGGAATGCAAGGTTGTTTGCCACTCCTTCACTCCTAGTGCATGCTCAGTTGTCCGTACTTAGAGACCTGGGAGGTGAGCAGCCAGATAACAATTGTTGTTCTGTTCCTTTTCCAAGAGGCCAAAGAAGGGGGTGCCTCCTATGACGTGGTGCTTGCCACATGAATCTCATCCCTTTTAAGATAGCAAGAGCGGGGTCCACTTTAGATTAAGCTAATCTTAGTGTTGTATTTGGCAGCTAGATGCCATTTTGACTGACACCCTATTAACACGTTAGATCTTCTGCCTAGGGATATGAAAATGCTACAGAAAGCAACTCCTCCCGTCTTCTATGCACACTTTCCCCTCAGTTGAAGGGAAAAGCTTCTATGCAGACACAGAGGGAATGATAAAGTAGCATTGGTGCTAATCCCTTCCCCTCCTAGCCATGCTTATGATCCCCTTTGCTTACAGAGCAAAGAAGATGATCAGGGCCTTCATGCCAATACTAAAAATGTTTTTTGGTAGTAGAAGGAAAAAAAATGTCATCCAAACTTATCTAGTCCAATCACAGAGCACCTCACAATCTTTAATGTATTTATCATGACAACACCCCTGTGAGGTGAGGAAGGGCTATTATTCCCATTTTTACAGATGGGGAACTAAGGCACAGAAAGTGCAATCCTTGAAGGTGGTACTTAGGCTCCTAAAAATGGGACTTAGGCACCATCTCAGGTGAGTGTCCTAATCAACAGGCTATGGAATATTCTCCTGTGCGGCTCCCTCAACTCTTCCAGTGAAGTTGTTCCACTTCAGTTAGATAGTTGAATAATTAAATATTAATTGGGTCAGAGAATTGGAATAATTCCATAGCCTAGTGGCTGGGGCACTCGATTGAATGCCGATTCCTGTTCAGATCCCTTCTTCCCCTCAGGAGAAGGGGGCATTTGAACTGTGAGTCTCCAACATTCTGGGTGAGTATCCTAACTGCTGGGTATAAGGGAGAGTCCTTCCGCTTGCAGTCTCTCCCTAGCTGATTTGTGTGAGCTTGCCTGAGGGGTCCAATCCGGTAGGTAGCCTCAAAACACGTCTACTGGGTTGGGACCCACCCATGACTTAGGGGGAGGAACAACTATCTTCCATCCATTCATGGATTGCTAAGCAGAGATAGGCACTTCTCTGCAGCGCTTAACACACCCCCTGTGGTCTGCATCTCCCATTGGCTACTTTAGACATTTCCCTTCTTAGTGTGCTGGCTTTATAGATTGCATTCTAAGGCATCTGTCTCTCCCCATTTGCTGTACAGGACTGACTTGGAGTGATGTTACTGTGATTTTCTAGGGATTTAAAAGTTAGATGCTGTGACAGCCAGTACTGCAACATCAAAATCTCTTTGGGGATCTGGGCCTAAGAAACTGAGGTCCAGATCCACAAAGGTATTTAGTGTAATGAATCCTCTATGAGCCTGGTGAGTGCTCACTGAACCTGAGCCTCATAAATGCTGTTGAGCCTGATAAGTCATCCCTTAGCCTGATTACCTGAGGCTCTAGTCAGTCAGTCAGGGCTCAGCCAGTCCACAGGCACAGGTCAAACCAGATAACTCCAAGACCCAGGATATAGGGTCCCAATGAGAGCATCTCCTCCAGTCTGATCAACATTGTTACCTTGCCGGACGTATTCCCCATCGCTTGATAGTTCTGATAAGAATGCTTCTGTTCCTCAGAGTTGAGTTCTCCAAAAGGGCCCCTTCTTCTGCCCACATGTATCTTGGCAGCCACAAACTGTCATCCTTTGCACCTACAGATTTTGCACAATCTCTGGGACTAACTGTACCAGAGGTGAATTACACCCAGGTTGCTCTAGTGGTTTCTGGTGCCTCTTTAATGGATGCTGGATTCAGTAAGGCTGATCAAGTTCCAGTGCAAAGGAAGCCCACCCCAGATCTCGTGTAAATGATCAGTAGCAGCATGTTGCCTTCTGGTCCAGTTACCCATGAAACTGTGCTGCTCCAGGTTGAAATTCAAGATCATCTAGAGACTACAGTTTAATTTATTAAGTTACCAAATTTTCTGATCATGCTTATGGAAGATGTTAGCAGTGCATTTTCAGTTGTACTACTACTGACATTTGTGTCTAGCTGAATCAGGGATCAAGGAAACAAGAACCAGCACTGAGAAGTCCACTGGCTTTTCTGATGAGCAGATTATTAATCTCTAAAAATTATCAAGAATTTGTTTATGCATAGACCCTAGTTACCCCGTTAGTCTCCAGTTAAAGGCTAAAATTCCATTGGCATCAATTTACTCTTTATCAGAATTAGAATTTAGAGCCCTATGAAGATGCCTTGACAAGAATCTTCCAGAAAACTTCCTCCGTCCATCCACATCTCCTGGTGGGACCCAGTTTTATGTGCCTTAAACAAAATCATATGTGCTTTGCCTTTGATCAACAAGCTGTTGGAAAAGATTTGGTCTGTAATTGGGAGGGCGATGAATCAAAAACAACATTTTTCACCGAATATGGCCATTTTTAATATCTGCTTTTGCTTTTGGTCTCTCTAGTGTCCCAGTCATATTTCAGTGCCTTGTCAATGACATTTTCAGGGATGTTTTAGGCTAGTTCACGGTGATCTACCTAGATGGCATCTTTATCTTCTCAAGTCAAAACCTTCCTGACAAACACATCTGTCTGGTACTTGGGTGCTTCCGAGCAAGTGGCGTATATCAAAAA
Source organism: Mesoclemmys tuberculata (assembly GCA_007922155.1). Lineage (NCBI taxonomy): Eukaryota > Metazoa > Chordata > Testudines > Chelidae > Mesoclemmys > Mesoclemmys tuberculata. The sequence goes on along the minus strand of ML675614.1, from coordinate 20,483,719 downwards.
CAGCATATAATAGAATACAGAGAACTGAAAAGAAAAAGCCCAGTTACTTAATATTGATTGTTGCCAACTAAAGAATCAGAACTCCAGAATAGATGCACCTAAAATGTAGTGGATCTGATTCTTCTTTCAGATACATTGCTGTTAAAGCAAGAGTAACTCTGCTGAACCATTAGTTACATCAACACCAGGGAGACGAAAATGAGCCTCAGTTCATGCAACTCTACCCCATTTAGCAAGCACATGCATTTCTATCCCTATATTAAATAGAGCACATTGCAGTCTCTCCAGAGTATGAGTTTTCTGTACTTTTCCTGTAGTAACTGCAAAGAGCATGCAGGTGAAAATTTGCTAAGAGCAGAAATCCAAAATTTCTCTTGAGACAAAATATTATATTTATGTTGAAACATTAAGAAATGGAGATGCAAAAGAATCATGCATAAATGTATACACCTTGAACTTAAAACATGTTTGGTTCCTAAACCTTTAAAGAAAGGGCTAGAGAAGCGGAGAGAGAAAGTAGCAAGTAAGCACCAGACATAATAACAGAAGCACTGGTAGCATTACCCTCAGAAAATGCTGAGAGAGCGCAAGCTTTTGGGTTAAGTACTAGGTGAAAGAGGTGTGGAACTGTGAGCAAAGAAAATACATCCTGTTTGATTCCTCCTGGTGTTCTTCCAGAGCAGCTGGGTAATTGGGGTCACCACCTTCAAAATGTCCTTGATTAATCATTAGTAAAAACTGGCAAATCCCAGGAAGTGGTGTGCATTGCAGACATTCCTTAGACCTGTCTAGTCTACAGTTGGGGACGCTCCCAGGGGGTCCATACCTATTCCATCAGAAGAAATGACATAGCCTAAGAAGTCATCAGAAAAACAGTCAAACTCACACTCTCAGATTTTCCTCCAAAACCCACTGAATTCAACTTTAGTGCTGGATCAGGCCCTTAATTTACAGATTATTCTGTATATGTAAATTGCAGATTTACTTATGCAAAGAGAGAGCGTGGGTGTTTTGCTGCATTTGTGCTCTCCTACTGGACAATCCTAGAATTATGACATCAAGTCAGTCTCTAGCATTGTAAATGTCCTGCTTCGACAGGAAGATTTTCTTGCTTTATGTTAATGTAATACAAATATAAGATGAAAACACAGCTTTATAAATGATGGAATGGTTTAAAATCTGTTCCTGCTTCCTTCCCTCATTATCCCATAAAACAAAAATTAAGTAGATGACTTGGGGCTTGATTTTCAGCAATGTTCTGCAATTTTGTGGCTGTACCTGGTAGCACAGAAACCTAGATCTAACTCATTTGCAATACAAGCCAGATAGATACACATCTAAATGCTATCAATTCCACCTAGAACTTATTGATGAACAACTCATGGTTGCAAAATTGGAGCCAGGTTGAGTCCGAGCTACAAATCAGGCCATTAGCCCTAACTGTTGAGTTCAACATGAAATCTTTTGTTTAGGCTGCAAAGACTAATACTTCTGATTGTCAAACCTGTTCTGACCTCTACCAGAATTCTGGAAGAGTAAACTGCTAGCACAAGGTGTTCCTGGAACCAGTTTTTCCACTTAAATGTCATGAACTTCATTTTTTTACTTTAATAAAGGAAATTATTGAATAGGCATTCCATCCCTGCATGACAGACATGTGCCTAGTAACTGCCAGTGACGTCTTAGCCACATGCAGTCTAAGCTGTTAGGAAGCAGTGAGTGTGTTTAAGTAATATGGGTTCTGTTAGTATGGAAATGAAAGCAGCAGGTCCACAAAGGTTTTATTGCTTAGCATTTTATGAGTTTAAAGCAGCTAATGAATGTGTGGTTTGGCTTGTTCTGTATTTTCTTCACAGAAACAGTATAAAAGTAACCCAAAGAGAAACCTCTGAGTATAGGGAAAACAGTGGCCTTTGGAGGTGTGGCACAGGGTGAGATGGGTGTGAGGCATTGGCTCATACTTTTTTCCCACAAAATTCCCAAACTTAATACGTATTATGACATTGGAATTGTGGAGTATAAAATACTTAACATTCCCTTCTCCTCCTTCTACAGTGTAGTATATACTCAGTGCATCTGTTTTAATATCTTTTAGCTTGGGGATCACCAGAAGAGTTAAATGTCAATACATACTGCAGTTTAGTTTTAGGATTACACTAAAATAACTACAAGAAAAGTTTCTTATACATACCCACCTGTAATATTCTCACACTCTTGAAGGCATCTCAACAGCTCCAGAGATATTAGCTGGTGATGGTTGTGGTAAAATACTATGGCTGGGTTGCATTATTAAGACCTATTTTCAACAAAACCACAACCACTATCCACTGACTTACAGGATATTTGCATAATGCAGGGCTTGTCAAGACCCTGTAAATCAAAGCATTTTGCTTTCTCAGTAGTGTTCAAATTATAAAATGTCTGCAAATTAGCATTGAATATACTTAACAACCTCATTTTAACAGTTCTGATATGATCTAAATATCAAGCAAATCCTTCTACTTGCCAAATTATCAGCATCTTTGGAAAAAGAGAACTTTAGGATTAGTTTTTAATGCTATTTAGTGAGAGCTTTGTGTAACACAATTGTAACATAACGAACAGCATTGGGGATGGCCAGTTTGTCCAAGTCTATTCTTTCCTTTTCCCATCCCAAGAACAACAATCTTTGTATTTTAATAGTTCTGTGTTTTGGCTTTTCGTTCTACTGTATGTTAGTTGTCGTTCCCATGATTTTTGTCTGTTGGATTTAAAACTTTCTCAAAGTTGTAGGTCCACATCAAATGAAATTCACTTTAAAAATATACTCCGCAGGTGAAATAGCCATGTTTTTGGCATGTGTTTATGGTTTAACTTATGAGGGAAAGCCAAAGTATCAAGTGCTAAAGAAAATCTTGGTGAATGGACTGGAATCAAGTGGAACTTGTTACGATGGCCCTCTGGAATTTTCCACTGCTGAATATGCCCTAAATCTGTGTGCTTCTAACAACCTGAAAGTAAGTAAAACAATCCCTTGCAGTTCTGTGATTATTTTGTGAAACCCACTGTGTGATGATTGTTCTTTCTTTTGCACAAGGGGAAGTCGTTTAACATCTCAAAATGAGACTGACACAGCAATTGTTTTGCCTTAAATACATCGCATTTGTTAATTCCGGTTTCCCCTGGCTTTGCTAAAAAGTGGAATGTCAACCCTTAAGGAGGAAAAACTGTCATGAGTTCTTTTGACCTACAGCCTCTCGCTGCAAAGTAGTATGTCTGTGGAGAATCATTTACTTTCAGGATAATGGGGAAATCAAGGACTTTGTTCACTAACATCTTGAAGACAAGCTTGAATGTCAGGTTTTTCTTTCTGGACAGATTAAAAGCAAAGTTGTCTTGATGACTGAATGCATTTAATTCATTTTCTTTCTTTTTCTTTTTTTTTTTTTGCCCTTTGTCATTGCATTCTTACAGCCACCAATCTGAAGGGGATATTTTCATCCTTGGATTTAAGTAGTTTATTGTATCTAGTGCTGCATGATGCCCTTTTTAGCACACAGATTTAAAGTTGACAGCTATTATGTCCTAGATTTCCCTCCTGTGTTTTACGTCTGAAACTATACAGTTAATAAAACCTTAGTTTTAATAAACTTAAATTGATGTAATTAGAAGCCTTACTGGATCTGATATGAAATGTCAGTCCCATGATATCTCTGCCTTGAAACTAGCCATATGCAAAAGCCCTATTTCTTCCCTGATGCATGTGCAATAAGGCAGGGTCAGAGTACCATTCATTTTTAATATTTCTTGTGAACTTTGGACCATCACAACTGTACCTGAGCCAAGAATGCAGGATGCAAACTAATGTGACTGATAGGCTGCTAGATGAATGGTGATTCAAGTATCAGTGCACAGATGGTTCTGATTTGCTGAGTTTTGTAGCTGCTGCAACTGAAGACATAAAATATCCTTCTAGTCATAAATTAGCTCTTTGGAAGCAAAACCTTGGCACCAGAGCTTTACAACCTTCAATTAGTAGAGAAAGAAGTATTTGAATGACTGTGGTATTGACATCTGTAGGCCTGCATAGTAATCATTCCTAATAGACAAGAATATCTGTTTGAGGGGGTTTTGCATGGCTAATTAACTACCAGTGAGAATATGTAATTTTTTCATGATCTCCTGATTGTCACCTTTCTCTCATGATACAATTACATTTTATTGTAGCAATGGCTAACAAACCAATTGTCAGCACTATTTACGTATTGCAGAAGGCAGAACAAAAGTTCATGTTTAATAAAAAGCCACTATTTTGAGCATGGTAATTACAGAGACTTATTTTAGCAGTTTTATTGACTTTTGTGTTTTTATCATTTTTACAACAAAACAAGCTATTTGAGTGGCAGTATTTCCCTTGCAATAATGGTCACCACTTAATCTACACTAATTGGAGTAGCTTATTTCATTTTTGTAATTTGTATAGTTTTATAAACTTTATTGAAATATAAAACAGCGGTTTAAAAAAAATTTCCTTTACTGATTTATGTTTAGATCTCTTCTTCAGCAGAATCTTAGATTTTTAAAGCCAAACTATGGTTCTTTATGCATTCTTTTCATTTGTGTACAGAGCAAAATGCAGACCCCTTCTCTTCATAGATGGAAGACTGAACCAATGATGTGAAGCTTACTTTTTATCCTGACACTTTAAGCAGACATTCAATAATTAATTGCAAGAGGAGGAATAGTGGGGTCAGAGGAAAATCAAATATATAAACATCAAAAAATATTATTTTAGTGAAACTTTATATATAATTAACCATTCTGAGAAAAGGATATTTTAATGTGTTATTTCTCAAGCTTTGTTCCCCATGTTCATAATTCAATTTAAATGATAAATTAACAGTTTCTCTAAAAATAATTGTTACTGTAAAAAAGCTGAATAGCTAGGTACATGAAGATTTGCTTTGCAAATCTAAGCAACTGGGCTGCAGAGGGATTTTGTTAACTTTTCCTTTCGGCTGAAAGTACAAAAATCTACCATTCAGTTTTATACTTAGCCTAAAACTTGGATATTAAGTAGCATGAAAGATGCTGCTGAACTTGTTCTGATTGTGAGAGACTGAAGAATTGCCACAGCACTTGCTATTTGCAAGTGCACAACCCCATTAAAAGCCTGTAAGCAGTGCTTCTGTTCCTTGGACACAGGCAGAATTATTTGAGTGGTCTAAAACAAGTTCAGAGATAGAGTTGTGCTGTTTGCAGCTGACTTGATCTTAGGACCTGTCATTTTGAGAGGAATTTCAAATATCTACTGCCTTGCCTCTTTGAAAAAAATGCATGCTTATGCCACCTCAAACTAGAGCTGTTCTTTCCTCAAAGGTATTTCTTTAGCAAGATGAATGTAAGGGCAAAAAGATTAATGTAATCTAATTCACAAAAATGGATATGAGAGATTTATTTTCTCAATGATTGAAGGAGGTTTCTTGTGTTCTCCATGAGGCTTAAGGACTGTTTGTTTACCAAATCTAAAGTCACCATTTGTGTGAGAACAGAGAATACAAACAGAGGACATACAATTTTCAGAAAACTAGGTTTTAAACTACAGCTGCTGGGGCTGACTGATTGTATTGTAACTTTGAGGGTGGAGGATATAAGAGAGAGACCCACATTTGGGGAAAATGGGAAGGTTCTGTATGTAGGTGCATGCCCCTGGAAGGGCCAGAGAGCACTTTTCCAAAGCTGATGCATTCTGGCTGCACTGCTGACAGCATGGAATGCCTTAAAAGGCAATGTATGTCTTGCTGCCCCCAGTCCCATCTACCTCCTTTTTCCTTTCAACTCCTGCAGTCTTATCCCCTCTATATTTTCAACTCTTTTATACTTCTCCTACTCACCAAACACATCTATGCTCCCATTAAAAACAACCCTAAAACCTGCTACTTATTGGAGTCATTCAACAAACATAAAGCACATACAGTATCTCATCGTAACAACATTGTTTGAGTATTGTCTGTAAGGCCTCATTCTTGGGGATTTGCCTGCACACTTCACACCAAACCAAGTCTCCAGTACTAGCAATTGCTGCTGCAAGGAGTCCTTAACACTGACAGGAGTCTTATCCCCAGTGCCAAAGGCTAAATGGCTGACGAAAAGCTGACATGTAAAACTAGATTTCATGAGGGATAAACCTCAGTACAGATCCACAACCTCCATCCTCACTTCTTGGGAACGTACTTGGAGAATGTTACTTGGAGAATTCTATGACTTTAGGGAAGGTTGGCACCATCTACAGCAGTCACAACTTTCTAGAAGGTTCACATCCCCAGCCACCTGAATCTATATTAAGGCTACTCAAACTCCTGTAACAATTGAATAACTTATTTTTTATTAACCTAGAAACCTATCCAAGGTTCTGTGTGCCCTAATGTCATTAACAAGATAAAAGAAATAATTAATACTAGTGGGATTTTATTCAACAGAAGCTTAGCCATTCAGACACCTACAGAAACTCATTTCTACCCTTTCATTCATTATGGGAAGCATACCTTCAGGAATAAAAACAAAATACTTAGATTTCTTTTGTAGAAGATCCAGGTGGTCCTTAAACTCCACATTATTTCAGACAAGCTGGGGAGACTTGAGCCTACACAGAGAACATACTGCCTGATCCCCCTCTTAGGCAGGTGATCTACTTAAGGCATCCTTTCAGATCACAGATGTGGCAGCACAGGGAAGGGATGCCATTTAGGGCTTTATAGGTGTAACATACCAGGGTACAGTCCAGACCAATGGGGGACAGGGTCACCCATGCCCTGCACTCTTGGATGCCTTACTGCCTTGCTGTAGTAGCTCCCACCTGGGCTGCTCACAAACAGCCTTCCAGCATGCAAGGCACACCCTGAGTTTCTAAGTGTAACAGCAGTCTGCCAGCCACACTTGAGTTACACTCTGGTTCTCCCCAGCCTTGGTTATATTACAGGGAGATACTACTCTCAGATCTCCCCCAGAAATGTATGTCCTATACTGCCCAGCCCTCTCCTAGCCTGTACAAATATTTTAAGTCCATTATTCCTTTAAGAGAATAATGTGTTTATCTCAAATAGTTATTCAGATGCTTCAATTTAAACACACTTGATTAGATAAAACAGTAGAACAGGTTTATTAACTAAAAAGAAAGTAAGTGAGAACAAGTAATGAGGCATAAAAGTTAGAAATGGTTACAAGAAAAATAAAGATAAAGCATTTACTAATTGCTAACAAACTATCATAGATTCAAGCAAAATTTCTCACCCCATGCTTCACTAAATTAATGATCAAACTCTCAGGTCCAGGACCCCTCCCCAAAGTCCAATGAATGCATCCTTTGTCTCTTCAGATGCAGTGAATGTGATGGGCAGGGAGAGAAAGAGTGGTCCCTTGGGGTATTTATCCCTCCTTTTTATAGTTTGTGTCCCTGTGTCATTGCCAGCTGTGCCCTAGTAGACAAAAATTCTATGTGGAAGGAAGTTCCCTGCTGGCTTTTTCTTACCTGTTTTAGATTCCTTTATCTTCCCTTCCTGCTTGATATGACTTTATTGCTTAAATGCAGGTTAAGCAGAGCACACATTCCTTTGTTTAGGACAGACCTGTTTGCCAATTTCTGTTTGGGCAGGGCTGTGGGGTTTGGAACATATGTTAACATCCTACAGGGAAATGTTTATAACTTCACATACAATGTTGCCACACATTTTACCAGGACAATACTGATCTGCATAGTATGAGTTTAAAGGATATTCTACAAGGCATACTTTATACAAAAATTATTAAAATAGAGTATCAGGTGTGATTACAGGGGTGTATTTTGTCACAATAGATCATAAACAACAACTTAAACTCTATCTAGAAACCCAAAGGCAGTGAGTGCAGAGGCCAGCACACTGCTGTCATGTGCTCCCAGCAACAAACCTCATTCTCAGTAAGTGAGCAGTAGTATTCCAGACCAGTTGTTGTCTCTGAATAGTTTTAAGGGATAGTACATTGCAGTAGACTAATTTTGACGTAACAAGCATGGATACAGTGGCACATTCCCCTAGCCAGATGCAGCTGGTGGTAAGATGACTGGGTTACTGCTGTAAAGATTGTCAAAGGGCAGGTGGAGATTTAAAAAGTCCCCCCTAACTCGCACTCCCGAGTAACTAATGGTGAATGTACGTGTTTAAAGGGACTGATACTATATCGGCCATCTGCAGCTGTTCCCCCATCCCACCACACCATCCTCACCTCAGGCTTGTCTGGGTTGAGCTTCCGCCAGCTTGCTGTCACCTACACACTGGCTGAGGCACTGAACCACCTTGTCCAAGTCAGATAAGACAGGCATACAGTGTCATCAACTGACTGAGAATACTGAACCCCGTGCCTTACTTTTGTTGATGTTAACCTTGTCCTTCCATTTTCTTCCCTCTCTATCATCTTAGAATGGATAATTAGGACAGAAGCCAAATATGTCTGTTTGCTTACTATACTTTTGGGCATCAGATAATACTTTAGCTTTCTCTTATGCAGCTGAGATGCTAGGGTTATGGATGAATAGCCCAAGCATAACCCGAGGTCCTATCTGATAGATTTCAGGTAACATAAAACTTGGGATTTGTTTTCGTTCATGTGCACAAAACATGCTACCCTTTATTTAGATGGAGAGAGAGAACAGGTGTAGGGTAAATTATTTCATAAATTCTTAAGTCCCATTTTGAAAAATGGATTGGACACTTGAACTGAAACGCCTAGTGAATTTCAGTGTGTCTAAGGGCTAGATTTTTAACAGTTTTATTTTTTGGGGGGGAGGATCACACTATCTGCATCTTTAAGTACCTCAGCACCTTTTAAAAATTGGACCTTAGATACTTTTGAAAATTATACTTGTTAATTTTTTGGAATTAGGCCAGTAATAGGTGGAGATTTTGTGTTTCAACTTTTGCTTAGCGGCTGTTGGAGTAGTTCTCCTATAATCCGTTTGGTACAATGCTCTCCTTTATAATTTCTTTATGTAATTCCCATTCTTGCACTATTTAATCAACAGCATCAAAAGGAAGCAGATTTAATTTGTAGCTGCTATACCAGGAATAAATGCTTTGCAGAGGGCCACATGTGTGACTGTTACTACTGCAGAGTTCTTTACTATGCCAGAAGTGCTGTAGGGCAGCATGTCTCCTACAGGCTGTTTTGGCTACATTTACCTTCAGAGTTACAAAAACCACAACAGATAGCATTTGATATTTAGATCGGGCATAAGATTGGAAAATATTTGTATGAACTCCTGAAATTGTTCAGAGTATTGTATTCTTCAGTACATATTAGTAAGCTATAAAAAGATACTCTCTCACTTTAAGGTTAGATTACTTGAATAAAAGAGGAATAAATTATCTTATTTGAGACCGTAACATTAATTAGGCTCCATGCAATAGTAGGCAACTTATTTAAGAATTTAAGTTATGACTTAGTGTTATTCTCATTAAAGTGTATACATAATTCTAAGTTACTGAAATAATTTTCCATAAAAATGCCTTTCAATAAGAAACCTGTTGCTAATGACAGCATAAAAGTAGCACTAGTCTTGTCCTATTTATAGGAAAGTTTTTTGACAATTATTTTCTTTTTGTATCCCCTGACTTTTTTTTTAAGCTTGCCTTTTTATTCTTAGTGCTGTACTTAAGCATTTTTCTTTCTGAATTGTTGAATGTTTTCACTATATCATGTTATTAACTGTATGTCAACAGGCTGATTTACCAAAGCCTCCACCAAAACAATTTAAACAAAAACAAATTAAGCTGGATGATAAAGAATATAACTGTCTGAGAAAAGCTGGTATTCAGGTAACACAGAGACAATTGCAAGAGCAAGAGAAACCAGTTGGATTGAACAAGATGCTTCAGCATAATGAACCACAGCTGGTGAGATTTTTTTATGTTATAGTAAAACATGCATGGCATATGTGATTTAACCCTAAAAAAGTTCTGCTTTAATACTCCTGTATTTCTTTCTACTGAAAGATTACTACAGAAAATATATGCAAACAGCAGGCTAGATATTAGCCACAGTAAGCATATGCTTAGACACCACTGGATAACATTATTCCAAAAAATATAATTAAGTTAAAAAATATTCTGTCATCATTGTGCATTAGGTGGAAAAATAGTGCTGCACTTCCAGTAGTTCACCTTCTTGAACATTAGCACTACAGTCACAGGTATTAGGAATAGTACCCATGACTATTATGTGGCGGTTATCATTAAACATTTGCAAGTCAGTGCTAGAGTTTCCTCTTCTAATTTACATTAGGGAAACTGCTTGGATAGCACTGTTTGGTAATAGTTGGGTCTTTAATAACTGCATTTAATATTAATCTGTAATAATAAAATCTTGGTTTCAGGCCTCGAAGAGTCAGAATTTAACTGATCAAAGCTCAGTAGCATTGGTTATTCAATTATATAAAAGGTTTAAATACTCTCATTCACTTCAACTTGTATACTTTGTATGCCAAAGTGAATCTGTACTACTCAGCTTAACATTTCTAGAGTGAAAAGAATCATTCTGTAAAGACTTCAGTGCTATTTGTGAGTAGGAATAGTTCAGAATAGTAGGTATCTTAGCAAGAGAAACCTCTCTCCTTCTAATTCTTTTTATATAACTGATTTAGAAAGTTGGTGTAGGAGAGTTATATTCGGATTTCAGAAGCATTTTTTATGTATTTGAGAGAGAGGTTGTGATGTATAAAATTAGAAAGGATATTTCAGGCATAGATAAAAGGAAACAAAGGCTGAATTGTCCAAGCAAAGAACAATGGAAAGGCAAGATTTTATATACACTTATTCTAGCCTAGGATCAGCCATGACGATGAAGAGTCAGAGAAAGGACTCAGTTTTACATGGTTACAGCAAGACAGATAGATGAGTTTGATGGTGATATTTTGAATGGACTGGAAGAGAATAAGATGGAAGCAGGGCTTGGAGTTTGCAAGAGTCTAGTCATCAACTTATTAAGGCAGGGGAAGAGCTGTAGCAGTAATTATGGAAAGTGACCAGTATTGGAAAACATTTGAAGTTGTTACAGAATACAGCAGCAGCCTGACTGTGAGATGTGGAGTCATTTATGACATTGTAACCCCAGCCTAGAATGTGGAATGAATAGGGAGAGGTCTGTTTTTTGCCATTTAGTTTTTTGGGGTCAGTATATCAGGAAAATACCAGATTGCTGTGACCCTGAATGGGAGTGGAAGTAGAATTGTGCATGGTATGTGTAATTTGGTAGCCATGAAGAAAGGTAGACCTAGGAAAAGAAGAAAGAAAAGGGGAACAAGAACCGAATCAGCAGTTCACCAAGAGTGGAGGGAAGTAGAACCACTGAAGGACACTAAACAAGATAGGAGAACCAGTCTAGTAGAGAGTGTAAAAGGATAATGTCATCAGCAACGTAACAGACTATTAAATGAGGATAATAAAGAGATGAAAGAAAGGTCACATTAATCACTTTGGAAATAGTGAGTCGATAGGAGGAGAGTCAAGGAGAATGAGCTGACAGACCAAAGTTAAAAATTTGTTCAAGAGCGAGGAAAAGGTGGAAGTCAGTAAAGGAGATCTTTTCAAACAAGAGTTTGCAAAAGGAAGGTGGATGGAAAGGTAGCAACATTAAAAGAAGAGAGGGTGATGGTCAAGAGAAACGTCAGGACTGAAATATTAGAAACACAACAGTGCTCTAGTGAAGCACATGTTTTTGGTAGGGGTTGTGGGTGCGGGAGTCAGTTCAGAGGTAAAGATCAAAGCGGGACAAAGGAGCCATAAAGCTGATGCTTCTGGAAATGCTTTCACCTATAAGAAATCAGAACAACTTTTGTTGTACTGTGGAGCTATAAAATGAAATCTGAATAAACTGGACCAGCAGATTTGATGATCAGTTTAGAATTTGTATATAATAGCTTTATTAGCAAGAACTTTGTAAAGGTTATTGAGTTTCACAATTTTGAGGACAAAGGTAAAAGGTATTAGGAACACTTCAGCTGTTTCTTTTAAAAAATGGAAAAATATTTTTTTGCCAATTATTTAGTCTACATGTTATAAAACCAAACACCCATTAATTTGTAGATATAAGCACTGCTGTATTTGTACATTTATAAAGCTTTGAATGCTAGTTGCATCGGACAGAATGTTCACAAAATCTAGAAGGGTTAAATCTCTAATAGTTCAGCACATTACTAGCAAATCTTGCTTAAAGCTTGTCAGACTTTTTGTTCTTTTACTGTAGTTCTTTGGCATTTGCATATAAGTTTCCCCCAGAAAGCAGTGAACAGAATATTTTAATCCTTGTTCTTCTGATTCAGATTTCTACTCAGTTTAATGCTGGAAACATTTGAATATTTGTTCCCCTTGCAGGAAAACACCATAAGACAACTACACAGGCATGATCCTCAAACAGTTTTCTGCGAAGTTAAAGAGAAACAACACCAGAACAGGGTTCCGTACTTTCCAATATCTTTGCAAGGAATCTATAGATATTTTTGTCCTATTGTATCCAATATCTGTAAGATAGTATGTAGCGAAGAGATTTGCCAATACTTCATAACCATGCTTGTACTTCTGATGTTAATAATCCTTTTGTTGCATTTCTTCTGATGTTGCCATTTTAAATGTTTTCAGTTTGTGTGCAGTGTCATTCACTCTAAGCTAAGTTCTTTTTTTCAAAGATTCTTCATAGACGTTTTCACCGAGATTGGCTTGAAAAAGATTTGTAAAGTAACATACTGTAAATAGATAGCTTTTAAAAATGGGTTCAGTAAAAGTCAACCTCTGCAGTATCCAAGGCTACATGTGCGTTAAACTATTTTAATTTGGTTGTTTCCATTCTGATTATTCATGAGGCATGCTTCCCAGAACTAGTCCAATCATAGATTTAATAATCAAAATTTAAGAAGTAAATCTCATGTGTATTTCATGGTAAAGGACTGTGGTATAGTTTTATATCTAGACATTGTTACATCTTTTACTCTTGTTTCAACAAATAGTTTTAAATACTGGTGCATGAAATTAGTAACTCCATACTTTAGTTTTTACAGTGGAATAAAATATAAAACCCACAAGAAATGTTTATCAGATTAACATTAACTGTCTGCTGCTTTTTCTTTTCACTTTTCCTAAGTTACAGTACTGTACTTTATTCAATTATACATTTCCATTAGACTTCCCAAAATTTTTCCTTACCTTGTTACAATACGGACATTCACCAAAGATGACATTAAAACTCTGTCTGCTAGAAGGAAGACCTTGTAACCACTGCAAGATAAGATAATGAAAACATATTTATTGAATGACCACTGCCTAAAGTTTTTATAAACAGTGCTTTTTATCATATGTGGCAAACTGCCAGCCTCCCCCTGGTTGGTCTCGCGCTTTACCTGTACTTGTGGGCTAGAGCGCCCCCAGATACCTTGTCTCCCCTGACTTTAGAGCAGCTCTGTCTCCTGTCCTGGGAGGGAAACTTCTCCTCCAGCCGCTCCACACCTTCTGGCAGCTTCCCCTGCATTTGTGCCCTCCCCCTCCTTTAGGGAAGGCAGGGTTTAAATACCCTTGGCCCCACCCTTCATTGGATCCAGGTGCCTTTAATTGCCCTACTGCACGTTTTCTTATGCTGGCAAGGCAGAGGGTTTTCTAAGCCTTTCGGGCCCTCATACCAGCGCCAACATACCCTTTTAAAGCCATCCGGCCTGACTTTATCACACATGGTATCTGATAAATCCCTGACTTGCAATGATTTCACTCTGGATCGGAGCATGGCAATTCTGCTGGATTAGTCTTCGGTACAATCTACCTATAAAGATTAACTGGTTTCACATACTGAAAAGTATTCTGAAGGGATCTTTGCTGACTTCCCACACTGAGGTTTTCCAAGGAGTATTATTAAATAGTTCTTCTTTTGTAGCACTAGAAACCTCAGGTTGGCCTGTACACATACACAGTAAGGCAAGTTCCTTGCCCCCGAAGTTCTTATTTAAGACATAAGTGAGTGACAGGAGAGAACACTAGGGATGCAGCAGTAAGAACAAGTAAGTTAATAGTTAGTGGTTTTGCTTCATAACTTTATCAGCAATTTCTCACCAGTCCTTTACCTGACACCTAGCAAACTATTTCTATGGCTTTCATCACATTGTCATACAGTGGATATAGAAGCCCATATGTGGGATCCATGAGCCAAGTGGATTTGTCACATTAATAAAAAGTTTACCTCAAACAAGCAAGCCTGATGAAAAGGTTGTCCACAACGGAAATCACCACAAATTTGATCTGGAACAGCACCATCAAGTCGGTAAGCATAACAGATGCCACAGTCCACAGTGAAGTCCTTAAAAATATAAAACAAAGCCATTTCACACAAGTAAAAATTTTTTGTGCATTAACTTAAATATCAGGGTGGAAAGGAAGAAGAAAGAGTACATCACTTTTTAGTTATTGTATGTTCCTGTAAAATGTCTATTTCACCTGTTCCAAAATTGGAGCTAGTTCTATTTACAGCCAATAGATGTGGTGATCTTCTTCCAGCCTCCCCCCCAATCCCATTTTTGTCTGTCCAAGGAAAAACTAAGGTCCACCTGCATACCATCTTTGATGCAATCCATCCATCACTTCCCTCAGGGTCTCTTTCTGACCACCTCCAAGCTATATTCCTCAGGTTCTCATCCTTCATCCATTGCATATGTCCAAATCAGTAAAGTCACACTTCCTGGATTTTGTCAGCCACATCACAGACTTTGACTTCCATCTTAATGCTTTCATTTCACAATCTGTTCCTTAGTGCCTCTTTATTGTGCAAAGACATCTCATTTCATTGACCTTGCCATCTCTTTACCACCCATGCTTCTGCACCATGTCACATTGTGAGGTATGTCACAGTCTGGAGTGGTTCACAACTCAGAGAGCGTACCTCAGAGTAGAGTGTCAGAAAAGATGGGCAGACACTCCAAACTGGTAGTGTGTTCTATAATTAGATTGCACTGAGCCAGTAACAAATGTGAACTCCTGGATCACTACACCAGTCTTACCCTGGAGTCACAGACAATCTCCTCAGACTCTCCAGCCTATCTTGCCACCCAGACAAACTAGACTTTGTATTAATGGTTATTTAAACCCAAAATCACACCACATTCGGCTTCTCCCAGTCCCAAGGGACCAGTCACTTACCCAAGATCAACTGGTATTCCAGATTTTACACCAAAGACAATGATGGCAGCCAATTCTATAACTAACTAACTAAAGGTTTAATAGCTAAGAAAAAGAAATGAGTTATTGAGAGATTAAAGCAGGTAAAATATAGTAATAGGTGAGTCTCAGCTTGCAATTCCAAATGGCAGCAGTGATGTAATAAATTGCCAGTTCCCCAAAAGTTTTGCAGGGTACCCAGTTTGTCTCTGGGGATCTCCACTTTGCATCTGGTACTTTTCCCTGTAAGAGTCCAAACAGTTCATCGATGAAGGATCTTTCTGAGAATCCATATTTATATCTTCTGATAGAATGCAAACTGACAGTCTGTCTACCCATGTGGCCTTTTCCTTTGATGTCAGTGAGTGAGGAATGCCTTTTGACCTCTGATCATCATACATAATAGCCACTTGCTTTGAAATTAGCATTTTCTGTTTTAAATCCTTAAGTCCTTCATTAGAATTTCACAAGATTTCTTTGATGAGTTATTTAGTTACAGGGATAATTTAGTACACAATGTAAATGTTTGCTATCACATTATAACAGGAACTGATAGGTGAAAACAATACAGGTAACATTCCACTAGTTTTCTGAAGTTCAAATACCTGAAAACACTGTTCCAGTTACATTAATTTTAATCTTATACTAATACACACGTGAATTGGTCTGAATACACTTGGCTAATCGCCCTTTGGTTTGCCAATGTCACAGGGCACATGATTGTTCCATGGAATTGGGCTTTCAGTCTCAGTGGCGTACAGTTGTGATGCGTAACACCCAGGATGTTATTCCACGCAATTCCAGCACTCAAGTCTACATTTTGGCTCATATTCAAATTCTGTAATCCAGCCGCTCAGGTGATTGAACCTGTCAGTCTGGTTTAGTTGTACTCTAATAACCTCTATATCCAGTTTACCTGTGGCACCTCTACTGCCCTACATGACCTCTGTCTTAATCATGTTCATTTTCATCCTATGGCTGCTTAGCTGGTCATCCCATTGGCTTACTATTTTCTCCAAATCTTCTTTTGAGGATGCCCTTATTGCTGTGTCATCTCAGTATAGCAGCTTCTCACCTTTTCCCTTTGGGATCTTCCTGCTAACGTAGTCCATAAATGATAAACAGCAAAGGATTGAAGGCCAATCCCTATGCAGTCTCACTTCCAATTCCAAGGGGCTTGCATTCCAAAGCACATTCAGATAATTGTTTTAGATGATTTATATAGTGTATTCTCCATAGTTATTAAATCCTGAGATACTCCAATATTTTCTCAGCACTGATGTAAGCATACTTCTGTTCATTTTAACGTATGCATTTCTAGAGTCTACAAAAACCCAGAAGCTATCCTTTTGATATTATAGCTGCTTCTCTATCATTTGCCAAATTATGAACATGGAATCTGTGGTTCCTTGCTTTTCCTTAACAGAATTATTCTTAGTCACGTGTCCTGTCCACCATTCTCGTAATTATAATGTCCAAGATATGTTCTGGTAACTTCCTCTCTTGATAGTTTCTGCATTCATGGATGCTTCCCTTCTTACATACTGATACCAAAATAGACTCATATGAGGCTTCAGGAATTCTCTTGGCTTTAACCACTCTGCTCAGCCACTATATGCCTTTCTTGCCAAGGACCTTCACTAGGTCTGCCATCATTCATCAGGTCCTGCTGCCGTAACATTCTTCATTATCTGAACTACATTTTCTCACTTCATCCTCCATTATGTCAGACTTAGATCTGACATTAGGCTCACATGTCAGCAACTCTGCCAAAAAGGGGTTTTGCCCCTCAAACTATTATTTCCACATCTCCTTTGTTTGTTCACATATTACTAACAGCCTCCCCTGGTCATCCTTTACAAATGGTGTTGCAGTACCATCCACCTTCCCTTTTAATCTCATTGTCTGGCTATGTCGAAAGAAGTACAGGAGACATTGCATTTGGATTAATTAGGCCTCAATTTTATTATAAACTGTGTGGGAGTACCTAGCAGATAAAAGCGTACAGTGCTGGTAATACCACGATCATTTCACTATATACCAGAGGGGCTTCCATCAGTCCCCCCGCTTTCCCATCCTGTTCTCCAGCCCACCTGCTGCTGGGACTTTTCCATACCCTTTTCCCTCTCACCATGAGGGTTAAAGTGGGCTTTAAGAGGGAGAGTTGTCTTCCTGCCATGCCAGTCATAGAAACCCCAAACCCGCACCCCCCGTTTCCAGTCCTTTAACAAAAACCTCCTTTGACTCCTTTACCAATCCATTTATCTGATCACTGTATTCCTTACATACAAAGTACCTGCTTCCAATCTATGCCTAAAACTCGCTCCCTTTCCCCTTCTGTTATTAAATGTCTGCTTCTCTCTCTGTGGAATGAAATGGGGGGAGGGAGAGGAATTCCCTCCCTTTTCCCACTTTCACCATTTTGCTACCATATCTGCTGCCATGAAGATGCAGAGCTTGAGTCCTTGCTGTTCCACCTGATCCTGGTAAAAGAGGGCTGCTTCTGCCTGGCATGTATCTATATAACCTGCCCTCTTCCAGTCACCTGGGGCATGGGTTAGCATCCCCATGCTGACCTGCTCTGCGACCCTGACCTCTCTCTCTCTTAAAGAGGTACACACTTTCCTCCAGCCAGCCAACGGCCTTCCCACTTAATGTGGGGTGTGGGGTTTTTCTTTGCCAAGCTACAGATCTTGTCAGCTAGCTGTGGATGGTTTACAAGCTTGGGATACAGGTCATCTATGGCATTCGTTTTAGCCTTCTTCACTACCTGCTTGGCAGCTCACTTTCATTTACACTCAGTGGATTCATTTCTTTTTCTTTATGCTCCATTTTCTTCTTTTGGGCAGCTATCTGCACTTCAGCCTTTCACCACTCCTCTCTTTCCCTTGGTTTTCCCCATCTGCATCAGCCATAAATCTCTTCCAGTGGTGCAGTCCATGTTCTTTTGAGGTAGTTCCATTCTTCAAACAATACCAAATTAGTTTCTAGATACGTATTCTGTTATACTTGCACAAACTTCTCTGCTTTCCTTCCCTTTAACTTTTCAAATTTTAATTTTGTTTCTCTTGTAGTTCCCTCTTTGTCCAACACTTAACCACATTCTTTGCCACAAGAGACTTGTGCTGCAGTGCTACTGGTATCACTGTGCAGTCCATAACTCTATTCCACTGAGGCTACGACTATACTCAAATTCGCCACCAAGAGATTGATGTCTCTGGATTGACTGAGCGGTCTGTGTAGACCCACTCAGTCAATCCAGAAATCGAGGTAGGAAAACCACCTCCGTAAGTGGCGCAGCGCAATGTGAACGGCGTGCAGAACAGATGCAGCAAAGTCAACAGGAGATACAGAAGTTTTTTGTGTCACTTGCGTATCTCCCATCGACTGTCGCCAAATCCGGAAGGTAAATGTAGACCGGGCCTAAAACTTCCTCTGCAGAATATTATTAATCTGGCTTTTGTTTCTACTACAGATGTACATGACCAAATGACTCAACTTTCTTTTGGAACTATGGATTGGCTATCATCCATTGACTGGCAATACTTATGTCTCGTAATAGTTTTCCTTCTTCATTCCATAGTGCCTAGATTGAAGTTTCCAAAGCACATTACATAACCCCTTCTGTTTTTGCCTGCGTCTTCCATATCTCAAGTCACCTAGCATCTCCTCTGGTACTGCTGTGTCTGCTAGTGGCTTGAAAGTCTTGGCAGAAACTCTGCTTCACTCCATCTTTCTTGAAGTGCACATGCTGATACAACAAAGAGAATGTGCTCCTTAACTTGGACTCATACGGCCATCAGTCGATCATTTACTCTAATAATTTCAATCATCATCTTTCTCAGCTCTCCTCTCACTACCACCCCGATTCCCTTATCTCCTTACCGTAGAAGAGTTTACAATCTAAGTCCAACTCCTTTGCTATGTTCCCCCATCCATCATGTTTTTTGCAGGCACAGAACATCAGTACCTCTCCTTATCATCAGATCAGCTATTTCCATACCTTTGCTGGTCGAATGGGATACATTCAGTGTTGCTATTTATTATATGGGATTTCTGTGGCTGTGCAGGTCATTGCTTTTCATCTGACTCTTCATTCTAACTGGTAGTCCCCCAACCCTCTAGAGGACCTCTCAGATGCCAACTGCCAGAAATCCGCAGCTCGGGCTTCCAGGCTTGAGGTGGGTGAACTTCTGATGCCCTCCCACCATTAAACAGTAGCCCTTGCTAGCATCTCCTACTGTCCTTTGGTAACGCCCTGCCCCCCCCCCCAAAAAAAGCAATACTGCTTGCACCAACATAGTCACCTCATGCCAGAAACTATAATGTGTATTGGTTGTTATCCCTGACCTATACCACAGAGAGATGGCTTTCCCCAGTTGAAGTAAGTACATGCCCAAACTCTTCTCACTTTGTTGCAGTAGACCAGATGGATCACCAAGAGAAGATACTGGTGTTGCTGCTGCCCTACACCAGGTGTCATTTAACCCACAGATGGGGATTTCAAATCAGTTTTCCTTTGCCTAGATAGGCTGCTGCCCAGACTGAGCACTACATGCCCTGAGAGATTTGATAATTTAGCAAAAGGCTAATTTTTACACTAGCATGATTTCATGCACCTAAATACAATGTCCAGTTTTGACTGACATGCAAGTTTTTAACTTCATTATTTCTTACTCTTGATCCTCATACTTTTAACTACAATGAACTTTCTCTGTATTAGACAGAAGACATCATAGTCAGATATTAGTTTTTAATTTAAAAACTTTAAAATTTCATAAGGGAGAGCCAAGCTCAATCCAGTGTTATAGTATTGTCAAAAAATTAATTCCAAGTCTGTTTGAAATGCACTGTTATTTGGATGGCCTCTTGTCCCCTCTAAGCAGATCTGCCTACATAATTAGAATTTTAAGTCATCAATATCCATAACAGAATGTTTGGATTTTCCACATCTTATTAGTACTTTCGAACTTCCTCCTCCCCTTTTTAATTTTGATGCCTGTAATTAATCACCTTGATGCTGTGGAGACCATAGGACAGTATACATTTATAACCATTTGTTAACAAACTAACAATTGTTGCTTGACATTCAGAAGCCTTTATTACAAATTATTAGTCCAAGTACAACCTTTCTGACTCTTATTTTTGCTGTGCATTATAAGGGGACCATTTCACTTTCATCAGTCTATGGTTATTCAGAAATAACAAGCGAGCATCAACAAAAAGCAACACTTACTGCCTTTTCTAGCATAGCACGAGATGGAAAATCAGTCTCCAAAACTTCTTTCAAATTTTGTAATAGGGTGATTTCTGGATCCCTGCAAGCAGAAGGAAAAAGACTTCAACACATGGAACTGCGAAATGAAGATTTTAAACTAAAATTGTATCGATGAAGACACTTACCACAAGTGCATGTTGTTGTTCAGCTTAGTTCTCAAAGGATTTATCACTATAAAGTTATACATAGATATTTATGACATTATTCACAGGAAGAGACTTCCCCCACATTCCTGCACTTAAAACTAGGTTTTTTAAAAGGTATTTTGACAGGTAAAGATGCAGATAGGTGCCTATACATTTATAATCTCATTAGGCACATAAATACATTTACAAATCTGGCTCCCCATCATCACATTTGAAAAACCATATGATAATTGCACTAAATTTTGGGACACTGTTACCACTAAAGGTGTGATCTCCCTTCAAGACATGGCAAGGAGCAATGGAAAACTGAGGGAGAGACATTAGGGAATTTGCAGTGGATTATTTATGACAAACAAAAAAAAAATCAGGCAAAATAATCGGATGTAGTCAGATCATTATCCTTATGAATAATTCTCTACAGGATACATGTGTTCCCCTGAACTGTGATTCTGCTGGAAAAGAACTAAAAAAACCTGTTGGGTTCCATGTTTCTCTCAGTAGCTTCCAGAACAATTTTGCTTAGTCAACACTTAAAACTATGCACACTCAGCCTGGCATCTGAGAGTCCAGCTGTTTTTTTTTCCAGCTTGTGTATTATTCCCATATATAATGTGAGCAAAACTCGGACAAGTGTGACCCTGTATCTAGAATGTAATTAATTCTATTGCCTGTGAAGTAGCTTACACGCAATCAAACTACTTTTCTATAGCTGCATGTTTTTGACAAGGCCTACAGGAGTAAGAAGTTGTCACTAGTTACTTTTCTCATAACTGTATTTTTAAAGTACTCTTCCATTTGTGGTATCTTAATTTATCAAACTCAAACACATTAACAGTGCACAATAGCATGAATTCACTCTTGTATCATTCTGTATAAGTCTATATAAGAGATATCGACATTTTTAACATTGCTTAAATATAAGGCAGAGCCTGAAACCACTAAAATAAGTTTACCATAAAAGCTTGTGAGCAGTTACTGGTACAAATCACAACAGACCCAGCTACTAAGATTGAGAAGTGAATTTCTATATGAAATTCTATATATGAAAGACCTTACCATGGTCTGCTCCAAGAAAGTAACATTCAGGAAGCATAGTTGGATGTCTGGGATCTACCTCTAAGTTTATGGAAACATTGTTTCCTGCAATGAGAGAAAATGCATGTAAATGAAATAGCGGAAGTGCTTATGTTTTTCAAATGAGTTGTTTTGAGCACACCTGTAGTTTTATGAACATAGTTACAGCTTTTAGACTGTTAAAGTAAGCTATTTAGCTTAGAGTTCTGAACTGATGGTGCTCATGACTACAAATTTTAGTTCAGCATGAACAAGTTTCATCTAGGCAATGACTTAAAGTCCTCTAATAACCACAAACGGGGAAGGTGCCAAAGTCCGGGCTTCAGTCTGTGCCCAAATATTTACACTGTAGTTTTATAGCCCTGAAGCACAAATCAATTGACACAGGCCAGTTGCAGGTGTTTTACTGAAGCAAAGACATGCCTTCCGGGATCACAGAAAGGCAAGGGAGAGAGCCCAACTAGACTGGAAGAAAGATAATTTGGCTGCACAAAAGGAGACTCACTGCAGTCTCTGGGCTGTCAAGTAGGGGAAAGAGTGACCTGTCATTTCAGCCAGCAGCTCAACAGTTGTTTATATAACGCGCAAGTCTCAGACTTGGCACGCCCTACTTCTGTTATTTCCCTATTTTGAAACTAGTTAATATCACTCCAACTTTCAGGAACCTAGATTTGTTTTATTTTTGTTCTATTGTGACCCATCAGTCTTCTGGATGAAGTTCCTGGAGCTTGTGACTGAAGTTGAGCAACACTGCAGAATATAATTATACAAATGCTGAGCTAAAAATATGAGTCCTCATTCCAAAGGTAATTTTTTTCTCTCTATTTTTAACCACAGACAATGGAAAGTGCCTACTTTTTTTAGTAACTAAGGACTCTTTACATATTAAGGCTGTAATTCCCTGTTTTCTGATGAGTGCTTTAATCTTAGTTCAGATATGTTTTGTATTATGTCATAGTCTATTCCATGCCTTTTATCGTCTTTCCACCTTTCCTGTTATGGCCTTTTTACCGACACCTGTTATCCTCTTCCCTTCTTCCACAGCTGCATTTTTAGTTCTACTTTCATCCTTCCAAAGACAGTTTGATACTAAAAAACTATTTACAGTATAACCAAAAACATATTACAAAATATAGTTTTGACACAAGTTTCTCATTACAATTAGTAGTGAATAATTTTTTAAAAGTAAACTAGTTTTTCTTCTATTCTATAATAGACATCCATTTTATACACAGTTTAAAAATCCTATATTCAAATTTTTATTACAGTTTTGAATTAATCAACACTTCTGTGTTTGTAATTTATAAATATTTATATCAGAACTTTGGTTTTATATTTAAAAATAAAAAAATACATTTTCTCCCAAACAGATACAATATTCTGCCTCAGCAGGTAAGTATTGTATATAATGAACAAGTAGTAGTAATTTCTGGTTTTTTGAAGAGTAACCTTTGTTTTCCTAGTTCTTGTTCTTTATTAAGTAAAGCAAAACACTCAACTTCACTTCTGTTTAAAGAGAAAATATTTGATTCCTTCTCCTGTTTTCCTACCTATTGCAATTCTTCTCATTGTGGCACTCCGGGTGGGGTTTTCTGGCTCAAGTACCCAAGTCTTTTCATCAATTTCATCCATAGCATTCCAGAATTCTTTCAGTGATTCTAATGCTGCCAAGAACTGACTATAAACGTCTATTAAGGAGCTCTAAAAAAATAAATTTTAACAAGTTACATGGCACTCTACCAATAGCAACATAAAATGATTTAAATAAAGAAAAAAAACACAAAAAAACCTAGAGCATTTAAAAGTTTTAAAATCTAGCACACATCCAGCTCTAAAATATTCTGTAGTAGGCAAGGGTCAACATTTTTCTTGTTAATACTGAAAAAGATTTTGATTTCTTAATGACCACACAAATATTAACTACAGATAACTAATGTAATAAAATAGTACAGTTACATTTTCTAACACATTTTTGTTATATTCTGATGTAATGTACAGCATTCTTGAAGTTGAAAGCCATTCTCAAAGCTAATATTAATTTCAGAAATCAATGTTAAAACTTGGAAGTATTTTTCATTGAATATTCATAACAACTACATTCTAAGTAAGGAGTGAATAAAATCCAGCATAATCTGCTGTTGATAATTTATGAGTTTGCCTTCTTGGCTCTCATACAACAATTCCCACTACAAACTAAACTCTTCAAAAGATTTTATTCAGAGTCAAATAATAGTCAGAATCTTTTGTAGATGGACTTAATATAAAATGCATCCTGCTTCTCAACACACTGTGTGGCCAAGAAATTGCTCATTTCAATCTCAGGCTGGGTCTACACTGACGGCTGCAAATTCACCACCGTCAGATCGATTGCTCTGGATCGACTGAGCAGTCTGTGTAGGCCCGCTCAGTCAATCCAGCAAGTGACGCAGGAAAACTACCCCGGTAAGTGGCGTAGCGCTGTGTCGAAGGGAACGCTGTTCCCTTCGACGGAGCGCAGTGTGGACGCCGCGCAGAGGAGACGCCGCGAAGTCAACAGGAGATACGCAAGTGATTTATGGCACTTGCGTATCTCCCGTCGACTGCCGCCGAATCTGGAAGGTAAGTGTAGATCGGGCCTTAGCATGTGATTTCTAGAAGGAATTATTTTTACTTTTAAAAAGTCTGGTCCACTAGTATGGTTTTAGGACTCAATTTTCCACTCTGTGTGTCTGTGAGAAAGGGAGTCTACTGGAGCTCTCTGATGTTTGGTTGACTAGTCCTGGGGTAAATTAAAGTTGCAGAATTGGCGTAGCAGACTCACCTTTTGCTACTTAACAGACCCAAGAATTTAGCCCTCAATTCCTTACATGAGAACGTCAATGCTTAAACATTTAATTTCAAAAGATTGATAAAAAATTAAATTACAGGATCTAAGTTTGCAATTCTAGTTTATTTTAAGAGAATTACACCCTTAAACTCTTCCCATTAGTAAATTAAAATTACTATACAAATGCATTTTCAAAACACTTGTATTATACTTCATTGTTTCAGTCAAATAGATACTGCTGTTGTAATTCTGATCCTAGACAACTTTATAAAAATAAATTTGGCTATGAAAGAAACTATTTCTTCAGAAGGATTTTATATTGATCAACAGTCCATTAGAAAAAAAGTATTCATAGATTATTTAGTGAATTTTAATTAAATAATTTTAAAGAATGGCTCTTCCATTTCTAGTTTGGATATGATTTCTGACACAAAATGCAGAATTTTTTTTAACATCTTGTACTTCAATAATTCTAATGAAAGTATTTGTTATCTTGCCAAATTATATACAACACATACTAGATAAATACAATAGCTGGTCTCTGTGTCTCCATTTTGTCTGATCCACTAAGATGGCAGGGAGGTAATAGAAAGAGGGAAAGAAGTGGGTAAGTCAGAGAACAGAAAATTGCAAAAATACTTATGAGAAAGAATCAAGGCATGGATAAAAATTTTGGAGTAGCGATCAAGAATAAGAGATGCTTTGTCTATATTAAAAGAGGAAACAAAGAAACCTAAAGGTGACTTGATATATGAAAAGGGAAAAAAAAAAAAAAAGAGTCAAAAGATGATAATGAGCTTGCAAGCCTAGGAAATAGGAAAAACAGTAGTCAAAGTAATTAGAAAGAGAACGTATTGGAGATGGATCAGCTGGAAAGATATAGGGTATGTCTACACAGCAAAGAAAAACCTGCAGCTGGCCCATGCCAGCAGACTTGAGCTTGTGAACCTCGGGCTGCGTGGTTGTTTCATTACTGTCTAGACTTCCAGGCTTGGGCTGGAGCCCAGGATCTATGATGCTGTGGGGTGGGAGGGTCCCAGAGCCTGGGCTCCACCCCAAGACTGTAAATCTACACAGCAATGAAACAGCCCCACAGCCTGAGCCCTTTCTTTGCTGTGTAGACATACCCACAGAGTTAAGTTTTAGACTTCTTTTGGATACCCTGCTGCCACGTCAAATTTAGAGAGGCAGTGGCACGTGAGATTAAAGAGAGAGGAATAGTTTGGAAGTAGATTTGGGAGTCATCTGAATAGAGGTGGTAACTTAAACAAGAGAAGTGGATGGGGGAAACAAGATAAGGAAGAGAAGTGAATGGAAAAAAGAACTTCAGTGATCCTAAATGGAGAAAGAGGAACCATTATGTATTTTGGAAGATAATAATATGCCACAAAGGCCACATGATTTTAAATCTCACATATCATTTTGGCCTAGGAACAATAAAGTTCTTCGGGGCCTCACAGAAAAAAATCAAATGAACAAAATGAATAATGATCACTATTTACAAAAGTATTCCTTTTATATAAAAAAAGGAATGTTAATATAGAAAACATGTTTATTTTAGCCTTTATCATTTTTTCCTCTCTGTCAACTGGACAAAAGGAAGTAAAATGATGATGGTTGCTGAATTTTTTTCTTGGAGCATGACATTTCATTGTTTTTTGTATCTGAGAAAATATTGTAAAAAGAAAAGGTGCAACTTGGAAATAAAACGTTGGATTTTTTTCTACTGTTATTAAATTATATTAAAGTAGGAAAGCACTTAAGCAGAAAAGTGTGAATACTGCCAATCTCAAAATGTAACGCTTATTATCTTTAAAAGCATTTTGCTACTTTTATAATACCTGAAGTGATATAATAATGTCAGTCACTTAACCAGATCTTAGAGTAGAATATCTTCATCTTAAGTACTATTATTTCCAGTATTTTAATAATTTTCACACAGTCATGGAATGTGATCTTTTGTGCTCTGATGACACTTAAATTAATAGCATAATTTTCTGGTACTTCCAACAGTTGCTTTCCATTTTGATTTTTTTACATTTTCCTACATCATCTCAAATAAATCCTCTAATAATCATTGTTATCTTTATCTTTGGGGAATTCAAACGATTTCAATAGAAAAAAGAAACATCAAGGGATTATAGCTCACTGATAAATTTTAAAATCCAATTAATTTTAATACTAATTGTAATTTTTCAATGATGTTCCTTAAAAAGGTAGTTAAATTCTCCCACCCCTTTTGGGGTTTTTTTTTGTTTTTTTTTTTTTTTTGTTAATGCTCTGTTCATTTGATCTTATTTGCATGCTTCATTGATGTTGCCAACTGGCTTTTTCTATATGCCTATCTGTGTCTATATCTATTTAAATCCATCATACTACTTTGTCATGCAACCATGAAAAAATTATCATTCCTTTATACTTCATTAACCAGTTTATTTTTTACCACTATTCTTTTAAAACATTGCTACTGAAACTATTTTGGCCTGTGCCAACAATTTACTTTGCTCATGAAGTCAAATAATACAAACAAAGTATCTGCTTCTTGGTAACCTTTTGCAGAATTACAGTAGAATTCTGGTAAAATCTGTCAAATGCACTTTAAAAGGAACAAGGCACTTAATCTTATATATCACTGGTAGCCTACCTACTATCAAAATTAAATTGATCAGTCAAAACAAACTGGTTTCTCCATCCTCTGATTATTAGTTTTACATTCCAACCATGCAAGATATACAAGGTAGATATACAAAAAAATGTTGCTTAAGTTAAATCTTTCAGAAACAGCTCACATTAAAAATGAAATTGAGAATCTTTTGTTACAGAATAGAACTTTCCATATTATTTATAACTACAAGTCACTCCAACAAGATTATTAATAATTAGTACTGGTAAAGTTGTTTATTTGTCAAAGTTAGGTTTATTAAGGTTAACTATGCAACCTTAATTCAGCCCCCTTATTCATATGCATTTTGATAGTTTTTAATTACATCACATACTTTTTGCACAGGATCCCTGCCCTCACTCAGTGCATAACATGGATGATGTGCACTGAATAATCAGTTCCACAATATTTCATTTTATCCTCATTGTTCAATGCCTGGCCCCACCCTACACCTTATTTGCTGCACGACATTCAAACCTTACTCTGACTACAGAATTACTAAATTTTCCTCAGTGGTTTTCCTTTGATACTTATCACTATAGTATTCAATTGCTTCACAAATATTACTGAATTTATCATTACAACACACCTATGAGAATAGGTGATATTACCATTTTACAGATGGAGAATGGAGGCAAAGAACACTAATGTAAAAAATTGTTCACTAATTTGGATGGTCAATTTGAGAGGTCTATGGTAGGATTTTTCAGCAAATTCAGCATTTCATTTTATTTTTTCAGCGCACTCCTACCAGTTGCAGTTGTGAGTGCTCAGACTTCTGAAAATCAGATCCTGAACATCTCAGATGGGCATTCAGAAAGTGTGAAATACAGTAAGTGACCACCTATGAGAAGTTTGGTTTAAGTGACTTTCCCAGCACCTCACAAAGACTTTGGCAGAAAGAGGGATAATCCAGTTCTCTAGGGTAGCACTGAACAGCCTTAACCATGAGCCCATTCCTTCTCTTTCTGCAATCTTTGTTTCATTCACTACACACCTTCCAACTTCTACAACAAATAAGGCATGGGTCCTACAGACGACAGCCTCATTCGTTACAGGGTTCTGATTTACTCCCAGACCACCATCCATCCAGTCCACTAAATAAGGCAGAGGTCCTGTGGAAGAAATAGTATGTGATCATGTAATTAAAGACTTTCTTAATGCACATGCGCAAGGGGCCAAACTAATGCTGTATGGACAACTTTAATTCTGGCATTTCCAACCTTCTGAGTGCTTGACTTCACAGCATTAATCTTTTTATGTAGTTGTCTGTATGTTTTTTAAAAAGCTAACTGAAACCAGAACTTCCAGAACCAGAACTTCCAACTTGTGAAACTATAGTGACTCAGAGACTCTAAGGTCAGAAGGGACCATTATGATACTCTAGTCTGACCTACTGCACAACGCAGGCCACAGAACCTCACCCACCCACTACTGTAATAGACCCTTTCCTATGACTGAGTTATTGAAGTCCTCAAATCATGGTTTAAAGACTTCAAGGTACAGAGAATCCACCAGGAAATGACCCATGCCCCATGCTACAGAGGAAGGCCAAACCCCCCAGGGCCTCTGCCAATCTGTCTGGGGGGGGGGAAGGGAGGGGAAGGGAATTCTTTTCTGACCCCAAATATGGCGATCAGCTAAACCCTGAGCATGTGGGCAAAACTCACTAGCAAGACCCCCAGAAAGAATTCTCTACTGTAAATCAGAACCCACCCCATGTAACATCCCATCAAAGGCCACTGGGCATATTTACCGATAGTAGTCAAAGTTCAGTTAATTGCCAAATTAGCTAACATCATCAGAGTTACAACCTTTAGATCCATAGCATAGACCTCTACCATTTGAGCTAACAGATTGCCTCATAGTACTAATTTGTCGCCCTCTGTGGGCCAGCTACTAGGATTTTGCCAGTGGCTTTCAGTGAGGCCTAGGTCTGGTTTCCACTCAAATTTATACCAGCATAGCTTTGTTGGTCAAAGATATGAAGAAAACCACACCCATAGCAACACAGTTATGCCAAAAAGCTAATACAATTGAGGGGGTGGGAGGAAAAATCTAACACACAAGTGTTCAAATATTTATTCAGTGAAAGGAGGAACCCCAAAGGCAGTAGTGTGTAAAGGAGACTGGGAGTGATTATGAATAGCGATATTTTGAGTTAATGCAACAAAAATGCCAGTGAAAATTTGGACTATAGAAGCAAACATCTCTGCATCTCTTTCATTTCTGGGCACCTCCGAACTAGAAAGATGTTGACAAAGCACAGAGTTCAGAGAAGAAAAATAATTAGAGGAATGAGGGAATGACTTATGAGGAAATATTACAAGAAGTAAATAAATAAATGTAATTTCTTTGAACACAAAAGGTTTGTCTATACGAAGGTCAGATTACTTACCTTTTTCAATAATTGGTATCCTTCGAGATGTGTGTCCCAACGGGTGCTCCACAGTTCAGGTGCTCTTGCACCCATGAGCCTTTGGTCAGAGATTTTTGGTAATGAGTGCGTGTGAGGGCCAAATGGGCACTTAGTCCTCCCCGTGCACCACACTAAGGAAATCTAGAGATGCATGGGTGAGCCACCCTCATTTCTTTTTTTACTGCAAAGTCCTGAGAGATGAAACTCAGGAGCAGAGAGTAAGGAAGGCAGGTAATGGAGAACCGACAGGGACATGCATCTTGAACTTCAGTTACTACACGAGGTGAGTAACCTCTCCTTCTTTGAGGTAGAATCCCTATGGGCACTCCACTTCAGGTGACTTCCAAGCAGTATCCCTTTATGGCGATGAGAGTTTTGTTGTCAAATCGAACACTGTAGAAAAGATTGCATTGCCAACAATAGCATCTATTCTAGAATGACTAAGACATCCTTCAACAGAACCAAAGAAGTAGAGTGGGACCTTGCAGAATGGAAGGAGTTGAATGTTGGCCACATCATAACAAGACATAATGCATCTGCTTTTAGAATCTTTGGAATGAAACTGCAGATCCTCCTGATGTCAGCAATTGATATGAACAGTCTAAGAGATTTCCTGAAATGCCTGGTTCTATCTAAACAGAAAGCCTTAAATAGATGTCCTTCTCATATCCAAAGAATGTAAGGCAGCTTCTTCCTTAAACTGATGTGGTTTTGGAAAGAAAACAGAGCAGTGAATGCTTAATGTGGAATTTAGAAGAAACTTTAGATAGAAACCCAGGATGTGGTTGTAATTAAACTTCATTCTCAAAGAATACTATGAAGGGAGGGTTTACCATCTGAGCCCACATTTCTCTTTGGGCAGGAGCAATGGCCACCAGGCAGGCAATCTTCATAGACAAATGAAATAAAGAACAGATAGCCAGCAATTCAAAGGGGTTTTCAAAAGACAGTTAAACACATTCAAATACCATTCCAGGGTAGGTTCCTTAATCTGCATAAAGAGATGCATCAGTCCTTTGAAAAATCTTGCTGTTATGAGATGAGAAAAAACTGAAAAACCCTGCACAGATAAATGAAAGACTGTGATAGCTGCCAGATGATAGTAAGACCTGACTTTTTTAATTCCAACAGGTAGTTGAAGGCAGAGGATAAGGAAGAGTGAACAGGTTATCCTGGGATACACCAGTAGTGAAATCTCTTTCATTTCGGAAGTATTTTGCATAGAAGTTGTTCTGCTGTTCAATAAAACTGTTGTACTTCTATCAAACAGGAAGTCTCTGTCCCTGAGAACCATGAGTCTAAGAATTCTCAGGTTGGCATGAAGAGTGTGGTCAGAAACCTCTGACAGCAGAAAGGAAAGGAGTAGGAGCACTGGAGATGGACAAGGACTTGCCTGGGCCAAGTTGGTACAAATAAAGTGAGTCTTTTTCTTGCTTGATCTTGATCAGCACTTTTAGGAGCAGTGATGTCAGAGGTCATTTTCGTCCACAAAATGAGGACGACATCGCTTAAGGAATGAGGGCCCAGTTCCTGCACCCTGTTGATGATGGAAGTAAAGAGGTCCACTTCTGTGAATGTCTAGATTAGAAAAATACAATGGAAACATTTTGAGTCCAGTTCCTACTTGTAATCTTAGGAGAAATCCCTGCTGAGATTGTCGGCTGTGGTGTATTTATTTCTGGTATATAAGAGGCAGAAATCAGAATTTGGATTATGTATGCATCACTTCCATAGTTCTATGGCTTCTGCACAAAGAAAAGGGGACCTGGCTTCCTATTAACTAGTAATGTAAAACATGCAGGCCACATTGTCGGTCATGATTTTGATCAACTTGCCCGATTTGAGGGAGAGGATACAGGAGTTTCATGTGTAGAAGAGATTCTTGAGCAGACCACTTGTGAGACCCTAGGTGCGCTCCCTGTCCCGTGAGATGTATGTCCAATGTTGTACTGATAATAGAGGAGACTGGGTTTCACAGGACTCCTTTAGACTTTAGAAGGGTGCTACCAACCACCTGAGTGAATTCAATACATGCGGGACTGACAGTACTTCTCTACATTGTGTTTCTTTGGGATAGAGACTGTTTCTAAGCCATCCTTGAAAGCTACACCTGGCACACTGTCTGCCCATTTGCAAGTAGGCAGCCCAGTGGATGAGTTTGCCATGTGGTTTTGGCAGAATCTAGTATTGCTTCATTCACTGGGAGAGCCATTCTGCTAGAAGTTGATATAGGTAAAACATCCAAAAATGTATGCTGGGACTCCTCCACCTCTTCTAACAGACTTTGTAATATGTTTAATCAACTCCTGAAAGTGCTTAGTCATCAGCAAGAGAAGGTGGAGGCAGCATTATGGCCTCATCTAGTAAGAATGACAACATATTAAATTGTGGTGTCACCTTGTCTGCACAAGCTTCCTGGTCTTCCAAAGTCTCCTCCTAAGGCTGTTGACGAGGGAGTGATGAGATGGGGGAGTATATCCATCAATGATCACCACAGGAGGAACTAAGAGGCTTCAAGAACTGCTAGTTGTAGATAGTCTGCAGGTCCCAGTATGGCCACGGAAGTGGACCATAAGCAAAGGAGGGGGCATCCAATGCTGGTCATCCCAGTAAGGAGATGCACAAGATTGACTGTCCTTTGAGATTCCCTCTCAGGACAAAAAGATGGGAGAATCTCTCTTGTAGCTTTGTTAGGATCCCTATACAAAGATCTGGGATGACCAGATCTGGGAGTCTGAGCAGTCATCCTCGACATACTCCAGAGATGGAGCAGACACCCGAGACAAAAGCAACTCTCTGTCCAGTGCAATTGGTATTGGAAAGTTAAGAGGTACCACAATTGTGTGACACACAATTGCTTGGTGCCCATTAACAAGGGGGATTTCATCTGACAAAATCAAGTCTCTAGAACATCTAAATTTTTGTGGTAGCAGCTGTAAGTGAGCCAAAATTGGTTGATGCTCCACAGAATCAATGTCAGTACTGAGGGACAAATCTACTTTGGGTCCCTCTGGAAAATGGGGCAGGTTTCAAAGGCACTGGTAGTTGAGAGACAGGCCTGTTAGATGACTCCATTACTGAGGATATAGATAGCTTCTATTGTTGCAGATGTCTGGCTACTCAGATACCAGCACTGAGGAGTCTGAAGAAGGCACAGACTTCCATGAAGTAATGTGTTTGGAGTCTCTGTTAGGTCTGTCATGCTTTAACAGTACCTGGGTCGGTTTTGGCACTCAGATATGAGTGGTACCCATTATGTTTAGAAGAACTTCAAAGAGCTCCTGGTGCAGGAGCAGCTTGGAGCCTCCCCGGAAGCCTCTTTGGGACCTAAGATCTCAGGACCACACAGGCTTTGAGGTGACCAGGCTCTTTTTGATGAAGGCTCTCTACTACAACTAGAACTTTTCTTAGGAGGCTTGTTGGTACCTCCTGCACTCTTCTCTGATGAGGCTCTTAGGAGACCAAGAAGCAGAGGTCAAACAGGAAACAAAGAGGGCTCAGAGACTGAGGTCCTAGGGAGCAGAGGGGATTCCCAGGGCCCTGAGCTGAGGCTGGTCACAAAGCCTGCTCTATCATCAGGAGCCTAAACTTGATTTGTTTTTTTTCTCAATTTGCTTTTAAAAGAGGCACAGATCATGGAGTTATATCCCAGATTGCTGGGAATTAACTGTTCATGTAGACAAGCCAGAGTACACCTTAAAGAAATTCTTAACAGTCGAACATATATGGTTCAAAACACAAGGAAAGAACTGTGTATATGATATGATGAGGTAAAAATAGGAATAGGGGAAATTTGTCCAGCCTGACTTCCTGGGGAAGAACCTTACATTTGGGATTACACATCTAAAACACACTGGCAATATCATTGTCTCTACGGAAGACAATGGAGAAACTCACATGGACTTCAGTGGGGCCAGATTTTCACCTTATGAGTTCAGTGGCAACTGAAAAAAGCATGAATGCTTTTCTCTTATACACTCAAATAGTGCTAAAGTTTTAAGGCATTAGTCTACCTACATTCTCTGTTCCTTTACTACCTTTAGAAGTAGTAGAGCCATTTATCTTTCTTTTTCTCTGTATTTCACAGCTCATTTGATTTAGTAGAGTATTAGTAGATCTGCGAAATGTATGGCTGATCTTTCTTTCACAATGTTTCACTAAAATAAGGGAGTGGCTGTATCCACATCCTTGCTTCCTCTCTAAGGGAATTCCTGGATTCTATCTCAACCATTCTCATCCCCAAAATACCGCAATTTACAAGTGGAAGCTCAACTGCATTAGCTAGGTTTTAAAAAGTAATGAGTTATTGCTTGGATAAAACAAAACCCTTCCAAAGGTTTTTAAGAATGTGACATTTAGGGACAAATCCAAGGGATTAATCAATTTATTCACGTTGTCAGAATAGATTACAATATTCTCTCCCAGTATGACCAAATGAATACTCCAGTACCAGATACCACCAGGCCATTTGTCTAGGGCTAAGGCATACTTGGATAATGTCTCCATCTCTGAAATATGTAGAACTGCCATATAAAGCCCTACTGAAACCTGTACTTACTTCTCACCTCTTTTTCAACATAAGAGCTAAATTAAATTCTTGTTTTGAGAGCAGTTCTTTTGGTATTAAAATACTCAACCCTCCTCCGGAGAGTTGATTCTCCCAAGAGTAAAATTCTGCAGAAACAGTTCTCAGTTAAGAAAAGGTTACATTAACTCTGAAGGAATCTTTGCTTCTATAGGATCCACACATGGTATTTCAAATGACCAATGAAAATGAAAGTGCTTCAGACACAACTACTTATGTATGCTTGCACAAAGGTCACTGCTTTCTAGATGGTTCCAAGATTTACAGTGCCCAGCTGAGGGTCTCAGTTGTGGAACTGGAAGGCAGTACACGTAAAACTTCACATAGAGATGAATATCAAGAATATGTTCCAGCTGAATATCAGAGAAAACACACTATCTATTAAGCTGTTAAACAGTCTTCCCAATGGGACTAAACAAGAAAATATAATGGACCAATTCTGAACTTGCAATGGAAGGGATTAGATGATCTATTTCATCTGGAATTTGTTATTCCCTGTCATTTACTGAAGATGAACATGTCCCTCCCTCACACACACACATCTGCGAGAACAAAATCTAAAACTGAGAGAACATGCTGATATCTTTAGACAGTTTTTGTCAACCATTCCAGTCTTTTGTATTGTGTTAAAGATTCACTACCTCATGGATATGTAGAAAGTTGAATTCTGGAAAGCACCTATATTAGAAATACCACAATTATGATCAATGTTCTTTTACTATGGTGAACTATTTCCTTCAAAATTACTAAATATAATGCCACACACCAATATATCTTCCCTGATTTTGTATTATGTTTCACTACTAGCTTCATGACCTCATTAGTCATTAATTTCCATTTTCATGACCTTCGTGAATGAATCCAGGTGGGTAGTGGTCAATATAGGAATAGTAATCTAATGTGAGGGCACCAGAATACAGATTATGTAGTAACTGAAGAACCATACTTATAGTGTATGCTAAAATGTGCAGACAGCAAATTTTATCTGGTTAATTAGAAAAAGTATATAACTGAAATAAGTAGATGTTCTTGCACTTGTCATTGAGAAGCACTTGGCATTTATTTGGCACATATAACAGTAGCAGCAGCAGCTTGCCCTTGGTGCTGATTTCTGACTACTCTAAAATGTCTCTTCTGAGCCAGAATACACTGGCTGTTGCCGATCATGCTGTGAGACACCTGCACTGGCTACTAGGCTTGTCATGACGCACAAAACCCTACCATCTTCAGCTTGACATTGTGCAAGTTATAATTATTCATCCAAATGAATATGTCAAAGCAGCAGCAGCAGACCTCTCATCAGAGAGAAAGAAAAATACATCAAAACATTATCAACCCAGCAGGAAGACAGGGACCATAAGGAAAATTACCCATTTTTAATATGGACACCATAAAGCCATGTCTATTATTATACAAAAATGGAAAATAAAGATCTTCCAAGTTTCAAGTCAATAAGCAACAAAACACAACTCAAAATAGGCAAGAGCAGACTGGAAAAGAAACCCAATTACCTGAAATCTATTTATATTCTCTTTAACAAGAGTTTGTATTTGTATTATAACAGTGACATTTCCATTGCTTTAGTTAAGGGTCTTGTCAGTGTTTCCGTTAAAGGTGACCTACAAATGTTAACATTAAAACCTATCAAGATTAGAATTACATGTTGAATACCCAAAATATGTGGGGCAGGGCAACAGTCGCATTCAGTACGTCTTACATTTTAGTCTCTTTCTTAGGTATCGGAATATTCAAATCATACCAGGAATTGCTGGATCCTGCTCTAGGACACAGCCCAACATTCCCTACGCTAAATAACCACCTTGCTGTGGCATGAATTATGCCTACAGGGGTTTTTCTATACATATTGATAAAATGTGTGATTTTGTATTTTTCTAAGTGTTATATCCTGTATGACATAAAACTATAAATGTTTCTAATCCCAAAACACATTTTTGCAAAAAATTGCCAATCTGATCAATAGAGACAGACTACGTTCTACAGCAGGGCTCTACAATTGATGCGACTATACCAGCATACTGCATACGACATTGGGAGCTTCATTCAATATTAGCGCAGATTATCTGCAGCTGGAATAAATGTCATTGGTTGCAGAGACAGAAAAAGGATACGTTTCCAGATCAGTGGTTCGCAACCTGCGGCCCAATCAGCACACAGCTGCAGCCCATGTGACATCCTCAGGGCCATACAAGTAGTGTATATGTATATATATGCAGCCCACATAACCCAGAAAGCTGCACATGTGGCTCACAATGGTAAATAGACTGAGAAACACTGGTCCAGTTAAGTACACTGTGTATAGTTTTTCTTATCCCAGTTGCTTTGAATATTTAGTACATAATTCTAATCTCAGTAAGTTTTTCACTTTAACGTTTTGTATGTCACATTGATGATGCCAGATTTTCACCTGCTTGTAAAGTGAATGTGAACATTATCAACTTTAATTTGTCAAACAAGATTGATTCTTGGGAAGTTCGTTTAAAACCACTTAAAAAAAGTTACTACAGGTGGTAGTTTTTAAGGTTATCAGCAGTAAACTACGAGAGCTGAAACTTACTGAGGATATTTGTGATGCTTTTAACTTAAGGCAGCTTGTATTTTTTAATTTAAAAAAAAATCGAGTTAAATATTTTCAAAAATTAAACAACAAACATGAACTTACACAGCCCATAAGTGGCTTTAAAAAGGTTTTGAAAGTGATATATGCGTACACAATATAAAAGTCAGTGTTTACAACACAGGTTACAAGAGCAACAAAAGCCACCACCATTTCCAGGATAAACAATATGCATGTAAGTAGTTCCAAAACATGGATGGAATCAATCAAAGCTCTGAAATGAAAAACAAATGTGAAATGACAAAATTTATTTATTATTTTCTATATACATTCTTGACCAGATCTGCTGTTGTTCATTCACCAAACACGCAATGCAATACGTGTGTCATCCTGAAACAGTGGCAAACCTCAGAGCATTGCTACTCAGAAGTTATTCAGCCATCCCAAACTCATATTGATACAATCTTTATGCCATACCACAAGAAATTAATGTTTTATATACACTAGAACACTTTATTAATAATGGAAACCCTGATAATCCGACAAGGACAAGATTTTTTAAATATGTAATATTTCAAAAAACAAAGTTCAGTTTTATTTAATTCAGGAATATCAAATATTTTCTACATTGTGTTCCAGTTAATTTGTCTGTAAATCCATTACCAAGGACATGCAAGAAATAATGCACGAGAAACATCAGACCTTCCACAAAAAAGGAAAGCAATGGCATTTGGTTCTTAATTAGAATGAATCGTTAAACTTACGATACTGCATAACACTCAAGTGCTCTTATTAAGCTATATACATTATAAAGAATTGCTATTTGTTGTTATTCAGTGTTTTAGAAAATATTCATTAAGGTTTAGAGGGAACTTATTTTCTCTGTTATCAGTAATTACTGTCTCATGCATACATTTCCTAGTATCATTCAAAAACATTTGGAGTCTCAGAAGTCCAATGTGTAAGAGATAGGATGGGCACTTAGTGCTGACACAAAGTATGTCTACAAAATTAAGGAAACATTTTAAAAAACTGAAGAAACTAATGAAAACAAATTAATTTAAAACTGTAAATGTTGTAGAATTAAATATGAATGCACTAAATATAGCATTTTCCCAAGCATGTATGAAGGAAAAAATACCTACGAAAACATATATGAGGAGGGTTCAAAATGGTCAGAACTGTTTTTCTTTTTAAATACACCTGTCATATCAGACACACACTATACATTTATCTTTAAACTGGTAAATAAGTGTAATCTTAATTATCAGAAAAGGCCACAGTACAGATTTTACCTGCGGAATCCAAGAGATAGTAAATTCAACAGGGAAGTCCACAAAGCAATCTGGTGGTTCTGCAGGATACTGAGGGAAAAAACATTTTAATCAATTTTTTGCTCCTTTTATGTGATTTACCAGTTAAGCTTATATACTGTTGGGGAAAAACTGGTATCAGATAGGAGAGAATTTGATAATGAAATTTGAAGAACCTCAAATACTTTGAGAGCTTGGGTTTCCAATGAAAATATGTAAACTATTTCCCCAGACAGTAATAAATGTTGATAGTTATTACTTAAACAAGAAACCTTCATTTACTGAAAATTTCAGTATAGCAAATTTTATTGAATCCAGAAAGCTATCAGTTTGTAAAGTGTACAATGTTTTCAAACACATTTTAAGACAAAAATAGAAAGACTTCAAGATGGAGGAAAGATGTTTCTTCCCAGCTTTTCTGCATCCTTTTTAAAGAAAGGTTAGTACTTTTCATGTCAACATAGAACCAATTAATGGAAGAAGTTACGTTTGCATTCCTGTGTTATTTTTCCAGGTTTAAAAATATTTAACAACTCTCCCCAAGCCTCTGATTCAACTTCCAAACTCAACATTTGCTGTGATAATCACCAATATATGAAAAGAAGTATTGTCAAAAGGTCAGAACCGTCAAATGGTGAAACTGAATTATAACTGTGTACTGCTTCTTCAAAAACTGATAAACTTGGATATGTGATCAACATATTCTGTTTTGTTTTTTTTTAAACAATCTGACATTAAAAGAAAAAATGCCACTGGAAGAAAAAATAGCCAGAACAAAACTTCACAGGCTATACAAATATGAAATTTGATTCAATTTCAAAGTTTAATCCTTTACTTAATCATTCTTTACACTAGCCCAATCTATTGCTTTTTTAAAGCATTACACCACGAAATCTGTGGAAGAGAAGCTAGGCATCTCCATTTTCCACAAATACAAGGAAAAAATAATTAATTGCACAGAAGTATGCCCAGTTCAAAGGCACCTATTAAAAATGACCTTTGTGACCCAAAAAGTTGCATGGCTCAATCCAATACAACATTTCCAGTTGCACCAAGTAGCCCTACCAATTCTTCAGAGAATATACACGTATTACATATACAAAAAAATATGTATCCCCTTCATGATAAGCAAGTGTGTAGTGGGGCTTTTTCTTGAGGATACAATACTCTGGCCCCTATCAGTGCCCACATGAGGTATGCAATTGTTGGTCTGAATGCTTCAATCACTGCACTCAGTCCAGAAATGACATCAGCATGTTTCTCCTCCTTCACTTTACCTCTACCCAAGTTCCATAATATGCTACAGGAAGAGCATAACTCCTCAGCACGTTAGGAGAAAGGACAATGATGAATTGAAGAGGAAACAGAAAGGTATGGATGAGGAAGGAATAGGGGAAGAGACCAAAAGAAGAGAAGGACCACTAACTGTTTTCCTCATTAATGAAATGGTGTATTAATTTTCTGACTTTTCTTAAAGAAGTGAGACCCTAAGGTTTTCAACTAATAAAAAGAGCCCAGTTAAAGTAAGTACAGTTCAACCTTATAAGGATAATATAAGCCTCCTCCCCATACATTTATCACTAGTCCTGGTGATTTACTGAAATTTTGGATCATCAGTTTGTTAGAACCCCTCTTCTGACATCTGAGATTTGACAGAAATCTCATCTTTATTATCTGCAAATTTTAGATCTGCCCTAGGTAGCTTCCGATTATCCTCTATGGTAAAGAATAGTGTATAGACAATTTGCTCTTCTGCAGTATCTGTATCTTCTTTAATTGTTCTCCTAACTCCCTTTTAGTCTAGTGGACTATTAACTGATGCAGACTACATTTTTTTTTTTAAAAAGTAATAATGTATATATCTATTTGCTGTTCAAATTTGCACTTAACTATTCTGACTGTTAAACTAAGTCAGAAAAGATAAGTTCTTTGCTGGATTTCCACTCCTGTCAGTGTAAGTAGCATCTACATTGAAGTGCTACAACAGTGCAGCTGTGATGCAGTAGCATAGGCCAGCCCAAAGAAAGTTGACAATTTTAGAACATCCTACTTACCAACGTAAGTAGCAAAATGAATCAGCAGGAGGGGAATGGCGTATATAGAGAGAGCGACTACTACTTCAATTAAAGTTTGCGCAGATGAAGCATATCATCTGGAACAAACAGCAAGGAATCCAAGAAAAAAAGGCAATGGACCAGATACAAGTGTTGTATGAATTGTAAGATGAAAATCTTCCAACAATTTCTTCTTCAACATGGTAAATTAATTCAATTATTTACATAACCAATATTTGATAGGGGGTGAACACAAAAGGAGAACACAAACCCATTTCTCCATATGGCCTCTGAAGAGGACAAGACTGGATAACTAAACACTTTGATCGATCATAGGAGAGAACTGGCAGTATGTGCTCAAGTAACAAATAAAAAGGTAAAAAGCTGTTTACCGAACTACAGATGTTATCAAAGGAAACAACATGGCAAAAATTAAGCAGGTATTTTTTTAAATAATTTCTCAAAGCAGATTATATGAATGAATATATCACAATGCTTTCCTTAAATTAAATTTAATGAGCATTCTTTTTCAATGTGTTTAATATGCGTACTAGTGAAAAATCAAAATTCCTCTGTCACCAAGCACGTTTTATATATTAATTTTCTCTTGTGGCAAGTTTAAATGTCAGACACATTTTTAAAAAGGACAAACACAATTGATCCTTTCACCACTATAATCTTCTGAAAAAGAGTTGATTGATGACTATGAGTTACAATAGACAAATGGCATAATCTGGTGTGATTGCACTGTGTTCTCAGTTGTTAGCATATGAAACTACTGAAATACTAAAACTTCCTTTTCCTACTAGAAGTCTCAGAGATTATAAAACTACTGTACTAAAAAAGTATATAAAAAGTAATCACATACTCAGCAGTGCAATGAATATGATAGCCTTGATCCTCAGAGTAAGAGATAGGGTTCACCTGAGAGCACATAGGCTAAAATGTGGTCTTCAGTATCCAAATGAGATACTTGGATAACAGCGAAGAAGAGAGTGTGTGTATCTTATCTACTCAACAGGAGCAACTTGGGAGGTACACAGCTATGCTCACTGGTGCAGGACTGGATTCCCATGCATTCTCTGTTCTAATCATCAGATCCTCACCCCTGCACCAGCCTGCTTACACCAGATATAGGGACAGAGCAACATAAAAGCAATAAAATCCCTAGCCAGGAGAGAATTCCCCCAGGGCTGGAACTGAGGAAGAAAGCCATAGACTGTCCTCTGAAGACCCCCTCACAAGCCTTGGTGTAGGGGGGGCACACCAGGGTCAGAGAGGTGCATGCTGGAGGAGGGGCCGAGATTCTGAGCAGAACTGCTGCCCAAAGGAAGCTGGGGAAAGACTGCTACAACTTATGATGGCCTCTTAGACAGTTGTCTAAGCAGATTATTTTTAAAAAGGGATAGTTGTTAGAAATTGATCTGTCAATCACAGAAATACTGTTTACAGGTATTGTAAAGTTGTCTCTTATCCAAATGCAAAACTTCTGTCCCTCACTTGATGAGATTCATGTAGCAATCCCTCTATGAACATTAAGGCAGGATTATTTTACAAGTGCAGAAGATCACAACCTGTCTCAAATGTTCTGTGACAAAAAGGTATCTGCCTAGTAAGGGTAAGTGTGAAATATCTTATCTGCTGTAGAGAAGCAGTGTTTCCCAGAAAGAAAATGGCAGCACTCTGGTGGGGAATGAGACAAGGCTGAAACAGAGGACTATAGGAATTCGATCTACACAGATAATTCAGTTTTCTAGGTCTTGCACCTGCTTCTGGGTCTTTCAAATAAATAGTGTTTGCACCAAGTCAAAAATCTTGAATGCTCTTTATGTAGAACTTAATAGCTATTCTGCCACCTAAGATTTCAAAATGCCTCTTCAAAATCCCCAGATCTTTTTCTTTTATTTTTTTAAACAGAAAGGAGGAATAGTCTTTTCCTCAACCTCATTTTAAGAAATAGCTGAACTGTTTTGCAAAAATATTCAAATAATGAAATTAAGTCTGAATTAGAAATTTTCACCACTCAAGTACAAGTTACAAGCATAAATTACTGAAGATAAGAACATGTATAAGGGAATGCTGTCAAAACAGGTCAATTATTTGGTCCAGAAAGTGAAAGTTTCCTTTTTACCCAAAGATCTCACTTCTGTAGTCTGTCATATCTACTCTTCATCTCCACACATTACACAATAAGAATGTCTAAAGAAGCAATCTAACTTTTTAACACCTGTTACCTACTTAGTCTTCTGAGTGAGTGATTATGAATGAAGATTTCCCAAATGGCACTGGATGCTAGCCTACAAAAGAAGGTTTTTACAAGTGGTGAACAACTTGATACCAAAAGATACTTATAGATTACTATTATGCAGTGAGAGTTTTAACTAGTCTTTAAAAAAAAAAAAAAAAAAGTCTCCAGAACAACATTCGTTGGTTTAGAAGATAAAGGACAACCATGCAAGACCTTTTGGAAAGAAGCCAGTTCACCAACTTTTGTATAAGATAAAAGAACAGAATCCATGCATTTTGGTCTGATTTTCTTAAAGTATCTTCCCCCAAATAAATTTACCTTTGCATTTAGCTTCAGTGTGATTAGATGTTGTCGACCACAAGAGTCTTCTCCTTTTAGTTTGATGGTATTAAGGGCAGTATCTACATATGTGACTCTGGAAGGAAAAGAAAACTCTGGAAGTATAACAGGGAATTAACTCGTAATGTTTACTATACTCCTAATTAGCCTGTAACAATTATTAATCAGTGAAAGTCCTGCATGTCAGCCATTTCTGCTGTTGTAGATTTACTGCTGTTAATATATCAGTCTACTGCTTAATGCAGTCATATATCTCTGGGTTATTTACAATGTGTGTCAAGGCTCATGCTGTGGTCAGTGAGCACTATGTTTCAGTTTTCCATCACTGGAACCTTTGACACACACAGCATGTTCCTGTCAGCCTCTACTTATGTACACATTAAACTTCCTGTCAAATTCTTTGATCCATTTCTGCAGTTTCTTATAGTATGAGACTTATGTTCTCTATTTGCTTTTCTCCTCAATGAACTTCTATTTTATCATCATCAATACTGTTATTTTAGAAAATGCAGTTGGTATTGGTTTATATACTCAAATCAATTTTCTAAAGAAAATACTATATTAGAACAGGTATAAAGTAATTTACAATAATTTTCTTTTATGTTATGACAGTTTATACAAGTATATATGTACCCAAGCAAGTGTTAAGTACATATTGAAGGTTGCTAAGATTTTAAACATGTAACAAATACAGGAGTTTTGTTTAAGATGCCTCAGATTTAAGTTTCCTAATACAATAGAGACCAATGCACTTTAAAATACATCGTTTTTTGGAAATATGGTCCCCTGAGCAGTTTAAACTACTGCCAAAGAGGTTCTAACATAGTTGTCTATTTACTAGTGAATTGGGCATGTGGATATTTTGATACTTTTACAATACCATTCTCTTGTAAAGATAAAAGCAGTCTAAGAGTACTGTACAACTTATCACCTAGATTTATGGCAATGTCCATTAGAGTTCAAAACTAGCTTCTTGCCTGCTGACCTGACTAACAGTTTTTTAAATAAAAACCATTACATGCTAGTCCAGTCACTTAAGCCAGCACACTGGGAAAATGGCTCTCTTTCAGGAGAAGCTGGCTGCGAAGCCTTTTTAAAGCAGGAAAAAATAGGTCTGAACTGAAAAATATGCAAGCTCTTGGGCTAGAAGCAGAAAAGAATAGTGAAAAGAAGAACATAAGGAAAACATATGTACTCCACAGCACACAGCATTAAATACGTAAGCATTGAAAAAAAAGTAAGTAGAAAAAAATGGTAGAAGTTGGGGATATGAAAAAGGACACATTATTTCATGATTAATGCCAGCTAATCTTCATGCAATGTATCAAAAGACTCTGAAAGTTCTTTTGGGCAATTTGACACAAATATCATTTTCCCTAGAAAATTTAAGAGTCAAATTCAGGACTAAAGTAAGGAGATGTAATTCAGCTTAAATCAATGGATCTGCATTATTTAAACCTGGTATCAATTTGGTTCTCTAGTCTCTGTCTCCATTTTAAATCAGAAAATCACTAATCCCATCTTTTTCAAAAACT
Organism: Mesoclemmys tuberculata; assembly: GCA_007922155.1. Taxonomy (NCBI): domain Eukaryota; kingdom Metazoa; phylum Chordata; order Testudines; family Chelidae; genus Mesoclemmys; species Mesoclemmys tuberculata. Next base: position 20,439,488 of record ML675614.1, on the reverse strand, counting down.
CACACCACATTTCCATAGCAGGTTTTTATAAAGGGAAGATTAAGAGGTTCTAAATCCAACCTTCACTTACATTTGCTGAGAAAAACAAAACATGATTTCATATAGTTAAACCAGGAAATGAATACTAGAGAAAAATGTATAGTGTCATGCCCAATATGTAGTGTAACTGGTGCCTGCCAAAAAGCATCAGCAGATCAGATAGCAAAAAAATAGAGAAAAAAATTAAAGGGACACTGTCAAGGTTGTTAGGATTTAAAATTAACCTATCTTGACAGTTGCCCTGTATATTTTAGAACAAAAACTGGTTTACTGTTCATTGGAAATTGATGGACATATTCTATCAAACACACTGGTTTACAAAAGAAAACAAGTCTTTAGTTGTGTGACAAAGTTTTATTTAAAAATACTGGAATCCTTATGGTAAGTCAAAAAAATGGTTAGCATCAAGTTAGCCTAATTTGTAAAGGTCGAACAACCCTGAAAAATTAAAAAAAATACATGTAAAACTATTCTAAATTAATAGTATCATGCCAGAAGCACGATCACATTCAAGACCTGAGTTGGAAAGATACTCCTCAATTGCATGCCACACTGCAAAAATGACCAAATTTTAAAATGTCTTAAAAAGTGTGCTAAGATAGAGAAAATCATGTGTATCTGTGTAATAATATGCCTTATACACCTACCATATTAAAAATCACAGCAGAAGTTACTCAGTTTAAACCCATCTCTTACTTCACACATTTTTGTTTTAGAATTTATTCACTATATATCTTTGCAAAAAGCTATTTTTAAAAAAACATAAATGGTCATTTTAACAGTTTGAAAGGATGGAAAAGAGCATTAGGAACACAGATTCTCATCCTCTTTGATGTACTATTGAAATTAAGGCCAATGTGAAAATCCTTACCCCTTAGAGCAGCGGTACCCAAACATTTCCTGTCACGCCCCCTCCCCTTAACAGTAATGGACTCTATCTGTGCCTTCCCGTCATTACTGCACAGCCAAGGCTTCCTCAGCAGAGGAGACTGGGCTCAAGGCAGAGCTGAAGGCAGAATGGGAGATGGGGAAGAGCTGGAGGCAGAGCTGGAGCTGGAGGCAGAGTTGGCCTGAGGGGCAGAAAGAGAATGAGGTCAGAGGTGGGCCAGAACCAGAACCATGATCAGGAGCCAGGATGACAGCGGAGCCATACCTGGGGAGTGGGGCCAGAGCAGAGATGCAGGCAGAGTGGGATTGGATAGCACTCTCTCCCCACCCCTCGTGGGGGCTGGCCTGGGCCCCGCCGTACCCCCTGAACATTTGTCCTCACCCCTATGGGGGGGCGTGCCTCACAGTTCTGGGACCACTGCCTTAGAATTTGCGAAAGGGAAAATAATTAATTCTGACCTTAAGAACTGTCCAATGGTAGATGACAAACTAAAGACTATACAGATACACACATCTTGATTAGAGATAAGGAGAGGCTAAGACTTTAATATTAAGTAATCCATAACAGAGAAACAGAACTTGGAGGCAATTTGTTATCCACTACATACAGTGAAAACCATTTTCCATTTCTGAGTTTAGTATTTCATCATAAATGGTTTTTCGGATTCCAGCAGAATCTTTTGCACTTCAGAACATGCCAAATATGAAATAGTCCATATCCCAGGATCCGGGCTGTAAAGTGGAATAGTTACAAAATGGGAGTCAGTGGATGCAATGACATCAGTAGGAGATACTGAAGGTCCCACAAAAAAATGCATATAGTAATACTGTCTAGCCTATGCTGGAGCAATTAGTATGACCCAGGAGCTCTTCCAGAATACTTTTATGATCACCAATGGGATCAGTGGAAAAGTGCGAAGGATTAGTGAGGAGACGGGGAGTTGTGGTGCCTTGGATTTAACAATTTTTATCCAGCCCTGTTCTGGAGCAGAAATGAGGACACAGAATTGTCACTTGTCAAAGAGGTCTGTGGTCGAATAGGAAAACCATCACGGGCATCAATTCCAAAGAGCCATGCCTTTGCAAAGTTGTTGGGACTGAACACCTTGTTTGTTGACATAACACATGGCTGTCTTCTTGTCAGTGTCTTGAACAATACTGTCTTATCAGTGGTAGAAAAGATTTTAAAACCCATCTTGTAGCTCTCAGTTCCAGAGCATTGAGTTTGATCTCCAGTACATTCCATTGACCATGAACTGTTAGCTGTCTAGAGATGTGGTTCTTCAACTAAATTAGATGCACTTGTGATGATCACAATAGATAGGAACAGAAGACTAAGGTCTTGTCTGAGAGTTCCCAGCATTGAAGAGTCCTATAGTTGTTTTGTTATTGTTATAATAAAACCCTCTATGTATGTTTTCTCTGCCTTCATTTCAGCCCGTGTGGCTTGCTTAGGCCCGGTCTACACTTACCTTGGCTATTCGGCAGCAGTCGACAGGAGATACGCAAGTGATGTAAATCACTTGAGTATCTCCTGTCGACTTTGCAGCTTCTCCTCCGTGTGGCGTCCATACTGCGCTGCATCGAAGGGAACAGCGCTCCTCCACTTACCGGTGTGGTTTACCTGTGTCATTCCTGGATCAACTGAGCACGTCTATGCAGACTGCTCAGTCGATCCAGAGCAATCGATCTGACAGCAGCGAATTTGCCGCCATCAGTGTAGACCCAGCCTCAGATACATGTAGTGCTAGAAAAACTTAATCCTGTGAATTACAAGCAGGAACCATGTTCTTTTTGGCTTGTACAAAAGAACTGTGTTCTTTATCTGTAGAAATTGCCCATCACTCCTTCAGGGAGGGCAGATTGCTGGCTTCTCATAAGGAAGTATCAGTATGGCATCTGCTGAAGAAAACACCACTTGACAGAGTTCTACTTGGCCAGATTGTCAATATATCATGTCTTTTCTGGTTAAAGTTATTGAAAAGGTGGAGGGAAACCAACTCTGAGTATTTGGTGACCTCAAATTTCTTGCATTCTTTTCAATATGGGTGCCAGCCAGGGTAGGGAACAAACTATTTTGGTTACATTGGTAGATGATCTCTTGATAATTAATAAAAAGATTCCATCTCCATGCCATTATTAGGTGTCAGATAGCTTTGATATTGTTGGTCATGAAGTGTTGCCAACTCCTTTCTAGACCCCAAAAGAGGAGGCCAGGGCTATTTTTTGGATGACTCTATTCTTTTCAATTGGATAGCTGATCTCTCTCTTTGAGGAAGTTCTCATGTGGGGTTCTGCAAGTTTCCATCTTGTCACTCCCCCATTCAATGTGTATTAGGGAAGTTATGAGGATTAGTGGAAAGACATGAGGTTGTGGTGACTTCAATATATTAATGACTCCCATCCCAGTCTCCCTATCACTTCACCCAGCCATAACAGTCAATTGCCTAGCCCTGTGCCTGGAAGAGATCAGGGCATGGATAAGAGTTAATCATCTGGTTGAATCTCAGTCTGGACAACTCTGAGAGAAGGTTGATAGATTCATATATTTCAAAGGACAGAAGGAACCACTGTGGTCATCTAGTCTGACCTCCTGTATAACACAGGCCGTAGAACTCCCACAAAATAATTCCTAGAGCGTATCTTTTACAAAATATACGATCCTGATTTTAAAATTGTCGGTGATGAAGAATCCACCATGACCCTTGAGAAGTTGTACCAATGATTAATTAGTCTCACTTAAAAAATTGAGCCTTATTTCATATCTGTATTTGTATAGTTTCAACTTCCAGCTACTGATTCATGATATACCTCTCTCTGCTAGATTGAAGAGCCCATTATTTAATATTTGTTCCCGATGTAGCTACTTATAGATTTGGTTACAATCACTACCCTTTGTTAAACTAAACAGATTGAGCTTCTTGATTCTATCGCTGTAAGGCGTTGCCTAATCCTGGAGTTATTCTTGTGGCTCTTCTCTGAACCCTCTCCAATTTATCAACATCCTTCTTGAATTGTGGACACCAGAAGTGGGCACAGCATTCCAACATCAGTTGCATCAGTGCTAAATGGAGAGATAAAATAACCCCTCTACTCTGACTTGATAGACCCTTGTTTATGCATTTGAGAACTGCATTAGCCCTTTTGGCCCCAGCTTTGCACTGGGAGTTCAGGTTCAGCTGATTATCCACCATGAACCCTAAATCTTTTGCAGAGTCCCTGTTTCCCAGGATAGAGTCCCCCATTGTGTAAGTATGTCCTACACTCTTTGTTCTCCCCATGCCCCCGTGCCCCACACACAGACAGGTGGTGGTGGTGGAAACAAATGGAAGCGAGTGTAGAGATTATATCACTTCCTCTACTTCAGGGGCTTAAGTAGCATCAAAGGGCAAGGTGCACAATTTAAGACTCGAGTTAGGGCTACCAAAAGAGCACATAGCAACCATGGCGTAAGCAATGCTGAAGGTTTTCTGCCTTATCAATTTTATACACACCATTTTTCTGCAAATGCATCTGCTGGAATTAAATAGTGAACTTAATGGGCCATAACATGAGACAGGTTAAGCTCTAGCGCTTCCTCGGATGACACTGCTCTCAAGTCTTATAGTTCAAATATATTCAATATATGGTCCAATATCTATACCGATGATCAGTATCTCTAGGTACCGGTATCAGGTAGCTGTTAAATAATATTAAGAATGAGTTCACCAAGAGATACTAGTACAGTATCTGGACCAAGATCTTTAAATACTCATTTGCTATCATTCCTGGCTCGAAGTGAAGCAAAAATTTTGCCCAGTATCTACCCAAGACCACTATCCCAGAAGCTGAGTCAGATGTTATCTTAGGAGAGACTTGTAATGTTTGGCAAATCAAACATTTTTGTGTATCTCTCCACCAAAATAAAGGTTGTCTTGGACAATAACTTGGAGTTTTGTGAAAACTGTAATTGGTCCTTCCACTTGTTCACTCAAAGCAATGCTTCTGAAGGCTTTTAAGAGAGCTCTTAGGCCTGCATAAAATGTTGAAAAGCTAGTCAGTCTCCTTTCCCCTTGAAGGGAAGGATGTGAAACCCTGAAATCTGATCCAAACCTGATGGGATCAGATTATGAAAGTTGAGTGGGAAAACACCAGACACTTTCAGGCTTGGGTTAGCTCAGTTCTCCTCTTGCCCATGATGTTGGTAGAGTGGCATACTTTGCTCCAGCTTGCTGGGCTGTGTGCGCTGGAGAGTAAGTTTGCCAACAAACTGCACTGCCTTTGAGTCTACAGCAGGGTGCTGGAAAACAGCAGGCTAGAAAACAACTCAATCCTCTTGGGCTTGCGTCTGGTAAAGGCCTAAAAATTAGGCACAAGCAGACTGCTAGAGGAATGAATGGTATTTTTGTAAGTTACAAAGGCCAAGAATGCGGTACTTTGTATTGAATAGGCTTCTTCGTGTAGCAAAAACTAAAGTCTCTACATGACTTTCCTAATCATATCTTCCATAGATCTTCAGGAGATGTATTTTCATATTCTGAAATTTTGGGAAGATAATGCTGTAATGATGGATTTCAGTATTTCCACCTGGAATATTGCTCCCCTTATAAACTTGAGAGATATGAGATATAAAGTGGGCTACATGCTATTAGATTCAGATTTTAAGGCTCGAAGAAGCCATCATGATCACGTTGTGATACTGTATGATTAGATTGACCATCTATATCAGTGGTCCCCAACCTTATTTGCACCGGGGACCAGCTGCAAGCAGGACTATTTTTCCATGGCCCGGCAGGGCAGGGTGAGGGTGGGGGTGGGGCAGGCACCCCAGCAGGCAGCACTTCACACCACTCTCCGCCGAGAAATTGACTCGCCCTTGTCAATTTTGGCGGCGGAGCTGGAATCGCATGGTACAGTCTCCGCCGTGAAATTGACTCGCCCTTGTCAATTTTGGCGGCGGAGCTGGAGAGTGGGGCCCACAGCGTAGAATTTCCTTTTTAAGGACCGGTTCGCGTCCTTTTTAAGAACCGGTTGGATGTGAAGAACAGCCGCATAGCCGCGGCTGAAGAGCCGCATGCGGATCGGGAGCCGCGGGTTGCCGACCCCTGGCCTAGCGGATAGCTGAAGAGCCGCATAGCTGTGGCGCCGCGGACCGGCAAAAAACCCCCAACGGCCCGGTACTGGTCCGCGGACCGGTGGTTGGGGACCCCTGATCTATATCATTAATATTGCTACTGTTATACAATTGCAACAAATCTTGAACAAAAGTATGTTATGTAAGGTGTCAAAGGAAAAGCCATGATAAGTATGATTACCCTGTTTATACGCAAGTATCATTTGTTGTATCTGAAGTAATGAATAGTAGCCATGAACTGGCATCACAAACATGTTTAATTCTTTGGTAACATCCACCAAATAAGATTTACATTACCACCAGACAGCTATGTGTTGATGGCCCATTAAGGACAGACACTTCACACTAACAATGGTCCATTAAAAAACTCATCTCACCCAGTAAGTCTCTCTGTGGATGCCTTAGCAAGGATATAGGCAGTGACTGCTCCTCTGAATCATCAAATGTAAGGATATGTGATATACTCATGAGACTATGGACTCCATCTTCGGTCAGTAGCATTCACAGAAGCTGTGAGTTGTGTTTGAGACAGTAAAATTCCACTCACATGGAAGAGGATACAAAAGACCACTGAAACATCTCTATCTTGCCTCTTTCCTGCCCTTATTCTCTGGACTGTGGATATACAAATAAAAGGAGCATTCTGAACTATGGATAGAGGACCTTCCAATCTTCTGAAAATTACCAGAGAGACTTTACAAGACAGCAGTTTATTCCATCACTGCTTTGATCCTGATCTATGAACCCTAAAAATCACTTATATGTATTGTGGTAAGGTGGGGCAGGGGAGGGTGAGGTACTCTGCCCCTGGTGGGTCCTGCGCTCTGCCGGCCCGGCCGGTGATGCAGCTGGGGTAGGATCGAGGGAGGGGCCGGGGCCCGCTCTGCCCCTGGGTACCGCTACCTTCCTTCTGGGATAGCCCGTGGACTGTTCCCTGCGTTTGCAGTGCGGTGCTCTGCCCTTCAGGGCCCCGGGAGTCACAATGGAAACTGTAGGTCTCTGTAGGCTGCAGGCAGCAGCCTGCCTGCTCCAGGCCACCAACTCCAATTTGCAGACTCTCTAGCTGTAAGCCTCCAAAACCACAAACTGCAACAGTAAAGTAACTCTATATCTCCTACCTCCAACCTCCTCTCTCCACACCTCCTCTCTCCAAGCTCCACAACCCACACTGACTATCTGCTTTGCAGGCTTTTTAAGTGTTTGGGGCGGGGCTTCCTAATTGGCCTCAGCTGGCCTGATTGGTTAAGCAGCCCCAGGTGGCCTAACTGCCTAATCAGGCCCTCTGCTGAGTAACCCGGGGAACAGGGCTTTGTTGAGTCTGGGGCTGATATACCAGCCTTCGGGCACTCTGGCAAAGCCGTCAGGCCTGGCCCTGTCACAGTATACAATCTATTAACCATTTATACACCCTTTTATTATTAAACTTTTAGTTTATAGTTACAAAAGGACTGGTATTATTAGGTAAGATCTGAGTTAGATCTTGAGCTAAGTGGCTGTTCTCTTGAAATTTGAAGAATCTGTTATTCTGTTAACTTGGTTTTCGGTTACCAATCATCATATAATCCAGTGCCTGGCTGGTGAGACAAGGGTTGGAATGCCTCAAGAGACTGCATTATTGACTTGTTAACCATGGTGTTGAGACAGAAGTTTACTTTTGTTACTGGGTTGGTGTAATCTAATGAGAGAATAACCACGAGTTTGGGGGGAGTCTACCCTATTTCTCAGCAGTTTGTGCTAAATTTGGCATTCACAGCTGTGACCCATTGAAGCATGGTGACACTAGCATATTTCAGGCTACAGAACCTCACTCACCCACCCACTCTTGTAATAGACCCCATAACCTCTGGCTGAGTTACTGAAGTCCTCCAATCATAATTTAAAAAGACTTCAAATTACAGAGAATTCACTATTTACTCTAGTTTAAACCTGAAACTGGCCCAGGCTCCGTGCGGAATAGTGAAAAACCCTCAGGGTCTCTGCCAATCTGACTTGGGAGGAAATTCCTTCCCAACCCCAAATATGGCAGTTATATGGACCTTAAGCATGTCAGCAAGACAGCTGTGAAACAATTCTCATAGTAACTCAGAGCCCTCCCCATCTAATGTTCCTTCTCCAACCATTAGAGATATTTGCCACTAGCACAGATGGCCAAATGCCATTGTATTATCAGAATCATCATCAGCCTCCCCATACCCTCAAAAAATTTATCAAGCTCAATCTTGAAACCAGTTATGTTTTTTTGCCCCCACTGCCTCCGTTGGAATTCAGTTCCAGAATTTTACTCTTCTGATGGTTAAAATCATTATCTAATTTCAAGCCTAAACTTGTTGATAGCAGTTTATATTCATCTGTTCTCGTCATTTCATCTTTCCTGCGAAATATGCATTAACCATGAACATATCATGGACTAGCGCCCACTCCTTTACCTGGAGGGCTTTCCTCTCTCTCAGAAAGCATACCAAGCTGTCTCCATGTCCGGTATTGTTACATTAAAAAAAAAGTTTAAAAAAGTGATTGTCTGATTGCTGGCTGAGTCAAGACTACCTTACAGGATATTTTTTGACCAATCTCATCTCCAGAGAATTGATGTGCAATATCTGTTCATGGAAATACCAAGTTCCCTGGATGTTGATTCCCTTCTATGAGCTTCCCCCATCTGAGGCAGTGAGCTCCCCATCCCCAGTCACAGCAATATAAACATCTGCCACACACACACAGCTCAGAAAGAGATAGAAGGTCCAGAGCAGGCTCCCCAAATGAACACACTTCCTGTTTTGCACAGTGGAGCCACAATGTTTCCCTGCACAGGAGCTCCCTATGGCTGCAGAAGAGGAACTAGATTCACCCCTCAGACCCTGGAATGTACTTTTATGTGCTAGTTTGTTAGAACAACTGTGTGTAATCTAGGCTTTTATGAAAGAATAAAAGCATTTGCTGGTGCAACAGTAGCTTTACCTACTACATGTAACTCAACTACAGTGACATCACTTATCTTTCAGTATGTAATGAAAAGTGCCACAATCAAATGATATACAACTCAGAAAGAAAGCAGGAGGGAAAAGGAGAAAAGAAGTTGTATTAAAAATATTGTCTATGCTGACAGTTTATAGCACACATAAAAATTGATTTCTTTGTAGTAATACGTAGCATCTTACCCTTCAGGTCATTTTTTTCAAAAACAGAGTGATAGGCCTTTTGGTTCATATAATAGTTTTAGAAAAGCAAAAGCAGTAGACTGATGTTCTCAATACCAAACTGTTTGACCTGTACAGACTAAATTAACTGACCAAATATATCTAATTTTAAAAGTATTTTGAACCATTTATCCAAAAGCAGTATAGATATGCTAAAGATAACCTCTGTTAGGTAATGAAAACCAAACATACTTATCCCAACCCAATATTTCTATATCTCTGACAAGGTATGAGTAGTATTCTGGAGGTGGGGGTGCATGCAGCTCTTGTGTGTTCTTTAAAGCAGCTTCCTGTTTAAAAAAATATTAAAAACACCATTATAAGTGGCACAGTTACAGTATTTTTTAATCAATTTCCAGTCATACAATTTTTATAATTCATTAAAAAATAATCTTAAGTAAAACTAACTGTACATTGCATTTGTTTTAGCTTGCAGATGAAGCAGACAAAGAAGCAGTCTGGTAAACTGATTCAAATGATCAAAACATTTTTTAAGACAGATGTTGACACTATTGTCATGCGGACTGGATGGGGGGGCATTTGTGTTATTTGACATTAATATGTCAAAATCATAACAATTTATGTAAGACATGCCATGTCAGGTACTGTCATATAGGTTATAATGTGCTGAGTAAGAAGGTAATATTTGTGTTCATGTGTGAGGAGAGTTACGGAGATCTGTGATATACCTATATTTCAAACTGTGCTGTAGAAGACACACCCCAGACAGAGAGGCCACTGGACAATAGCCCGCTTAATGGCCCATGAAGACCTTTACAGAAGCCAAAGGCCCAGGAAGAAACTAAAGGCATACCTGAAGGGTTACCAGGCCATTGTGACTATGGACTCCATTTTGGTTCCTGTAAAGTTCCACAAGCCGCATGGCCAGAGGCAGAGGGTATATAAGATCAAGCCACAGAAACCATTTTGTCTTTGTTCCTGTCCAGTTGCGGACACACCTCTGGATCAACACACTTTGCAACTGAACTGAAGGACTTTAACCCATCCAGTTACTGGATGTATACCAGAGGGACTATACAAGCCTGCAACTCCACAATTGTTCTAGAAACCTGATGTATATGGACTTTCAAATCATTTATATACATCTGATTGCTTTAAGCCTTTAACATTTCTCTTACTATTTGTTTTTATTTTATTAATAAACCTTTAGTTTTAGTTAATAAAGGATTGGCTGGCAGCGTGGTATTTTGGTTAAGATCCAAACTTATAGTGAACTGGTACTGTGGCTGGTTCTTTGGGATCAGAGGGAACCGTTTGGAGTAAAGAGCATAGAGTTAAAATAACTGGTCTCTTTACTGGACCTAGTGTCAGTTTGGGAGCCAGAGACTGAAATGCAGTAAAGGGGGCTGTGTGTATTTGCACAGTGGCTTCTTGATAACCAGTTGGGGGAATCAGAAGCACTGTTTGTGGTTGGTTGGGAAGTCTGACTTCAGTGTCACCCACCGTGCTGGGAGAATTTGCTCTCCTTTTACAGCCTGCCCTGCCCCTGGCATTATCAGTGGGCTACCCTGGGCATGGACGGGTCACAACTATGTTCAGACAAATATCAAGGGTGCTTTATTTTTTTGTTTCCAAAAAAGTTAAATTTGAAGTCAAGCATCTTGACTGTCAGAACACTTCACTTCAAAAGAAGAAGGTTCTGTTAATCCCATAGCTGCCTCCAGGGCTCCACAGCCACGAAGGCAGGTCTTTACTGTGGAGGATGGCATGTCTTCTTTGCAACTTCAGTTTGGATTACTATATAAAGCCTCATGTACTATTCCATTGCCTGGTTTTAATACTATGTGGTCCTTAGGGATGAAGCTGAGAAAGAGCTGGTCAAGTGCTTCTCAGTGTTCTAGTAAGTGATCTTCCCTGACAACCAAGTCTACAGCTATAGAAAAATCAGACCATATTTTCCATATTATGTTAATGGGCAGTGATACTCACTTCCTAGAAGCATGTTTAAAATAATGTTAAACTAATATTTTAACAAAAAATTAAAAATTGGAGGTGTATTTCCAATCTAGAACCACTGATTCAAGCTGTTCATTGACTCGCCTGTCAAGACTGATAGCCCCACTCATTAAGTATGAAAGTAGTCAGGGGCTGAAAAGATAATCCAAGGGGGGTGGGTGAGAAAGAAGAAGAGAATAGGCAGGGATTAGTGCAGATGTGAAAAGATAACTGAGGCCTTCATCATGAATGGGACAGTCAGAAAAAGCCCAATTCCAAGGTAATCAAGTTTCAGAACAGATTTGTACAGAAAACAGCATCCTTTAGGAAAGTTATGAATGCATATGAAGTTTCTGTAATGGAAGTCCCGTTTATATGAAGTCCCATTTAGCTTCCTTTTGCTGTGCCTATATATTGTACCCAAACTCACTTCAGTTTAGAGACAAACAAACAAAGTTTTATTAAAGGCACCAGGCAATCCAAAGACATATCGCTAGAACTCTAACAGACCTCAGCAAGGAAGACACAAAGGATGCACTCAAGTTAAGACTATTTAATGGTGGCCTGGGGGAAATGAAAGAATGAATGCTCTTACGCCTATCAAGTGGCCAACCCCTCCTACCACTGGAATAGACATTTTAGTCATATGGTGGGGATTTTCAACCCATTAACTAGATATTATTCAATAATGTGATTGTGGATGAAAAGCAGTGATCAAAGACTTTAGTCACTATGCCATATTTTCTCAGTAAAACTAGCCAGTACAGTTGAGATTGTCTTGTAACTATTTTACTCTGGCCTGAATCACCGTAAGTTGGTTATAAATGCCCTCTTCAAAGTACTATCAAAAGACCTTTCAAAAAGCCTTCTAGGTTGTGCTTATTACTGTACTCCATAGCAAACTAAAACTGAAGTGTGCAGCAAGATTCCTGGATTCAGCAGCTGTTTGCATCTATTTTTATTTTAGATGTTTCTTTGCAATAAGAGATAGAAACTTTAAAATAAAAACAGATCCTGAGGCACAATTCTGCAAAAAAAGGGGTGGGTTGATTTTCAGCTGCAAAATCATGTAACAAACAAAGGTCCTGCTTATTAGTTTCCAGACAGAACATTAACTAGTAGTTTATATTTAATGTAAATACAGGTTCTGTATAAAATTAATTAGTAGCTAGAAAAAGTTAAATTCATTCCTCAAAGAAAAATTCTAGGATGCTAAAGGACATATTTTCCATTTAAAACAGTAATTTACTGATAAAACAACAGAAATACAACACAGACCTAAAAGATATTCCCCCCCAAAGGTTTAAAATAAATCCAATGGAAGTTTTTAAAGATCAGGGCACCACATAATAAATTCTGGTTAGTATTTCCACATATTTTGTTGCAATATTCTCAATTTAAGTTTTTATTCCTTTGGATGAAGGAAGAGTCTGCTAAATCAATCTACAGAATATTCATAAAGCAGAGTCATTAGCATTTTGCCCTATTTCATAGAAGAGGAGCAGTCCTTTCTTTGTGTCAGAAGTAGTTGGCAACCTCCCAGAGAGCAAAGAACTTCATACAGAGTAGAAAGAAATGGGCTACAGTTGTCCTGCTTTCCAACCAGGCAAAGACTGAGACAGTACAATTGATTAATACAGCAATGTGCAAAAACAGTGTTCAAACTGTCAACTGCTCTTCGGAATTTCTTTGTGAACAGTTTTTCCCAGTTACCACAATACCTGTTCTCACACTCACTCTCTCTCTCATACCCCTTCCCCTCCCCCCCCCCCGGCCCATCCTTGCTTTGGTTAATAATTCTGCTAGGTCGTGGAGTCGCAATAAATACCAAAGAATACGTTGCTATAGAAATTATAGTTACTTTTATTTTGATTAAAATGGAACAAAATCGGAGGGACCGGACAATCTCCACCCAAGGATATTA
>ML675614.1:20389124-20421374 GCA_007922155.1 Mesoclemmys tuberculata | reverse complement strand
TAGATGATCATATTGGTCCCTTCTGACCTATGAGTCTATGAGCAGATTCCTACAGCCAGTTCTCAAATGCACAAATAGATCCCAGAAATATTTTATAACACGATTCAAAAGAGCAAATTTTTACAGGATTTCATTTGACCTCAAATTTTCAAGCACTGCTCTCTCCATCGTAACTTTATGTTAAGTGAATTAACCCATCATGAATGAGAAAACACCAAAACATGGGCTGAAAAATATTCTATTCCGCCCACTTTTAAATACTTCTCATATGATCAGTGTATGTTAGTTACAAATATAATAAAAGTTTGTTTTATTTGTTTATATCATGTAGTTGTACCACAACTGCATTAAAAAATCCACAACACCAGATTTTATTGTGCCTTTCTCATGTCTCCTCCAGTAGTTATTTTCTCCATCAAAACTGTGTTTAACACAAAACTCTGATCCTTTCTGAATTAACTAAAGGTCTGTTAGAGTTCCATTTTGAGTAATAAATATTTTGCTAGCAGAATCCATAGCTGGTATCTATTTCTTGGGATTAACTGAGAGACTAACCTAATCTACTAATTCCAGTATATAAACTTGTGGTGAGAAGCAGATAATTGTATTCAGAATTGTGAAAAGACTTTCACATATTTCTGTAATTTTTGTCATACGGGTGGCAGAATCTTCACCATTTACTGTCATCAACTATATCTGCTTTATGCAAACCCTATCCAGTAAAATCTGTTTACTATTGTTTCAGAGAAGTCAAATGAACCATTTGTTTGACATTCTGCTTTATTTCCTCCCAGTGTTCTCCTAACAAAGATGTGTAATCACTGTACACTTACCTTCCAGTGTAGACAAAAAGTTGAGCCATTTGTCTATTGCCTACATGGTGTTATTACCACACTTGACAAAAGTGCATAGGGTATTTGTTTTCATTTGAAAGACATGGACAATCCAATGTACACTCTGGAGTTCAATCTTGATTTATTCTATCAAACAATTCTGATTATATGTACTCTAAGGCCCTATGTTCGCTACAATTTTACCTGTGTTTAAATAGTATGCTTAAATGCAAGAGCGTATTGCCTTATAATTCTATTTTGTCCAGATGGGTCTAACATTATGGTACGGAATTGTGTTTTAGCCATGGTAAACTAGACTAAACTAGATTTATTTCCTTAATTTCCTACGCTTGCTACCACTAATGTAGCATCACCAGTGACAGTATTGGTGTAAACAAGGTGCCAGCAGTCACCAGTATCTTTAAACCTCCATGTCATCTGAACAGACACAACACTGTTAAATTATTTATGCCCCATCTACAATATTTCCACTACTACTACCATCAGTGGACTACTAGCAACAACAACGGGAAGATTTGGGGCGGAGCGGGGGGTGGGAAGGAGACAGTTTAGCAGATAGTTGTCACGCCTCCAAAAAGTTATTTCTACACTGTTAAAAAAAAAAAACCACCCAACATACCGCTCAGTCAGCATACTTGTTTACAATTTAGTTAAGCATGGTTCAGTCCTACCTCAGGCAAAACTGAACTGTATTTTGAATTGTGTTCCCAAATCACACTACAGGGAACACATTATGCAAGTATGGTGGATTTTTTGGTTGTTTATTTTTAAATGTAGAAAAGCCCCCGGTGAAGATGATATCAGGAGAATGATCTCTTTACATGGTTATAACATGAATAACATCCACCCAAAGAGTACTTGAGGTAATAACACAATCAGGGAAGTACCTTCTATATGATGCTTAATATAACTGGGCTACTTGCTGGAGTGTTGGGTTATTACTTCTGAAACACTCCCAGTAGTCCAATGAGTACGAATTCTAATGCCAGATATTATAATTACTAAATAAATAGCAACTGTTTGTAGTCCTAAAATTGCAATATTCTATAAGGTTAATTTTAAACTTAAAAAGCTAACGTTCATTCATAGCTTTCTAAAAATAGGCAAGTAATGAGAAACAGTGAAAATTAAGACCACTTGAACATACCCGTGGGATATATTACTCACCAAAATAGTTTTAAGCTCCACCATAAAACTGACCAGATCAGAACAGTGTTGCAACCTCTGGGGAGAAAACATCATCAATTAATGTATGTTTTAGTAACAAGTTTCACTTCACTATCCATTTTCTGATATTGTAATAAATCAAAGATAATGTAAAAAAAGGAAAAATGAAACCGATTTAAACTATATTTCAGTTAAAAAAATAGAACAAAGACAGAAAATAGAACAAAGACAGTGTCAGAAATTTTGCTAAATAAATTAAGTACTTTTTTCTAGGGCTGTTAATCAGTTAACTCAAACAATTAGCACAAAACAAATTAGATAAATAGTCACAATTAATCACAGTTTTAATCGCATTGTTAAATAATAGCATGCCAATTTAAATTTATAAATATTTTTGTATGTTTTTCTACATTTTCAAATATACTGATTGCAATTACAACCCAGAATAAAAAATGTACAGTACTCACTTTATATTATTTTTCATTACAAATATTCACACTGTAAAAAAGATCATGCTTTGACTTACAGATTACACTAAAGGGCATATGAATGTTTAGCATATCTGGCATGTGAGTATCTTGCAACACCAGCTACAACAGTGCCATGCAAAAGCTTCTTCTCACTTTCAGGTGACATTGTAAATAAGAAGTAGGTAGCATTATCTCCTGTAAATGTAAACAAACTTGTTTGTCTTAACAATTGGCTGGGCAAGAAGTAGGACTGAGTGGACTTGTAGGCTTTAAAGTTTTATGTTGTTTTGTTTTTGAGAGCAGTTATGTGGAAAAAAAATTCTGCATTTTGTAAATTGCATTTTCATGATAAAGAGATTGCACTACAGTACTTGTATGCAGTGAATTGAAAAACTTTTGTTTATCTTTTTTACAGTACAAATATTTGTAATGAAAAACTGAGCACTGTACATTTTTTTCTTTGTTGTAATTGAAATAAATATATTTGAAAACATAAACCATCCAAAAATATTTATAATTAAATTTAAATTGGTATTCTATTAACAACAGTGTGATTAAAACTGCAATTAATGGTGACTATTTTTTTTAATCTTGCAATTAATTGCAATTTTTAAAACTGTTTTGACAGCTCTACTTTTTTCATATAATAATTTAACTGAAGCTGGCAGCCAATGAGAATAAGTAGTCATCATGATTCACAGCCCATTTAAAAGCCTTCCCTCATTGACTAAAATTAAATTTAAACCTTACCCTCCCACATTTGGGTGTGTCAGTGCACTTCTACTTTCCAAGTCCCCAATGTCATTCTTCTGGGTGATATGGAGTCAAACTCTGCTCCTGAGGAGCAGGATGTAATAAGTTATGATGTTATGCCTCGACTAGTGTTTTGTTTTGTTTTTTAAACCATAACTGAAAAGGTAATACCTTCTTGGAAATGAAAGTAGCCATCATGATTTTGTAGCCAGGGTGGCCCCTACGGAGTTTCTGTAGACTGAGCACTATTCTTCCAGATAGGTCTCAATTTACCCTTATGGGCCCTACACAAGCAACTATATCACAAAATTTAGCTAAGACCCTCCTATTACTGACAGTTCCTGTGAATTCTTTTTGTATTAAGTACTATTAATAATATAAAACATGAGGGAAAAACAAGAGAAAAAAGACAACATAATTGTTTTCAGTTGTGGCTGTTTTAAAAATAGTTTCGCATAAGATGTCAGCTGCTTTAATGTAAAGCATTGGTACATCTTAATGGTCTTCAAAGACTGAAGTTTGCAGGAAAATGGAAAAGTCTATTTACTAAGCTCTCCTTATCTCTCTTTGGGGTAAGTTGTAATTCCCCAAGTACCACAAAATACATCTTTATGGTACAGTTAATGGAAGGTTTTCTTAAATCCTTTTAGGATGGTGTAGATGAATACAAGCTTTTCAAACTTAATGTTCACATTTTTTCAAGCTCAAGATGGGGTTTTTAAGAATAATATACCTGTTTTACAATCTGTTGATATCCATGCAATATCTTCTTTAGATGCCAGCTACACTGTATCCTAGAAATACAGTTTTCATAGTTTTAACTTGATTCAAGTGATTTTTAAACAAAACAGCATATGAACAAAAAGACCACCTTACAATTTAAAGGCAAAGTAGTCTCTCTCCCCCCCACCACAAAACACAAAAACAAAAATATTTTCCAACTGAATATTTTATACTCAAATGAGTGTTACTTATATTTTTAAATGTCACTTTATCTACGGCAATTTAAAAATTAATAAGTAGACATTTACCTATAAGCCAGCCTCTATTCTAGGTTGAAAAACAACAACATAATTCTTACAAATTAATACGGGTTCATAACAGATACTACAATTAAAAATAAAACAAAACAAAAAAGTATCCTCAAAATGTCAGCGTTAACTGACACACATTTTAGTTGGGATATTGAAGAAGACAAAAAATATACCTAAAAAAATTATAAACATTAATAGCTTACAAGAGCCAATTATTATTGCGTTGTAATCTCATGAAAGTTAATTCTCTTATTTTACTGATCTTCACAGATTACTAACTGCAATCTTGATCAAAGCAACAAGGCTGAAGAGACATTTTCATCTTGCACTGCATGCTCTTTAGGTCAGGGTCTATGACTTGGATGTATTTGTATAACTCCTAGCACAATGGGTGTGCAACCCTAATTGAGCTCCTGGACACTACAATATGAATATTAAAATCACCATTACCCTTTTAAACGCTTGTTTTCAGGTACTTACAACTGAAAGAAAACAGTATCTTTTGGATGGAAATTTTACACAGTTCTCAGGCAATGAGCAAAAGGAGCCTGGAGTAGGTTATACTATTACACTAGTCTACATACACATACGCAAACTTTATCACAGTAAGTCAGAACAAAACAAGTGTATTTATTATGAAATATTACCTCACCTTGCATTTTTCAGCTGAAAATCTGATGGCAACAGTATCCTTATATGGAAGTCCCTATCCTGGAAAATAAATGTGTTGTTTAAATGCAAGTTTGCAGATGTATCAAATAGAGAAAATATAGAAATCATTCATGAAAGTAGTTGAGAAAAATGGAAGAATAAACTTATCTTATATGGAAGTTTTTCTGCATCAGAGACTGCATAATTCCAAACATTGTTTCTTTAATCATACAAGAGTGTCATACTGTACTGTAATTGATTACAAATAAGAGTATGTAATCTTTCAGCTGAGCAAAATTGATTGCAGAAGGATATTTTTAGGAAAGAGATCTCTGAAAATTCCTGTTAATCAAATAGAGTGAACACTCAGGGTAGGTCTACACAACAATTAAACCTGTGGCTGGCCAAGGTCAGCTGACTCAGGCTCCCATGGCTCAGGCTGCGGGGCTATAAAACCGTGATGTGGACATACAATCTTACGCGTAATTCTTACATGACACCTTATTTTTGTTTTTAAAAGCAAACTACAGCTCTTAAGTTAACCAACTGAAGAATTACACACCAAACATTACAAACAGTAAAAATTAAAAGGATTTAGCATGCAAGCTATTTTTGTTTTAGGTCTCCCACAGTTATGAACCAATAGCTGCTGCCCATTGTGATATCCTAGCTAACACACAGCTTCAAAGAAAAGTACCAGTTTGTGAGAAATTGTTCCTGTTTGAGGGTGAAGGTGAGAGTTTTACAAACTGTAGATGCACATCCTGCAAAGATGATGGCCTCCCGCCAACATAGGGCTGTCTACTCTAGCACTTATGCCAGCAAAACTTTTGTCACTCTGGGGTGTGAAAAAAACAAACACATTTGATTTTATGCATGTAGTCCTAGGGACTTCAGGAGCATTAAAGGTAACACATTAATAATGTCTTTGAAATGTCAGGCTTTATCTTACCTTAAATGTAAAAAAACCAAAACACCTACTTTATAAACAATTATATAAATGTGAAAGAGTGTAGACAACTTGCAAGTAGTAAATTATGACATCACTGGATGTCATGAACAAAGCCAAGATTAAAATAAAACAAAAACACCCTCCCCCCCACACTTTGCCATGCTGAATGTCTCCTTTCCCTTTGCTACTTGGATAATTCATTGCAAAACCCTAAGGTAAGCTCATTTTTTATATATAGAAGGACAATTACAGATCACCTCCAAATCTTGGGTTTTCACCAAGACTTTAAGGCCAGGTCTAAAAAGTCACAGCGGTTTGAATAAAGGGATGCATCACACCATTAGTTAAACAGGTGCAGATAAGCAATTAGAGAAGCCTGTCATCAGCAGCTCATCCATAATCCCAGAAAAGATGTACATAAATAAACAAACACTCCCCAAAGTTATTTTTTAGATATGTTTATACACATTTTGCTCCAAGGGACAGACATCCCCAAAACACTGCCTTAAAGTGGTTTCAAGAAACAATGAAACGTACCCCATAACCTTCGCTTCCATTAGACATTACAACCCTGAATGTTATTACATTTAAATGTCCTCCCCCCCTGAAAGAAGCAAAGGTAGCTCTGACCTTTCCAAAGGTCAAGTAACTACGATCCACTGTTTCATTCAAGTGCAGAGAGGGGGCAAGAAGTGACTAACTTCAAAAGGGACGCGGTCAATTGGGAAACCACGCGTCTGGCCCCCGATGTTTACATATCGCAGACACAGAACCCCCCACCGGGGCCCTGGGTATAGAAAAACGTTGGGGCAGCGGGGAGGCAGGAAGGGATGGGAGGCGGCTGTTCCCTTTCTCGGCGCGTTTACGGCTTTCTGTGCGCCGTCGGTGCCCCACGGCGGGGGTTTAACTCGTGCCACGTCAGAACCCCGCAGCGACAAGAGGCAAGACGAGGCGACCAGGGTCTAATGATGTCTAGGGTAGGGCACTCTCCCCTCCCCCACACCCCTCCTACTCACGGGCGGGGGGGGAGGGAGAGACTCCCTCACACGCCCTCCCCCGCGCTCACTGGAGGAGGAAACTCCCTTGGGGGCGGCGGTGCCGGTACCTGCGCGGTGACGAACCCCTCGTAGACGCTGCCCTCGCGGTTCTGAGGCAGGAGCAGCGGGCACTGGCGCAAGAGCGCCCCAGAGCCAGCCAGAGCCATCCTCCCCCCCCAGCGCGCGGGCGGCCGTTGGGCACAATTCAGTTAGGTCCCTTCCCGCCTTCTGCTCGAATCCCACGCGCCAGCTAGCGGAGCCCCCCCCCAAACCCCGCCTCTTTAGAGTCACGGGGGTTACGCGCATGCGCCCTGCTTGCTCCAGCCCGCTGAGCGCTCCCTCGGGGGTGGGGCGTAGCGCGCGGGCGGCGCTTGCGCGGAGAAGGACGCTGCGGTTGGCCGGTGCTGGGCGCGCGCGCGCGCGCGCGTGTCGGGGGAGGGGGTAAGTAACGGACTCGCGCGGGGCGGCTGGACTGGAGCCAGGGGGGGAAGGGGCGGAATGTGGCGCCCGGGATCGCGTTGGCGGGAGGCCTGACTGGACCGGAGCCTTTGCGAGGCGGCAGCCACTGCGCTGGGCTTTGGGCCCTTGCGGGAGAGTCCCTTGGAAGGGGCTCGGAGCTCTTTCGTCCCCTGCGTTGTCTCCTAGGAGCTCATGCGCTCAGCTCCCATGGGCTCCGTTGGAGTGGGCCGGGCCCGGCCCCGGACGAGCCTCCGAACCGTGTCAGAGCTGGGCAAGGCGGGGGGCCTGGCCCAGGCGGCAAGTCGCAACTGGCCCGCTTTAGTCAGCAGCGCGTGGCGTGCGGCGCGCGCTGGGGGCAGCGCAGAGGCAGGGCTGTCCGCCCCTCAAGAAGGGTTCGTCTCCGCCAGTCGACGTTCAGCCGCCGCTGTAGAGCCACGGCCGCTCTGCTGTCCTTGGGTCGGCGGAGTGCGTCCTCACCGGGACCCCTTCCACCGACCTGAGGGGCTGGGGGGGGCGGAGCTGAGAGCCACCTCTGAGCTTCCTGCGGCTGTGCAACCCCGAGTGCGGGCAGCTGTAGCCAGGAGGCCAGCGAGCCGCAGGGGCTGTTTGGCCAACAGAAGCTGACTTGTGTGACAGAACTTCCTAGGGTAGCTCCGTCCAGGGCTGTTGAGATCTGCTGGTCTGGAGTGGCTGAGCCACACAGTATCTTGCTGAGTCCTCGCTGTCCATCCCTAGCAGTAGCACACGGGGGTAGCTAGGAAGGAACAAGTCAGTGCACTTGGAAGAGCAGTGGAACTGCAGTTGTTCCTGGATGGGGGGCTAAAGATAAGGATCGCTCCTTACAGTTTTTTTTATGAGTTATATTACACTAACACTAACACCTTGAGGCCTCTCTGTACTATGCACTGTATAAATGAAGAGGAAGTCCTTCCCTCAAAGAAAGTACAGTTTAGATAGAAAGAGCACTCAGGGTAGAGGGAAAAGAGCAGTAGTATTCCCATTTTACTGATGGAGAATTGAGGCACATTTCTAGGGTTAGGACTAAGATTAAATGATTTGCTGAAGGTCACTGAGAGAGGCTGTTGCAAAGCCAGAAGTTGAACCTAGATCTCTTCACTTACAGTTTAGTGCCTTAACAAACCCAGCCTTTCCCCCTGTACAACAAATATGGGGATTCGTGCTAGAGCAGGGGTGTCAAACTCATTTCCTGTGGCGGGCCACATTTAAATTAAATTTAGTTCAAGTGGGCCATGCATGTCATGCACTGAAACGCCTCATACTCTACTCTACTTTACATACTCTACTCTCCGCCTTGAAATCTCCCGGCAGGGTGAAATTCGGCGGCAAAGTAGGAGAGTCCGACTGACAGCTGACGGAACATCCCGCGGCCTTTTCCTTTTTGACACGAGATCTTGTGGTACCATGCGCTGACGCGAGATCTCGCAGACTTTTACTGAGCTCGGCTCAGAAAAAACTGCTGGGCCAGATTCGGCCCGCGGGCTGGATAACACAAACCGGCGGGCCGAATTCAGCCCGCAGGCCTTGTGTTTGACACCTGTGTGCTAGGGTGTGGAGAGGCAGCATTGTATACTAGTGTGAGCTGGGGACTGTGTAGGGGGTTCTGCTGTTTTGTTCCCATTCTGCTACTCACTCATTGGAGAAGTGCTACAGCAGCATATTAGGTTATGTTGCAATCCTTCAAATGAGAGGTAAAACCTAGGTCCTAAGAATTGAAGATCCTATGGTAGATTCTACAAGAATAGATGATCACAACAGTATATCATTTCCTATTTTGGTGCTGGTTAATGTGTTTTGGCATCATGCAAATAGGTAAGTCATTAGGGATCACCAGATTTTCTGTTTATTATCAGTGATACTAAGTACGAACAGTTGTAGCAGTTTAGTTCTCTACAGACGATGATTGTTCGCTTTACACTATTCAGTTTCCTTGCCTTGGAGGATCCTTGAAAATGTGAGAATTTACTTATCCTTTCCAGCAACATTTTACCTTCTGACCCCCACTGATTGACATAATATTGTCTTTAACCTATCTTTGTGGCAGATGCTTCCTATTTGCATCTGTTTATGAACATCTCATTACACATCTCACCTCAAACAGTTAATCTGATGCTTCACAGTAAATTGCATCCTAAATAAATAAAAGGTGCTTTGGATCAAAACATTTATTCGTTTGAACTATTTTCTCTTGTGTGTGTGTCATACTAATAATTACTTTATTTAATTACTTGGTACTTCTGTACTTTATCAAGGTTGGTATCAGCCTTAATAGCATCTCATGCAAAATTAAAGGAGTACCATCTTTCTTTTTGGTCATGTTCTTTTAGTCTCCATATTACAGCAGACATTTAGAGACACTTGAATTGACATGTATAGTTACT
Source organism: Mesoclemmys tuberculata (assembly GCA_007922155.1). Lineage (NCBI taxonomy): Eukaryota > Metazoa > Chordata > Testudines > Chelidae > Mesoclemmys > Mesoclemmys tuberculata. The sequence continues at coordinate 20,411,598 of ML675614.1, read as the reverse complement.
CTGTAAAACTCCCCAAAACAATACTTTAATACTAAGAAACTTAAATTAATAGATGTCTAAAAAATTATTTATACTCCACCTAGTGAAAATTATTATAAACGTAGTTTGTTTATGTACTTACAGTTTTAAGTATCATGTTTCTTGATGCAAATATACAATTTATTTTTAGTGTGCATGCTAGGAACATGTAGAATAAGGATATCTCACATTGTGGTAGTTGATTTGGCATAAAGAACTCTACTTCTATTAAATAAATAAACAAACCAAAATGGCATTACAGACGATAGCTCTTACAGAAAACTAAGTATCAGGAGTCAATCTCATAACCATAGGCCATCCTTTGAGTCAATTTAGTATTCTCATGAATTATGATCATGAAAGGACTGAGTGACCACCCAGCCTACCCAAACCTGTTAACTGGCTCAGACCACAATCCATGATGCTTTCTACTCTTGACAAGAAAGCTAGAGCAGCCATTGAAAAAAAAATCCGAGTAAGCAGCACTTCCCACAGTTGTGTTTCACTGTCCTATGGCAACATCTTCTCCCATTTCCAATACAGATATTTTGAGGTACCTGCTTTACCCAACTAAATTTATAGCCAGATGGTTTATGCTCAGTGGGCACAGTGCAACAAAGAAGTATTTAAGTCCCATTGAAGTTGATAGGATTTTAGGACGTGCTTATAGTTTAGCACATGCTTAAGTTCTTTGGTGAATCAGGACCTGAACTATACCATGTTCAACTAGTTGTAACAAAAATATGGGGAAAATATTACCCGTACTCATTGAACTTGACTTAACATAAGAACTAACATCATGTGAGACTTTTAAAACCAGGCTGAACAAAACACTAGCAATACACTGTAAGTAAATCTTTTCTTCATTGTCAGGGAGATGAACTTTTCTGTATTTGACTATTATGATTCAGAAAATCTTCAACAAGACACCAAGAGTTACTTCATTTTTGCAAAGATGGCTCCAGCTGGGAAGCAGAGGACTGGATGGTTTCAGTGTATATAATTATTTTAAAGGTTTTCTTTGTGATTGCCGCTTTGAAAGGATCTGTTTAAAGTGATAGTTTGTGTTTCTGTCATACAGTATGTTTGTCTGGGAGCATTGTAAGATGATGCAACATAGTGCAAAAAAATTCCTTTTCTGAAGTAGAGCCAGTCAAATAATAATACAAATTTACACATATATATGATTGAGAATCGAAGCATTGAGTTTTGTTTGCTTTGACTTGTGGGGTGATGGTATTTATAACCATTCAGATGACTGCTATGTTTTTAGTCAGATGGGCTCCTACAAAAATTTCCCAGTTTTTATTACAATAAATTATGTATCTGAAAAGTCATTATGAATGTGTTATTCGTTATTTACACATTTAAATCTTTCATTCCTCCTGTTAGAGAGCAGAAACAATATTTTGTAACTTGGGTGACAAAGTACACAATGTACAGATGAAATACTGGAAGGTAACAGTTATGGAACAACTAGTAAGTTGCATATAAGTCATCAAAACTTTTCAGTAAACAGTTACCAACCACAAATACATTCAGAAAATTCGGGAGTCATTTGAAAACCATTTCTTAACCAAAAAAAGACCTACATGGATGTAATATATAATAAAAGGATTTTATGAAAGATAAGAAAGTAGAAATACTATACCATTAATCTGCTGTATTGGTATCTCCAACGTAAAATGACAAACACAAAATAGAATGATCAATTTAAAACATGCAAAATTCTAAACACTGTTACTAATGATCTTCATCAGAACTCGGTGTCATTTCATTCATCTTTTCCAAAGAAGTGCCCTTTTCTTTGCATGTCCCCCAAATTTTTCTACAAATCCCTCGAGTGACAGGATACCATCCTAATCCTATTTCCATTTAGATAGATTTGAGGGCGACTAAAAAAAAAATGCAAGGATAATGTTTGTCTCTTGTATTTTTTATAAAGTATGTATTTTTAAAAGCAAATTGAAACATTACAATATTTCAAGCGACTGAAGATCAATGCTACTAGGATAGCAAAGCCCTAGATTAAGGATTTTCAATTTTTTTCATAGTGTGGAATACCATGTCAATAGTGAGATTGTCTCATGCACCACTTCCCCTCCCATTTATGGCTGCACAGCCCACTTCCTCTCCTCTTAGTAAGTACGTAGAAGCCAGTGACAACTGCAGCAATAGTTTATGTGGAAAAGTAATACCATGGAAGTATGTAGTGTATTTTTAGCTATATTTAATACAATGTAACAGCTAAAAACAAGAAAGAGGGCTAGCACCATGTGACCAGCCATCTTTTTGTAGGGAACCAGTTTAAGAATTCCTACTCTAGTTAATTCTGAAGAAGCATTTTAAAAAATGGCTTGTAATTAAATAACAGTGAAGGAATGCTTTGAACATCGTGTTGTTTTTTAAATGAAGCCCAATCAAAGTTACTTAATTATGAACTGCGCCCCCAAAAACCAGAACATCCAGGCCTGATCAGGACAGACTGACTTTGTTTACAAAATGTGAAGGTTACTCAGACAAAATATGACCTCACCCACCTTGTCTCTCTAGGACTTAGACAAGAAATTTAAAAAAGGCAAGCCCTCTTTAAATATAATTAAGCAATTTTCTTCTCTTGGGCTCTGATTTTCTACTACATCTGAGCACAGTTCAAGCATGGCAGCCTCATGCAGCTAAGTATAGCTCCTTGATCCTCAGTCATCAGGTCTTGGTGGAAGTTAGAGCAGCAGAAGGCCTGTTCTAACTTTCACCCTAAGCCTGTACCAGGGGAAGATCAAGCATAGTGGAGCTCATTTCCACTACAGCCCTCTCCTTCCCATGACCTGCCACTGGAATGCCCCTGGCACTTCTCCCACCCTTCCCCCAGTCTTTGTATACCAGGACAGCTGGTGCAGGGGATGGCTTTCCACTGATGCAGAGTTCCTTTACATAGTAGGAATTTTTTATCTCCAGGTATTTTAAGGACACTTTGCACCATTTATGTGGCACAAAGTGGCCTTGGTGTATCAGAGAATCTTAATTTTCAAATACTTCACTACAGAAGGGTGTAATTCATTATTAAAAGTACTTGAAACTGGTGTCGTGTCTTTATTATAATCTTAAATTATTCTTCTGTTACATGTAAGAACTTAATATCAGAAATAAATGTATCAGCAGCAAAAGCAAGCAGATTGATGAATAGTTGAATATCAATTCTGTCCTAAAGTTCACCATAAGGAGAAATACCTTTTTTTTTTCTTTTTGTAAGCATTTTAAAGTTTCCTATACTTTAGTTTAGAAGGTTCTGCCAACCTATAGTTGTCTATGCAGATATATGCAAAAGGATGTTGGCACCAAAAAATCCCTTCTGTTTGGCAGATGACCCACTGAAGTGACTGATGTATAAACTTTGATGCATCCATACTAATTAGCTTCTGGACGTAAAGAAGATAGGAACTCTAAAGCCCTATTTACACCTTCCTGAATTATATAAATATTCCCTTAACAGACATGGGCAATTCCAGAAGACCCAGCCCATCCATATGTTGAATTGCTTCCAAAGGCTCAAGAGTATGCAGTTAATCCCTTTCAAACTCTTGTAGAGCACAAACTCTTGGAGACCTTCCAAGCTGCCAGCTGAAAGTTGCTTTTCAGAACCAGAGGATGTGTGTTGTTCTGAGATTCCAAAAGAAGATATTAGGCCAAAATCAGACCTCACCCCAATGTAAAGCCAGATTATTTCAAGTAATTTTAATGGAGATATTTTGCATATACACCAGTGTATATATCAAATTCTGACACATTGTGTCATCAGTGGGTATGCTGGATCTCCTGCTGAATTCACCATGGTTTTGTCTGTATGTGTACTTAAATGAATATGATAATACTATACCAGATACTTGAATGCCTTCCAATATATAACAACATTGCACCAAACATTTGCGCATCTTTATACTTGCCTGGAAATATCACTACAGTAACTATAGGAGATTAGGCAAATCTGGAATCTGACGACATTTAGGAAATGCTACAAAACCATCCTCTTTGACAAAGTCTTTCCTCCATAACACAAGTACAATCACAACATTAAGACCCACTTCTTCTGTATCCTTGCCCCCTAGAAATACCAAATCCAAACTAATAAATCAAGCAAGCAAACCAAAATCCCCTGCAGAGTTTTTATAACCCAAGAAAGAGAAGAGCAATATACATGAAGTTGACTACAGACTTCTCTATTGCCAACTGATTTTATGTGGAAGGTGAAATCAGATGCTAAGGTGATGGGCAGCAGTATAAAAGCCTAAGATAGATAGACAGTTTTAAAGAATATAAATGTTGCAATGACCTAAATTTTTATATTGCACATGGACTTTTGTACATATGAGTTATGCACACAAAACATTCAGTGCTAAAATTCATGTTGGAGTTGCACATCCAGCTTGTACTCAAGAATTGGGTGTTTTGCACTTGCTCTTTTGTTTGCAAATTTTTAAAATTTAAATGTTTAATTTAAAACAATTGTAATGTAAACTATATTGCCTATAAGTTTATCTACAATAACTACCAACCTTTTGAAGACCATTTTATAATTGTTGGAAGAAAAGAGCAGTATGTAAGAGGACAATTGATGGTTGCTGGGTTTTTACAGCTGAGGAGAAGTAATTGATTCTGTGAAAGTCCAAGAATCATGGTAGAATACTGAATTGCTTTTTTCCAGGATATAATCAAAGCAACTGAATCAGAGTTAGAGATGTAATTTCTATTGGCAGAAAGCATATGGATCAGAGAACTTTTTTTAGAAAGGTAATAGTATTATACTTTAAAGCTCAAGTGCGCAGATCATATTACACAATTCAGATTCATGGTCAAACAGATTAATATGAAATTGCTATATAGAAATTTTACTAATGCTATGCTGAAATATAATGCTGTTATTAGACAGGTTATGACCTTGAACTTATAGTGCTAAGCTGTTGGAAATCAATGTTGTATAAGTAATAACAAATTACCATGGAAAAATACTGTGTTTGGCATGGGCAGAAGGAGTAACCAGCATATAGCAAGGACATGGGACCATATGAATGAGCAGCACTTAGTTCACATTTTCAAGGTGTCCTTCATACTCTGAGAGGTAGAAACTCTTATACTAACCAACTGGATTTTGGAGCATCAATTTGGCACTGAATATATTAATTTGTGAAACTCATGATGGAGTAACAATAAAGGCAACTATATTTTTTAAAATGTGAACGTTGGCCAATATCTGAAAGATTTATCTGAAAATCCTCAGATTATGGATGGACATGAAGCATGTTGTTGTGAGGACTGTAGTTTTTTAATGTATGGGGTACAAAAGTCAGACACTGCAGGTCAGTATTTTAAAGGGCCCATTTTTAATTAAACTCATGAACTTTTAACGTATTTACTTGGAAATACTAAGAAAATTCAGTCTTTATTCATAGATTGCATTATATAAATGTGGGGAAGATGCACTGTATTTTTCTTACTAAACAAAGATGTTGAATCCCTACTTTAAGTGGAAACGTGTAAATTTCAGAGTTGAATGTGATCATTGCCTTTGTAATATACATTTTAAAGCCAATAGATTCAGTGTTATGACTGTATATTAAGTAAAAGATTGAAACTAAAGAACTTTATTATATACAACTTTATAATAGTTTTAAGTAAGTAAGGAGGAATAGGAGCTTAGACTCTAAGAGTAGAGAAAAAGTGCAGAAATTAGACAAAATAGAAATACATAATATATAAAAGGAAATAAAAAAATTAAGGGGAGGATTTTACTAGAGAAAAACAATTTTATTGTAAAGCTCTAAATGAATAAAATAAAGTTGAATGTGAGGATGATTAAAAAGACAAAATCATTAGCTAAAGATATTTACAAGTTTAGACTCTCTCATTTTGATTATAATTTTAATTAGCTGGACACTGGGGGGGATGAAAATGAAAGCCTACATCATCTACTTACTCTCTAAATTGCATTCCACCTTAATTTTCTGCTCTTCAGTTCTTAATTTTCTCTATTTTTGTTCTAAGTAATCCGGTTATCAGACTAAAGTGATTTTCTCTCAGCCAGGTTTAACATTCAGCATTTGAGTGTGTGAACCAAAAGTTCAGCCCACTGCTTCAATTTTTATTCTTTCAATAGCAGAAACTCTCCAGGTAACTTTTCCATTCCTTTGTCTATACAGCAGGGTGCTTTATGTACACATGACAGTTATGCAACTAATAACAAAGGCTTCTATTTTTAAAATAATTATACTCCATTTACACAATTTCCCACAGAATTTACTCATAAAATGCAGGATGCACCAAAAAGATTAAATGCTGTTGTTTTCCTGTTCATTAAAGCCATTTTGCTAAATACAACTGAGTTACCTGTTTTTGCATTTCAGAGTAAAGGGATATAGTCAGCCAAAATCAGTTCTTAAATAAAAGAACAAGCTACATTTAGTGTTTGTTTCTTTTTAAATAACTTGCTTTAGGGAAGGTTCCCTTCTAAGATGTTCTTCGATTCTTCTGTATCAAAGCTAAATATGGGCTGTTGTGTGGTGATAGACTTTTTTTTGTGACTCTGAGGATTGTTGAGAATTGTTTATGTTATTAAACCAGCCCCAGGCTGGGGAGGTGTTACCCACCTGAAAGCTGTGTGCAGTTCTTAAGGGACCTACAAAGGGGGCTAAAAGGGGGCAAAGGAAGCATGTGCTTAATACATTATTGAATGAAACCCCAACAGCTACAGATGCTCAGTAACTTTGAAAATGAAGCCACTTATTCAGGAATCTAAATATGGATATAGGTTCCTAACTTAACAGGTTAGTTGAAGTTCACAAGGAAACGCAGTGGCAGAGCTAGGAATAGAAACTCGGATCCCTGACTGCTAGTTTTCTCATCTAATTAGACATGCTGATTCCACACAGTGTATTAAAATGCATACATTAAATAAACCTATATGTCTCAAAGTTTAAAAAAAGACGAAGGAGAAGTCCTTGTATCTAAGAACATTGTTCCACTTAGAAATAAGGCACCAGTTTTTATCAGTGAGCATAATAACAAACTCCCAGTGAGAATGGTAGATTCTCCATATCTTGATGGTTTCAAATCAAGATTCAAAGGTGCTTTAGTAAAGCACAAGTTACTGGGCTCAGTACAGGAGTAACTGGGTGAAATTTTATGCCCTGTGATATGAAGGAGGACAGACTAAGTGATCTAATATTCCCTATGGCTTTAAAAACCTATTAATCTATTAATTGTTGCTTTTTTTAAAAATTGTGAGTCAGAGCCTCATGTCATATATTGGGTCAGCTCCATGTCATAGAATCATAGAATATTAGAGTTGGAAGGGACCTCAGGAGGTCATCTAGTCCAACCCCCTACCCAAAGCAGGACTATCCTCAGCTAAATCATCCCGGCGAGGGTTTTGTCAAGCCTCAGCTTAAAAACCTCTATAGATGGAGATGCCACCACCTCCCTAGATAACCCATTCCAATGCTTCACCACTCACCTAGTGAAAAACTTTTTCCTAATGTCCAACCTAAACCTCCCCCACTGCAACTTGAGACTGTTGCTCCTTGTTCTGTCATCTGCCACCACTGAAAACAGCTTAGCTCCACCCTCCCTGGAACCCCCTTTCAGGTAGTTTTCAAATCTGCTTTCAAATCCCCCCTCATTCTTCTCTTCAAATCAAATCAAAGGCTTAAAATCTTTCAAATCAAAGGCTGCTTTCAAATCCCCCCTCATTCTTCTCTTCTGCAGACTAGACAGACCTAGTTCTTTTAGCCTCTCCTCATAAGTCTTGTACTCCAGCCCCCTAATCATTTTTGTTGCCCTCTGCTGGACTCTCTCCAACTTGTCCACATCCTTTTTGTAGTGGGGGGCCCTAAACTAGACGCAGTACTCCAAATGTGGCCTCACCAATGCCGAATAGAGGGGAATAATCACTTCCCGTGATCTGCTGGCAATGCTCTTACTAATGCAGCCCAATATGCCATTAGCCTTCTTGGCAACCAGGGCACGCTGCTGACGCATATCCAGCTTCTTATCCACTGTAACCACCAGATCCTTTTCTGCAGAACTGCTGCCTAGCTTGTTGGTCCCCAGTCTGTAGCTGTGCATGGGATTCTTCTGTCCTAAGTGCAGGACTCCGCACTTGTCCTTGTTGAACCTCATCAGATTTCTTTTGGCCCAATCCTCCAATTCATTTAGGTCTTTCTGTATCCTATCCCTCCCTTCCAGGGTATCTACCACCCCCCCTAGCTTAGTGTCATCTGCAAACTTGCTGAGGGTGCAATCTACCCCCTCTTCCAGATCATTAATGAAGATGTTGAACAAAACCGGCCCCAGGACCGACCCCTGGGGCACTCCACTTGGGAGCGGCTGCCAGCTAGACATGGAGCCATTGATCACTACTCGTTGAGCTCTTTGCTCTAGCCAATTCTCTATCCATTTTGTAGTCCATTCATCCAACCCATACACCAGCTGAGGATTTGGTTTTGTATATTTGAACGTTGAGAATTATTTTCAGGTACAACCATAAGAGAATGAAAGGTATATGCAGAGACACAATTTTTCAAGAAACAACAAAACTAAACGGGTTTAGAGAACAATCCACCAAATCACATATTTTAGAGTGGCTGTTAAAATGTTGATAAAAGAATATAAGATGATGAGTCAGGGACACTAAAAGACCAAATATATGGATTCCACTAGATAATTACTGAAAGTTTCACTTTATAACCCAATGTGATTAAACAGCATACTGTTGAAAATGTAGCTGTGATTCTACTATAGTAAAATAAACCTTTCAAAAAAATGTTTTCTAACCAAATCATGAAAAACAACAAAGAAAATGGGGAGACACTTTGCTAAAAATGCAACTACATGGGAAGCCCTTTGTTTGGGACTGATCTCTGAAGTTTCATACTTTAAACCTTAGGGCCCCAGAACTGTTGTGTAAATGGAAGCACAAAAACCCCAGACTGAAGTTGAAGTCTGCTCAATGTTGCAATGGCTTTGCACTATAAAGTAGTGTGTGTGAGTGCAGCTATGAGAAGAAGGATTGTAAATAAAAGCTCTGGTTTTAGAATGACCTTGCACTCCTAGGGGTGGGATCCACAAAGGGACTTAGGTGTTGCAACACTGAGTGTTATGGCACCTAGAAAATCATAGGATCAACACGGCAATCCACAAAATGAAACTAGTCTCCTAGGCTCCCTACACAGCGCACGGGGAGAGATAGGGGCCTCAGAATGTGAGCCACAAAAGCCAGCTAGGTGGGGAGCTGCTTAAACTAGCCAATGGGAGATGCTGCCAAGAAGGGTGTGTGCTAAGCCTCTCTCTTTCGGAGATGAGCACCTAAGTCCAACCTGCACTGAGGTGCTTGTGTCATTTTAGCAATCCTCACATGGGAGCCAGCCACTTCAGCTGCTCTTTGAGGCAATTGGCTAGATGCTTGCCTAGCTCCACAGGAAATGGCCAGAGGAGGAGGAAGTGCCACCCACATAATTTTTAGCCCAGTGGTTAGAGTGAGATGTGCGAAACCTAGGTTCAATTCCTTACTCTCTGTCTTATAGGGAGAAACAATCTGAACTCTTAGGACAGTGCTCTAACCACTGAATTATAAAATACTCTGAGATTGGGATCCCAGAATCTCTGCTGTTGAAGCTGTTGCACACTGGTTAGAGTAAGGGGACCAGACCTGGGGTCTCCCAACTCCCAGAGGCATGCCGTGACCACTGGATGTCAGAGTCATTCCCATTTTCTTTCTGGCCCAATTACTGTTTATTAACAGTGGACAGACAAGTGATGATCTGTAACGGGAAGGGTTTCGTGAAAACCAATTGTTCATGCCTGGTAAGGGCTTTCAATAATTATAATGTCCTTAAATGTTGATTTGACAAGAAACTGCTCTGAGGCAAAAACAATGGCCAGAATTTCTTTCTCAGCATTTCTTTCTCAATCTGAACATAGTTCTGTTGTGTTTTAGTCAGTATTTTGGAAGCACGTGTGACTGTTTGATTATTGTGCAAAAGAACAGCCTGCCATGGTGACCCTTCATTGACAGAAATCACCAGCTTTTGGTTAATCTCATCATATTTCTGTACAGATGCTTCTGGGACAACTTCCTTTATTTCCCAAAAGTTTTTCTCTTCCAGTCAAACCAGTGCTGTTGTGTACTGTTCTCAAACTACATTCTCAGAGGAACACTTAAGCATGACAAAATAGATGAATTTGTTTAGGTATGTTAAATTGCCATGAATCTCTGAAAGATCTCCTTGGTTCCTAATTTTTCCATTATTATAATTCTTGTTTATTAGGTCAAGTCAAACTCCTTTGTCACTAACTATGTGTCCAATATAACTCAAGTCATTCAGCACAATCTAGAATTTGTTTCTGTTCAATTTAAGGTTCTCTGGCATTTTCTTCTCATTGGGGAGTTGACCATTTTAATTTCAGATCAGCAGCAATTACTTACTTCTATCCCATCTAGATCCTCGAATGTCTGAGAGATGATGTGTTCTTAAAACTCAGGTGCTGAGAGAATCCCAAAAAGAAGCTTATTTTTACACATATCTGCCAAAATGAGTTGGAGGTGCAGCATTTCGCACATTCTCTATAGAACTGGATCTGCCAAAACCCTGGGATTGCATCCAAAACTGAAAACTCTCTTGCATTTTGAAGTCTGGACAAGACCTCCTTAACTATTCTCCTGGGATATTGCTTTCGTTAATAGCTTATTCATATCTTTGAGATTGCTACACATTTTTAACTTGTTTGTAGTGATTGTCCTGTTACCCCATTGTTTTTGTCTGAATTCATTCAAGTAACACCCCATTTTATCATCTGTTCAAGTTCAGCTTTTACTCTTTCAGTATTAATGGGACTTTATGTGGTGCATATACTTTTGAAAGCACATGCCCTCTTCTACATCAGTATTATGTACAGTATCCTTAATGCATTCCAATCTGTGTATAAACCTAATTAAATTCACTAATATCTTTTCATTTATTTCAGTGAAGAAATTTGTTTAATCATCTGTATTTGTAGACTGCTCTTAAACCCAAGAACAAATGAGATTTCCTGTTCCATTTTTCCAAACTCGACTGAGTGGCATCTATACAGAAATGTGAGTTGGGCATTACCTCTGAGGCTTATGTGCCCGTTGTATGAAATAAGCTTAGTTTTCTATTTTAACACTAGGCAGTCAATATTTCCTTGTACTCATCTCCAATACATATTGTGAAACTGGTGTTGTGTTCATTTATTTCCATTGTCACCAACTGTTCTGTTGTAGGCCTTGCATTGTACACTTATTTAGAAACAGAACAGCTAACTCTGTTTCTGTGTGATCATCAAAGCTTTGTCCTCTACTTGTGTACTAAGCCAAAATACATTCACGAGTATGTCTGTGCAGTTTTGCTCATAGCAACACAATTTTGCAAAGAAGTTGATTTCATTGCATGTATGATATTGCCATCAATGTTGTCAACTATGACTGTTATGATCTTTGGTGTATTTCTTAAAGGCCTAGTTGTTGGAATTAAAGTTATTATCTGAGAATCATAGCATTCATTTAAAAAAAGAGTTTTTAGCCTTCAGGGCTGTTGATAATAGCTTGAAAACATGAACTCTAAATTTCCAACACAAGAAGACAAATAGAAAGGATTCCAAATTTTGTAGTTTTTAAATCTGATTTTTGTGTCAGTTTCATGAATTTTTTTTGTGGTCTCATTCATGTTTTTTGAATGTTTGAGGTTCTCAATATTGTGCAGTCCTCATGCTCAACACCTTCTTACCTTGTCTTACCATTGCCTCCACAAGGGTTACAAACAAATCTGGCATCTGTTTGTTTACCCATGAATTTTATCTCTATGCAGTGACATGCATTTTTGTGTAGGCCTTTGTCTACACTAGGAAGTTTTGTTGACGGTAGCTTTTTTGGTGATAAAAAAGCGCTGTAATTACAGTGCTCGCGCCCAGCCACACAACACTCATTTTCTCGCAAAAACACATCCACACTTAATGCTGAAGTATCCATAGTGAGAGCAGTGCACCATGGGCAGCTATCCCATCGTGCAACTTGGGAGCTTCTGCTGCTAGGAATTCTGGGATAGGTGCTGGCTCAATGTCCCATGGGGCATTGCATTTCAGTGCTGTCTTTCATTGCATTTCTGGCAGCAACTCGCACCATTTTTTAACAGCTCCCCTTCATTTACTGTGTGCCCACCATCTCTATCTGAAAAAATGGATCCCACACTACTCTCCACCAATTTTGGCACCAGACCATCTTGTGACGGAGTACATCAGTAGAAAGGGGTACTTCTCTATGGTACTGTAGGCGCTTGTGGATCACTGTGGGCATTTCACTGATATCAATGCGAGTTGGTTAGGAAAGGTGTATGATGCTCATGTCTTCAGGAACACTGGCCTGTACCAGAAGCTACAAGCAGGGACTTTTTTCCCAGATGAAAAGATTCCAATAGGGGATATTGAAATAGCCATAGTGATCCTGGGAGGTCCAGCCTACTCACTAATGCCATGACTCATGAAGCCTTACAAAGGCAACTGGACAGCATCAAGGAGCTTCAATAACAGGTTGAGCAGGTGCCAAATGACTGTTGAATATGCATTTGGCAGGTTAAAGGCATACTGGAGATGCCTTTATGGCAGGCTGGACTTAAGTGAGGACAATATTCCTGTGGTTATGGCCACCTGCTGTGTGCTCCATAATTTATATGAAGCTAAGGACAAGAAGTTTGCCCCTGGGTGGACCATGGAGGCAGATCGCTTTGCATCTGAATATGAGCAGCCAGATGCCAGGAGTATTAAAGGGGCACAATGGGGGGCCATACACATAAGGGAGGCATTGAGGGCCCATTTTGACAATGAGAACCCATCAGGTGTTTTTTGAAACTGTGCTGTGACGTTCTATGACCGCTATACAGCTGTAAATGTGTGTCAGTGGTAGGTGCACATATCATGTTCAACACAAATAAAGAGTGCTTCTTGTTTTGAGATCTTTTATTATTAAACACAAAACATCACACAACACAAACAAATCCTAGAGGGGAGAAAGTTGTGGGTGGAAGTGCCAGCTATGGCAGCTGTGTGTAAGTCCAGCTGTCGTTCTCATAACTGTCTGAGGGGGTGGGATGAAAGGGGTAGCAAGATGGCCTGTGACTGGTAGGAATGTGTAGGGGGAGTTGGTGGAGTGCAGGAAAAGAAATTCTGTTGTGGCTGAGGGGGTGGGGCCAAGCTTGCATGAACTGTGTCTGGAATGACACTATCGTCTTTAGAAGCTCTGTCTGCTGCTCCATGACCTTGATCACGCTCTCATGGCCAGCTAAAATTGTCTCCTTTTCCTTACGTTCCTGTCTGTCCATCTTCTGAGATTCTGACATCGATTGTCTCCATTCCTTTTTCTCTTTTGGATGCCTCAGAGGACAAGCGGACTTCCTGTAACATCTCCTCCTAGCTTCTCTGGGGTCGCTTCCTTATCAGTCGTAGGCGGTCCATGGACGTAGGGGCCTTGGCTGCAAAGGTCACATCTGTGTCAGAACAAGAAACAATGAACAAAACCATTGTTCTAAGTGCCCTAACAGTTACACATGAATCACTGTGAAACACACCTCATTCTCACTGTCCCCGGTGCAGAGTGTGTACAGCTCCTTGATCAGCCTGAGAATGGTGAGTTGAGGGGGAGGGGGGCAAGCCCATCCAAATAGGTCTTAGTTCTGGGTGGGTGCTTGCTTGGTCATAAATGCAGGTATGTGGGGAAAACAAATTTCGAATTGTGCCACCGTTCTCCACAGGCAGGGGCATAGAAGCAGATATCTTGCTCCTTAGAGTCAGCAGATGCTAGGATGCATCTCTTCCATGTGAGCAGCTTCAAACCAGGTCCCTATGCTGCACGACTGGGCGCTGCTTTGGTCCCCACTCAAGTGATTGCCAATTGGCATGGGAAAGTGACCTACAAATGGGGGCAGAAACACAGCTGCTCTGCGCCGGAATCTGAGGCGGGGAGTCAGGGAGTACCTCCAAGAAAATTTCCTAGGGGTACACTGGAGAATACCCGTGAAATCTCAGCATGATTAACATGCTTCTCAGCCAAACTGCCTAGATGTGCAGGGGAACAGGAAAGCACATCCAAACACAGCTACTCCTATGCATTTCTATCCCTTCAACTGCCTGTATGTTTTAGCCAAGCTAATGACCCCCTGCCTCCAGTGCACAAGCAGCATCAGCTTCCAAACACTTACCGGAGCTCCCCTCTCCTGCATCTGGAGCGCCTGAGCTGAAGGGCTGGGGCTGGCTGTAGCATTCTGGGGTTAAGAATAGCTCCTGACTGCCAACCTCAGCAACCAAACTGTTCCCCAGCTTCTGATCATCCTACAGCTCCACTTCCTCATCAATGACCTGTTGGGGTTCAGTCCCGTGTCCGGTGGCCACGGGGCTGTGTAGGTGTCTACGGGCATCTTGGGGGTGGATGTGGGTCGCTGCTGAGGATGGATTCCAGCTCTTTGTAGAAGCGGCAGCTCACAGGCTCTGCACCAGAGCCACGATTTGCCTCCCTGGCCTTGTTGTAGCTTTGCCACAGCTCTTTGATTTTAGCTCGGTACTGCAGCATGTCCCGCTCGTAGCTCTTCTCTGCCATGGCGCGAGAAATCTGTCCATAGATATCAAACTTCCTTGGGCTAGAGTGGAGCTGGGACTGCACGGCAGACTCCCCACAAATGCTGCTGAGGTGCCACAGTTCCGGTGTGCTCCAAGCAGGAGAACATTTGCTGCGTAGAGCCGCCATGGTCAGCTGGGAAGATGAAATGCAAGTTCTCCACACCAGCCAAGCAAGAAGTGGAATAACAATTTCAAAACTTCCTGCAACTTTCCTGGGGAAGGCATGGGTGGCTGCAAAGCAGTAGAGTGTAAACAGATGTCCAGAGTGGTTAGGCTTGGCATTGCGGACATTTCTGGAGGCCGTTTACCGCAACAAAAACATACAGCAGTGTCTACACTGCCGCTTTGTCGCTAAAACATTGGCCCAAATAGCACTATGCCTCTCCTCAAGGTGGTTTTATTTTGTCAACAAAACAGGGCAGTTTTGTTGACAAAAGGGTCATTGCAGTGTGTACACCTGGATTGTTTTGTTGACAAAAGGTGACTTTTGTTGACAAAACTCTCTAGTGTAGGCCAGGCCTTAGTTGCAATTTAGTTCTTCCATTGCTTCTTAACCCTTTCATTTGCAAATCATTTCTCATTAGTCTTACAAATATTCACTGATCCTTGCTGCATCAAATCCACTTCATACAGTAGCATTCCTTTGACCTGCTTTTTACTTATACCACAAGTAATTTAGTCTCTAATTAGTGGAGTTGGTTAAAAACTGCAAAATCAATTTCAATGAAAATATTTAAAATTTCTAATTTGCTTTTAATTCATAGGATTCAAAACACACCCATTTTTCATTTTCAATTTCTTCACATTTTTAATCAAATTTTATCCAATTTTAATGGAAAATTATTGAAATTACCTTTTGTTTTTCTTTAGTATAAGAGAAATTTAACCATTTCCATAACATTTTCTATTAAATTAAATTAAATTTTCTATTAAATTCTATTAAATTTTAAATAATTAAAATTAATGATTTTTAAACAATATATAATTTGTGGAAAAGGTGTCAATTTTTCACAAAAAATAATCCTTTAAAAAAAAATTTGGGGATGAAAAATCCTTTTGATTTGAAATTTTTGACCAGCTCTACTAATTGGTCAGTCTGTTAACTATTGAGATCCAAATGATTTAATTTTGTTACACACCTTGTTACACACCATGGTCAATGGTCTCATCTTGCTGGTTTTCAGGAAAGATAATATGCCTTTCCCAAATGTACCGTTCCCAAGTGACTTTTTTTTTTATGTCAAAGTATTCTTGAAATTTTGAATAATCATCTAGAAATTCATAACCCTCTTCAGGGTCCCGCTGGAAGATCTGGTACTGCAGACCTCTGAAGCCTCTGGACCTGCTTAATGCAACAGTGTAGAGAACATGCATTTCTTTGATCTCTCTGGAACACTTCTTCCAAGAAGACTTGAGAGTGTTGCTGCAGAGCTGGAACTCATATGCAAACTTGACACAATCAGATTGGGTCTGAATAGGGACTTGGAATGGTTATCTCATTACAAGAAGTAATTGTAACCGTTCACACATTTTCACCTTCTAATCAATGGTTGTGAATAGGCCTCATCTATTCCAACTGAATGGACTTTGTTTACACTTACCCTCCCCATTGTTGTTTCTTACCCTTGAATGTATGTGTATATATATACAAATATATATATATGTATGTATATAGATATATACACCTCCTATCTGTGATTTCTATTTCATGCATCTGACTAAATGAGTTGCAGCATATGAAAGCTTATGCCTGCAAAAATTTGTTAAGTCTTTAAAGTGCTACAGGACTCTCGTTTTTGCTGCCTCCTCTAGTTCTCTGCCATTTTCCCTTCTAAAATGAGAAATTCTGGTGCCT
The DNA here is from genome assembly GCA_007922155.1 of Mesoclemmys tuberculata. Lineage (NCBI taxonomy): Eukaryota > Metazoa > Chordata > Testudines > Chelidae > Mesoclemmys > Mesoclemmys tuberculata. The sequence goes on along the minus strand of ML675614.1, from coordinate 20,395,052 downwards.
TCATTTGCTTCGTTTTCTGTTGTCTTCTGATACTATGAAATAAAAGCTAGACATGTAGGAGTGATAGTAAAAGACTGATTTTTATGTTCTGGCTCCAGTCACATGACATAGATCATGGCTATATTGTACATACACCTGTTATATGTTAAGGGTTAGTATCCACTGATTATTGTAGCCTCTCTACAATAATCTAGAGATGCTCATATTGCAAAAACTTAAATATAGCTAAAGAAGACCTTTTCACCAGGATTGCCTCTTTTTTACCCTTACGAGAAAAAAAAGAGCCCTCACCTAAATGGAAATTGGGGGGGAAAAATTAAGTATGTTCAACATATGGCATCATAGATATTTTAGACTGTAGTAAATGTCAGGAACATTTTTACAGCCCTCCCCACATTACAGCATTTGGATCATTTGTCTTTCAAAGGACTAGTAAACCTTAATTTGCTTTAGCAGCTTTGAATGTTTTTTTTTTATTATTTCTTACCACTGCCTTTCAACTCAAGTAATTTGAAAAGTAAATATGAATTGCAAAACTCAATCTAGTAATATTCTTTTAATATACATTTTTATATAATTAGCTCCCAAACTGTGACAATTAATCTCATGCATTTTGAGGGACAATACGAATTTCAAACTTAACAGCATTTAAAAGGGAAGTGGCTCAAATACGATAGGAAAAAGACGCTCCCTCATGATCTGTGCATCATTACTGCAGACTTGGAGGGTTCCATTGCAGTACACAATTTTTACAAAAACACATGCAGATGCTGTTGGACAGATGTCCCGTGTTAGTGTTTTGGCACATTAAGGGCTTGATTCGGCTCTTTTTTATAGCAGTGTGAATCAGAAGAAAATCCACAGAAGTGAATGGCCCATATTCAACAGATAAAAGATTGTGTAAATTAGACTCTTTTGCACCCAGCTTCCCCTACATTTAGTAAAATTTCCTGATTCATCGTTACGAGCATTCCACTGATATTTAAGGGAGTCTAAGCTAATGTGACTTACATACTGAGGAGCCAGAAGAAAGTGTAAGTGAAAGTTTTAGATATTGTAAAATTCACTTTTGCATTCAAACTGCACACTTAACATATTGCTATCTGGCACTGATCCTTTTCCTCTATCAGCAGGTATCAGTCTCTATCATACAGCCTCTCTAGCACTGAGCTGCTACCCAGGAGCAACTGGGCCAGTGCCTAAGGATTAGGGCTGGGTGAGAAACTGTTTTCCCATTCTGCAAGAGTTTGAGAATTCAAGATATTTCCTTTCTCAAAATAGGACAAAAAATTAAAATCTCATTCCCATGAACCAAAAATAAAAATAAAAAACACAAAAATTCAGGTCAATTGGAACATTTTATTTTGGTAATTTTGAAACGTTTCACTTCAATTTCAACCTTTTTTAATTTTGTAAATTTTTGGTATACATTAACTAAAATTTCTAACCAAATCGTTTTGAACAGAGAAATGATTTTAAAAATGGGAAGTTTAACAATTTTGAAACTTTTCTTTAATTTTTCAAATTAGGGAATTCATCAGAACAGATCCTGTCTCACAAGTAGCTTCAGTTTTGATTAATTGACATTTTCTGGAAAAAATAAGCTTTAATCAGAAAATTCCTGTCCACCTCTGACAATTCAGGAGTGTATTGGAAGGACTTACCTTTTCAAAGCCTAATTTTAGCTATGATCTTTCCCATTCTTCTTATAAACTCCCTGTTGGACACCTAGACCCTTGGTTATGCCATAGTGTTCAAACATGTGAACATAGTGTTCACACAGAAGCCTCGTTCATGCTTGAATTGTGCTTTTAAAAATTTCTGTATGCCTGTGCTCCACTTGTGGGTCTGATTATGTGTCTAACTCTATTTAGGTGTTAAAATGGCCTGTTTCTGGTATTACGTGACTATCACCATATAATAATTGTACGTGGAAATAATTGCAGAAAGTTTGAGAAGCATGGAAAATAAAGTAGGAAATGGGCCATATCATGTTCTTTATCAGTGCATCCCAGCTGAAGGAAGAGGGACAGGGAACCACAAAAGGCCACAGAAAGTAGAACAAGCATATGTGGTATTTCAAGGCAACCCCCAGAGATGTGCTGCAGATCTCTGAAAATGTAGTCAATCTGCTTTTGAATGTCAACACTGTCATTCTGAACAGGATAGGTAGAAAACTCTCTAATCTAAGAACATAATTAGAAAATGCTGTAACACTCATTTTTTCAAGTTGTAGCTGGGACACACAATATGTGTTCTGATCTTCATGTGGACCTGGAAACATCTAATGAAAGAAGACAACTGGTTAGGTGCATGCCACTCTTGTAACTCTTTAATACCTCTAAACAACTGTGCTTCTTTTACAGGAAGCCAACTGAGTTTTAAAGTAGAGATGGCCAAAAATGTTCATTAAAAAATATTTTTTAAAAGAAAAATGGTCTTTTTTCAAATTTAATTTTTTTTCTATCAAAGCTTCCCCCCCCCCAAAAAAAATCCCCACACCATTTTTTTCAGTTTTTGAAAATGAAACTGAAAATGTTTTGGTTTTCAAAAACCATTTTTGTTTTGTTTTGAAGTAAAACAAAACTAAAAAAGAGTCATGAATAGAGACCTCACCCATTCTCTTTTCATTTCTTTTGAAAATTATCACAGAAAATACTCTTTTCCAACCTGTTCTAGTTTTAAGATAGGACTGTGATGATGAGTCAGCCATGCTCCTGGAGGATGTAAGCTCCTCTGTAGTTAGTGACTGAGCTTTATCCTAAAGTTAATATAAATAGGGGCCATAGAAAATAAGGGACTGCAATAATCTAAAAACTATACAGGAAAGCAAGCGTTTCCTTGTAATTCTACATCCTTAATAGAGAAATGATACCTAGATGTTATACATCGTGAGCTAGAGATACCAGAAAGAAGGAGCAGCTTGACACAAAGTTCTTCCTCTGACAATCCAAGAGTTGCTGTATTAATAGAATGAAGGACACAATTGTGGATGTCCACTAGGATTTCCCAACCCAGCTGCTGTCCACCTAAATCTATCCTCTGGAGGAAGGAACTAGATAAACCAAAACATCCAATTACCACTACTACCATCTGGTCCCTGGTGTCCTTCATCTTCAGATGCCTCCAGTCTTTTTTTACATGTAAATCCTTCTAGTCCTAGACTATTAGAAAGTGCTTTCCTCCTTATCAGTAGCAGCTCAAGTTTTTTAGCCTTCAAGGTATTTTACAAAGTCAATAGGAAATTTTGCCATTGACTACAATGGGAGCAAGAGAAAGTACTATGTGTTTGGCAATAATTGTTTTCCATTATATTCATGTTGTTGCTGGATTATTTTATTTGATCATGGAGCAACTGGAAGATCTGTTTTATATTTGTAATGCTATAAAAAAGGTAGTCATGGGTGCATAGAGCACTAAATTACAGTGTAGTAAAAATCCAAATAAATCAGTCAATCAAATAATACCTGGCCCAAATTAGAGTTACCAAATGGAGCTAACAGACACTGGTAAGTAGCACTATTCAAAAGATCTTTTAAATCATCCATCACATGCTAAGAGTAAGCATAGAAGACAAGTAAGCAGGACAGAGGATGTTGTGAAGGCCAAGACCCATAGTACAGAAGACAAAGTACACTGACGTTAATGGGAATCTAATGGGGATCATGTCCCTGGAGGTTGCAGAAGCAGCAGAAACTAGAAAAAGAAATATGGAGAAATAGGGAGAAATATGCTGATTATTATAGCCTATTGTATTGATATAATATTGTCCACAGACTTTATATTGTGAATAAATCATAACAACCCGCTATTCCACAGCAATGCTTATCCTCTACTTTGTTAATATGTGTAAAATAAAGAAAATACATATTTATTACACAGACCATAACTTTGACAGAGTTTTTACACTTTATCAGGTAAGTAATATGCATTTTAAAATTAGGTAGAGCTAATCTATCTGCAATACCTATTTGCATGATAGACCAATGCAGTTTATTGTGTGAGTAATGCGCATTTTACAAATTCTCTAAGCATTGTGGGTATTTATACAGGAGATCACTGAAGGCATTTCAATACCAATTCATATGTTCTCAGTGAACATTTATAACAACATTTTTTAAGAGTGGAAAGTAAAATTGCAAATGATCAAATTCAGAGAACATAAAAGGTCTGATTAAAACCACTAGAGCACATACATTCACAGTGAAAGCTGAAGCTTCTTGCTTTTGTTTACCTATTGCACTATTCTTGGTAAACATCATATAATATGTACTGCAATAGGTAAGCACAACGCAGTGAGCTAATAATGGAGTATAATCCTTTACTGTGAATTTCCTTGCATTGATTGGTATATTATTGAAATAGAGGGAGATGGGGTTATGGTTTAACACATAATACATTGAATGTTAGCTGGAAAGCCATTTAGTAGTTGTGAAACAATATACAGAATACAATAAACCCATTCCCAACTTCCCAGCCCTCCTTACAGTATGAAGCCAACATTTAGAAACCCATAGCAGACCAACATCTGCTAAGCATAAATCATGAGCATGAACATACAAAAGGACAAGTTCAGAGTGATGTGATAGAGCAAACCCATGAAGAACCTTAAAATTCATTAAGAAAACCTTACATTTATTCCATAATCTGACAGGCAACCGGTGAATTGACTTGTGAACAGTCATAAAGTGAGCACTGATTGTTATGCCAGTAAAACTTTAACAGCAGTTTTTTTGTAATAAGCTGCACTCTGTTATGCGTACACTGAGAGAGCCCAAGCAGGAAAATGCAATAATCACATCTACCAATCACAAGAGGATCACTAATATCTATAATAATTTCTCTCTATTTTGCTTTTCCTTGCAGTGTGACAGTAGAAACGTGTTCTGTAGTGGAATCCCTAACATCAGCTACTAGACAAAACAGGTGCAGAAACAAAAGCATCCTTGACTTGGGGAGTCAGCATTTTCCTTTTCAAAATCCTTATTGTGTAATACAGGTTGGAGTTTAGGTTGTACATTGTGTTGATGTGTGTATTATTTTATCTTTTCCTTCAGTGTTTTGTTATGACATGCATACAACATGTTCATAAAGTTACATAAAAGTGAACTGATTCAATATGCACTGTGGCCAGTAAATTATTCTCTTCTAATTCCATAAATACAGTCTTGATAAGCCAAGACTCCTACAATTTTGCATCCACTGTGGGTGGAAAACTGCACATTACATGTTATCACTGTCACATAATTACAGTGCACCGTGAAATACTATTTCTCTTGCCACAGAACTATAGTGGAATGGCACTGCACCACTACTAATGCTTAATGTATGACCAATCAGAAACAGAAAAATCATATGACCAATGGCAGCTTGTGTCATACCATCACTTAGTGATTTGGAAGCGGTTTGTCAGATGGACACAATAGGTCTCCACTGTAGGTGGTCTGTGTTTCATTAGGTTTCAGATTAATGGTGCTGAACAGTAATCCAAAAATGTGTGATGGGAACATCAACCTCATTTTTCATTAACAGTGCTTCCCAAACACATTGGAAGCAACTATAAAACATAGATTTTGTTTGGCTTATTTTGATCCTTGCAGAGTCTATTTCCTATCCAATGTCACTGCTGGGTGCTTATGGTTTCAGCTAGCAGTGTCTGGTACAGTAACTGGATGAGATGTTCCTGAAATAATCTAGTAATTTATGGATGTTGTAGAAATAGTTGGTGGCAAAACTGCTAAACCTTTTCCCCAAATTTAACAAGCATTCAACACTCAGTCTGCGTACAAGAATGGCATTGGAGTTATTCTAGAATCACTTGTAACTAGTCGATCCAAGGCTGTTAGTGATTTTCTCTGTTTCCCATGAGATCAACAAAGCAGGAATATGGCTGCCTTACCACTATTATTTTAAAGTCTCTTTCAAGTT